>JBAMNC010001863.1:177500-534081 GCA_037902135.1 Cetoscarus ocellatus
ATGTGCATATATCCTGATCCTTGGCCATCTAAGAGACCATCTCTATGACTTTTGAAGGTCATCAATGTATTCTGTGGATTGTGTTTTAACACAGGAAGAGTAGCTGCTGCTTTGGCATTAGCTAATGAGGATCCACGTAAACAAATGAAAAATAAAATAAAAACAAAAACAATTTCAGAATTTTATCCTCTGTTAATCGATTTACCTCTCATGGGCTACTTTATCAGATTTTATTACGCATTTGGTGTTTGGCTATCTCATTTTACCATATAATTATTTTAATTTTATTTATTTATTTATTTATTTTTTTCCCCCGTAGTATTTTTTCTTAATTTCTTATCACAATTTTTTATTGTCATTTTAGTCTCAGCTCCTTTGTCTTCGTGGGTGTGCTGTATGTGGGTGGGTGAGGTCTTGTATTTTCACTGTATTCAATTTTCTATTTTTATTTATTTTATTTGATTGCTTTTCTTTTTATAGGAACAACTATGTGCAACTAGACTTTGTATGAAAAGTGCTTTATAGATACAGTTTGACTGATTGTTTACTGTGACAAAGAGCCGCTCGTGCTGGCTCTGGATGAATGAATAATAAAAATAAAAAAGGGAAAATGAACGTCTACCTGATGACGGACGACTCCACGCTGCTCTGCTCTGCGTCCGACACAGTCTGCCGAGCGATGGCCTCCCTCGCCGCCATCTGCTTCTTCTTCAGGCTCTTCAGGTTGTGGGACGGGGACCACTCCTGTGAACACGAGGGGAGGTCCACGTTATTCCCTCCATCCTTCTCCAGGTGAGCTCTGGAGTCGACCTGCAGCCCTGAGCCTCAGGCTCACCTCAGGTCTGCATCAGGATGTAAATGAGGCGGTGATGTGGGCCCGCGGGAGGCTGCAGTCTGATGGAGGTCACTGTGGACTTTACAGCTGCTCCCTCAAGTCTGTCCTACAGAACTCTGCCTTTATGAGAGTTTCTCAGGCTAATGCAGACTCGGCTGAGCGGAGGGGAAATCTACAGACTGATGTTTAAGAGGGGACCCAGACCAAATCTGGCCGAGCCCTGGTCTACCAAACTTAGTCTTAGTTTATCTGCTCCTCACAGGAAAGTGGACAACAGAGTTTGTACACGAGTGCACACTACAGTTTTGATGAAGAGTGTCTTACATTTGTCTGAACAATTAAAAAAAGAAAAGATGGTCTGACGTCACATACAGGCGATTTTCAATAGTCTACACCAGCAACACTTTGAGTAAAACAACAACAAAAACAAACAAAACAAATACAAAAAAATAAAATAAATAAATAAATAGCCCCCACAAGTACAAATTTACAAGCTCAAAACAACTGATCATTGACATCCAGTTTAAGTTTCAAAGCATACTGACAACATTTTTTTTTTAAATCAATGAGTATCTGTGCAACCCTTTAAATCCTATATTTGGGAATTCCATATTTTTACACCAACAACTGAAATGTGCATTTGTTTCAAAGAAGTCAGAGCAACTTGGTATTTAAAATCAAATCTTCTATGATTTTTCATCCTCTGAAGAAAACACAAACAGCTTTTGTTGGTTTTCTGGTAAAACTCTGTTTTGAGCATAATTAGTAAAGTCTGGAGTTCTGTTATCTCTGTAAGCTTCAGTAACCCTGATTTAATAAATAAACTATTGGTATGTTCTCTAAATTTGACTTTGTGGATGATTCTGACTGATCTTTTCTGCAAAAAGAACAAAAGATTCATAAACTTAAAGGACAGCCGTGTATTTTATGTACTGATCCAGATTTTGTGGTGTCTGATTGACTTGTCTCATCGTTTTTTATTCCATACCCTCTCCCTTCGCTCTCAGCTCTCAGCTTGTCTTCATCAAACTGGCCAAGATGATGAATGTTATTCAGGGACTGAACATCCAGCCGTGTCCACATTTTCATTGGCGATTACATTTTAATTAACGGTCGCACATTAATTCAGATTCCTAAAAAATATTGCTCTCCAGTTAACACATCTCTTGTTGGAACTTCACTCTCTTACAGTCATGGAAAAGTTTTGGACAGCCTTAAAATTCTTAAATATCTCATGAAATAGTCACAGGAAAATCCTGCTTGTGTTTCAAAGCTGTGGCTCCATCAGACACAAACAAACTGTGTGGTATATCTTCAAGATAACCTTGACCTGGATCAATGAGAATCTACACAGACAAACTGTGTGGCACAAAGCAGAATCACCGGGTGGGCACTGTTTAAGAAATATTTGTAATGGAGAAACCCACGCACAGATTAAGATTACAGGAAACTTAATTAGTAGAAAAGTAGGAAAAATGGACAGATTTCAGGAAGACAGAAGAGGACACACCGCCTTCACTGGACAATCAGGACATCGATCTAAGGGGGACTGATGAATGAAGTAAATCTGTTTTACCCTGACACTGTGACTGTTAGAGAGAAAATCTAATAAAAATAAGTTAAAAAAAGAAATACCTTAATGTTTATGAGAGGGGGGCCCTCAAAGTATTTAACTAAGGGCCTCACTTTGACCAGAGGCGACCCTGGTCCAAACATTTAACGAATTGCTGTCGTTCATATAAATTAAAACGTGTTAAGGACCAATGGTTGGTATCCAAGTCCATCAGCTTCTCCGCAGTATTAAGGAGCAGCGTCCTGTGTGAAGTCTAATGATCTACTTTACCAGAGCGGTGACGGTGGGGAAGTTTTTGGCCATCTCCCGCAGCAGCGTCCCCGTCCTGATGTCCCACAGCTCCAGAGGTTTGTCCCTGAACACCACCACCAGGTACTGCCTGCAGACACATGCACAGGTCAATCACCTGGAGGACCGAGCTGCTCCTGCTGAACCATCAAGAGCTGGTCAACACGTTAATGTTATTCTGAGTTTCAGAGGCCGCGTTGGTCATATAAATAATAATATCAACATAAAAAATACAAAATCTGGATCTGAATTTGGATAGACACCAGTACCCAAAAACTCAGATCTAAGTGAGAGTATTTTTCCATTCTCAAGTCAAAAATACCTCACTAGACTTAATCTGAGGCACAATTTCCTTACATGTCTGGATTAAGATCTAATTTGAAGATATAAAAATAAAGCCTGAGGTCCTCGTAATAAGTAAAATAATCTGCCAATAATTTCAGACCCTCACTGAGTCAAACTTGCCTGTTTCATTGGCAGATATTAGTAAAATATTTATCTGGACTTGCTAAGTAAAGTGAATCAGAACAAGTGTTTTAGATTTTTCTGACTTGAAAATAGACAAACACAATGGCCTAGATCTGAGTTTTTGCAATGAGCCAGCCAAAACATAAATATCTATAAAATATCAAAGAAAAGACACAAGATGCAAAGCAATAAAACCAAGAATCATACATTCATACATAAAAATACATTTAAAATTAATGAATACATAAAAAAAGTTAAAAGATTAAAATGAAATCTGAAATAATTACCTGTAAAAGAAAATAGAAAATTATTTAACATGATAAGATTTATTAGCAAATACTAAAAATGAATAAAACAGACAATGAAATGTAAAACTTAAATTTAGTAATAAAGTAAGGAAAAAAGTGATAATCACCAAATAAATAAATAAATGGTTATCATAGTCATTAAAATTACAAAGGTCTACATTTCTGGTCGAACACAAGGTCACAAGGCTCTAACCTGTACGGACAGATGGACAACCTCAGAACCTGGTACCTTTGACCTTTGACATCATGAAGGTAGAGTAGTCTTAACCCTCTGACCCCTGAGAAACTCCTAGGACAGATTTTTGACCCTTCAGCGTGCTCCTGAGTTTACGATAATTTAATCTTCATTATTCAAGTTTGCTCTGTGTTACCTGCACAGCTTTGTTCAGGTCAATAATGTGACTGAAGGTCGATGACGTCACAGCAGCATGTGTGACGTGATTGGACAGTTTTGGTTTGATGATTGTTGAGTTTATTAAAGGACCATAAAGAGAGGACTCCTGATTCACGTCCAGCTCTTTAATCTTCAGCTGAGTTTGCATGAACGGGCTCAATATTTCACTTTATTTTAGAACAATGCAGACACTGTTTTCCTCTGATTCACTCATATTTGGCCCAGCAGGGACCATAAAGTTGTTTTGTAGGTGTTCCTGCTGATATTTCACAGTTTTCATTTCAGGAGGAACATTTACGACCCCTCCTGAACCACCAGGCTTTTGCTTATTTTGCATCCAATCACACACTCTCTCGTTTTATGTCTTTGAGTTTAAATATTCTCACAATCAGCAGGATTTTCTTCCTGAAAAAGTCAAACACCTCTCAGGAACGCTGTTTTTATGAATATGCTGAATTATAGAGGTTTAAGGGGAACTTTAAGGACCACAGTCATCACCCTGGAGGGATGTGATGATACTCTTCAATGAAACAGAAAGCACAGAAATAATATGTGCAATATTGTAATGTGTTTGCTGGTGTTGGTGTGCCTGGTGATGTGTTGTTGTGTCGTTGTGGCTGTGGGGGCATTTGTGGAGCAGCTCCTGAGTCCAGGACAAAGTTCCTGTGAGTGGGACAATAAAGTATATTTGATTGATATTTGATTGATTGAATATTTAAACTGAGTGGACCTGCAGAGGTTAAGGAGAAGCTCCTGGAGATGGAGATTCAGCTCTTTTGGGAGATGATCTGGAGACTGAGACTGAAAAGATTTTGGTACTAGTAGACCTAATGCAAATGAGGCAGGAGGGATTATGACCAAACCCAGCACCCTGATTGGTTGTAATATTTTCAAAAGCAAATGGGAAGCCTGAATTTGCTTTTCCCCGCCCCCTTATCAGCATATAAGGCTTACTACTAGTACTAGTGAATGTTTTTAAGTCTACTAGTAGTACTAGTAGACTGTACTAGTACACTTTTTGCTTCACTAGTAATGTCTACTTGTGCACTTGTTGACCAGATCTGAGTACTAGAAGAGCTGAACTGATATCACTGATATCAATTTTACACCCAAGCAGCTTCCATTGACAGTCTGCTCCACTTCATCAGGGTTTAATATTTTTTAATATTCACTCAGTTGTGACCTCACATATCCAGAGAGACCAGTTTTATCTTTGAAAAATAAAAACTTAATTGTGTTGCTGGCCAGCACTCACAGATGCCACACTTTATATATTTATATCATCGATTATAGATTTATAATCACAGCTTTGGAGTGAATAAACGCCTCTATCTGGAGATATTTCAAAAACCTGTGTTTTAATTTTAGCAGTAGAGAAAAACTGAACGTGTGGGCTGAATCATCAGAGGCGTCTCTTTCTTTTATCGGCTAAACAAAATCTAAATATAAGCCCACGGCCGGCGTCTGAAGGACAGATCCAGAGATGTAAAGATTCTGAGGACGTCAGTTTGTGGATTTAAAAACAGGATCTGTTTTCCTGCATATCACTCGGTCATCGGCCGAGGCAGTTTGACTGATGAATTCATCTGAGAAGGTTCAGGGGACAGTCAGAAGGAATAAACTAAAGACTGAATGAGATGTTTCTGCAGAGTTTGAATCATAGCTGGATTATTGTTGGGTGATTAGGACAGAGCTGAGATATGAGGCCTGAGCTCCACTCCGCTTGTGCGGCGTGATCGTGTGTTTGTTTGTTTGTTGGAGCGGCGGCAGACTCACTTGAGATGGGACACTTTAATCATCTCGACGGGCGGCTCGTCGTTCCCGCGCTCCCCTCTGAATGCAAAACAGCGACCTGAAAACACACAGAGGGGGAGGAGAGGGTGAGGAGGGGGATGAAGGTGGGCTTCAGTCCTCTGATTCATCCCATCACAGCTCAGAGCCGCGGCGTCCTGCTTTCACCTGAGACGCTCTGGTTTGATCCCTGATTCTTATTCAGGGATTTACCTGCAGGAGGGCGCAAGGTGCCCTAAGACCAAACAGCTTCACGCTTTGGGAGGACACGGAGGACAAACCTGCTCGTCTGAAATCTAAACATGAGAACATCAGTGTTCATTTTCTTGACGAACTATTTTCATCATAGTTTTTGTCAACATCCTTTTATCCCCTGACGAAAACTAGACAGTAACTAATAAAAACAAGTGCTCATGGACAAAAACTCAAACTAAATTAACTGACATGTTCATCAACAAGTAAAAACTAGACTAAAATGTGTGGCAGAGACTTAATCCAATCAGACCTAATGTGGTCATGTAGAAAGTAGAGACAAGTTAGGAATATATCCAATCACAGATAATTTGGTTGTGTGGAAAGGTTGGATGAGTTAAGAGGGACATCCAATCACAGCTGCCTTAGCTTGGTGGTGGTGGGATAAGTTGTGGAGCGATCCAATCAGAGCTCCTCTCTTTATGAATTGATATATTCATGTAGAGCAGGTTCACTGTTTGTTGTCAGTTCTGGTATTGTAACTGAGATGCTCTGCCAGGTAGCCTAAATAAAGGTGACTGCGTTTCACACAAAAGTTCAATTTGTTTCTGTTCATTTATACATTCAGACTTTACTAGCATTCAATAAAGGGTTATTAGATGTTTGATTTTATCCAAGAGTAAAACATGACTTCAGAAATTCAGTAAACATAAAAATGCCTTACCCTTTATACTTCATAGTTTAGTCGACTACATTTACAGCAGATTTCATCGACTAAAATGTTGTAACATTTCCTCAACTAAAACTAGACTAAAATTAAAACTATTTAGAGACTAAATTATGGCTTAAACGAAAAGATATTTTAGGCAAGAGACTATAACTAAAACTACATTCAACAAAAATATAAATGCATGAAACAGTGTGAATGAATGAACAGAACGAAAATGTGCTGCGATTGCTGTAACTTGGCATGAGACTCATGGATGGACTGCACTCACTGGGAGCGATCAGCTGAAACTCGGACACTTGATCTGGGCAAAACAATCTGGACACAGATAAATAACATTTTTTGGACATGGTAAGGGAAAGGTCATTTTTACTTAACGTTTTGAGTTTGTGCATTTATATTTTTGTTGAGTATAAATTAAAAAGTGATGTCAAAATTAACACCGGTGAACATCTGATGGAGGTCACACAAGGTCATCCCGTCCTGCTCGACCAGACCACCACAGGCCCTAAAACTGGTCCAGACCGTACCAGGCCTCAGCATGATAAGGTCAGAGCTAATGTTCTGCTTTGATTCAAGAAAATCCCTTAACTGTCTTAAATCCTGGCATTTGTACGCAAAGTCCAATGATCTTGACCTTGAAAACTGTCTTACTTCCTATTTTAGAGGTCACAGGGAAAATACATGCAAGTTTAAAGAAAACCCTTAAAGATGTCTTGAGATATTGCAGCTAGAATCAGCAGAAAATCACAATGTCCAATGACCTTGACCTTTGACCAGTGACTTTAAAAATGAGCTAACTTTATTTAAAGGTCCAGAGGGAATATATATTATGCAAAGTTTAAAGAAAACCCCTTGATAATGTCTTGAGATATTGCAGTTACAAACAGCAGAAAATCCAGTCCAAAGTCCAATGACTTTGACCTTTGATCAATGACCTTGAAAACTG
Organism: Cetoscarus ocellatus; assembly: GCA_037902135.1. Classification (NCBI taxonomy): domain Eukaryota; kingdom Metazoa; phylum Chordata; class Actinopteri; order Labriformes; family Labridae; genus Cetoscarus; species Cetoscarus ocellatus. The sequence goes on from JBAMNC010001863.1 coordinate 185,026, forward strand.
GCTTCCTTCATGTTTGGGTCAAAACAAACATTTTAACTAAGGCAAAAGAAAGTCTGTGTATGTGTTTTTTGAGATACAGCAGGTATAAGAACCAGAAAAAAACATCTATGACCTTCACCTTTGACCAATAACCTTGAAAACTGTCTTCCTTCATGTTCAAGCAGAACAGTCATATTTGCTCAGGTAAAAAAAAAACTTCCTTTTACGGTCCAAGCTAAACTTTTGTGATGATACAAGTAAAAAATATCAGCTGTAACATGTATTTTCCCTTTAATTTAGTCATAATTCTGTAAAGCTGTATTTGATGTCAGTGTGGGACGTCCCTACCACAGCTGTTGTACTTAAAAAAGTCAGAGGTCAGAGGTCAGAGGTCGTCAGTGTTCGATTAAACTCATTATTCAGTTTGCAGCTGCTGTGAGTCAGAAATAATGATGAGGTTTAGTGAATCTGTTTCTATGATGTTGTGAATCTTTTCTTCGCTGTTTGCCCGACCCTGACTCTCCTTTATTTCTGAATTATTTGACAGCTCAATAATCTGATTTTCTCTGAGCCGCAGCTCTCTGCAGGACAAACACACAAACTGCGCTGACTTTACTCAAACTTGTGAAAATGTGCGTTGACAGAAACACCTCTGAGCTGTGACACCCGCCGTGTGCCTGCATGAATAAATAAAAGTCTTAAAATAAAGTGTGATTATCACGTTAATGTGAGGAATGTTAGTGCAGCATCAGCCCGCCATAAGCACAGCAGAGTCACTAAGAGGATCATTAATAACCTGGAGTGAAGTATGAAATCAGAAAAAACAGCAGAACTTACTTCCCTGCTGCTCTATTTTAAGACGTGTTTATGCTAAAATATGCCGATAAAGACGAATGAAAAAGCAGAGACGCCAAACTGAGTTTAAGAGTGAGGCAGAGGCATGAACACAGGGCCATAACCTGTCTCTGAAGTCTGGATATTAAAGTGAATCGAACCCAACGGACGGGACACCTCTACCTAAGAGACCTGAGTTTTCAGGTGAGTGAGGATCAGACAGGAGGAAAATAACAAAGGGAGGAAGATTTCATGAAGCACTTTAACACCTGTGGAATATTACAAACAGCTTTTCTGGAATGTGCTGCAGGCATCAAACTCAATCTGACTGAATATTTGGAACGAACAGTTTATCAGTTTGAACATTAGATATCTTGTCTTTGTTGTGTATTTGATTGAATACATGCTAAAAGAGGATCATTGTTTTCTGTTTTTATTTACTTTTCACTTCACGTCCCAACTTCACTGTGTTTGTTTTTGTCGATAATCTACAGACGGGATTTTCTCATATCATGTTGATAAAGTAAGGCTGAAAGTGCAGATTAATAAAGAGGCCTTGATACCTCCATATAACCATATAAATAACATGAATATGAGCTGAACATATGAATATGCGTGCTGTTTTTAAATCATTTCTGAAGTTCTTGATGCTAAAAAACAAAAATCAAATTTGTGTAACAACACTGCAGCTCGTACAAATGCTCTGAAGTGTTTGGCCGTTGATTTTTTAATCTCTCCACCTTCTTGGATCAGGGACCTTGAGGACCCTGTCTGTCCCCAGTCCTGGTCTGGACTTCAGTCTTTGCTGCTAAACAGGTTTGAGACTGTCACTTACAGAGACAGAGTGATTCTTGCTCATGTGGTACAGCCCTACTCGATCTCACAGCTGGATTGGTCCCTCCAAACAGCCTCTTCCTCTTTTCCTTCATCTCTATCGTGTCCTGTTCGCTCTGTTCGTGAAGACAGAGATTTCTAACCTGTGAATCAGACGTCTGAAACTGTCTCAGATCTCAGCCAGCCCTTCAGACTCAGGCCTTCTATTTCTCCATACTGAATACACACAGATTAAATTGATATTGATCTTTGCCTTCTGGCTCTGATAAGAAAAGAAAGTCTAATTCCCAAAATGCTGTGACCGTGGCAGACTCCCTCACACTCAGGAGAGCCCGGAGATGAGATCCAAACAGCCTGCAGACGACAGGCCGAGAGAGGAGGAACGATGAGGAGAGTGAGGCTGAAACAAAGCTAACGCTGAGCTCTGCTAGCTCTGGTCCTTCAGATGGAGGCACCAAAGCACCGAGTGATCCTCACCGTCCTCCTGATGGACGGAGGAAGGCGGCATGCCCGAACTATCACACTGACCGGATCTTTGCCTGTCCGCCATACGAGCCAAAATCAGGCCGTCTGGAGTTTCCGAGGCAGCAGACACATGGCCAAGAAGCATCAGAACACAACAGAGTGCGATACATCTTCTTAACGCGCCTGTACATGCACAACAGGGCTGTACGAGGGCCGGAGGAATGAGTCTGAGGGAGCCAATCTCCTGAGTGACAGCGAGTCTGATCGATGGTCTAATGGACGACAGAACAGCAGAGACTGACGAGATGAAACCAGGAAATCCAATTTATCAGCACAGCCCCTCTGGGACAGCCTGATCTGCAGAGTCAGAGCAGATTCAGCCTCGGGCTGCACAGAAGACACAGTTAGCATCACGTCATATTGGGGGCGGGGCATCCTTTAACCCAGCCTGCAACAAAGCGTCCATTTTAACCCTTTGACTGGCATTGTAACCATGTGGTTGACTTTCTGCCATCATTGTATTTAAAACTCTAGAAGCCCATCTTTATCTGTTTTTCCTTATTCACCTCTCTGAACAGTGTTTGTAACACCAATATATGTCCACTGGGAGGCGCTGCTGTACATGAATGTAATTGTTTGAAAACTAGAAAAAATCTGAAGTGAATCGTTGCTGCATAGCTTCTCAGAAATCTAACAGTAAGATCATACATCGGAGTAAGAAAAAATCTTTTCACATATTTTCATATTCTTTAACAATCCTAATTTAGTCGAAAGAAATAAATTTGATGATAAAAAATATATTTATGACTCCTCAGAAAACTGAGTCAATGGCTAAATATCTCAATTTTGCTCTCTGTGATGTTTTCATGTGAAGAAACAAAAAAATTGTTGCAGAAATGAAAGAAACCCATTCATTCCCAGGATAACCTTAACAGGCAAGCCAACCAGCAGGTTGACCTGCATATCTGCCTCCCGATTGGGTAATCTGAAAATCAAAACCTGAAATACTGCTTAAAAGAAGACAGAACACAATTTTACCAACAAATGATTTGTTGCAAATGTATTTCTTAGTTTGGGAGTCAAAGGGTTAAAATTCTGATGCTGATGCTAACAAGCTGTCACATCGTCAAAAACATTTCATCTTGGGGTGCTGGTTTGGCAGAGCGGTTAGAAACCAGGCATGACCCATATACATGTATGTTGGTCATTGTGACACACTACAAGAGACGAACAGCTGACCAGGCATCGCCGTTATCCTGCTTACACGATGTAGTCTGACCCCGACACAAGACCAGACAATCGAGAAAGTCACAGGGCTTTAATCGGGAAAAAGTAGAATCAAAAACTCTTAGTCTGGACTTTCATGGATGAACATCCTCTCTGAAAACTCGGGCTCCTCCTCCCTCGTCTCTCCTCGTCCTTCATCCCGCAGGTCCTCGAGGGGTTAACGCACTCGGTGGTCACTGCTGATGCAGTAATTCCTCAGACTCCCTGAAGCTCCGCAGGCACTCAGGATAAGATCTCATTTCGGCAGAAGAGGATCCTCTGGTTATTTCATAACAAGGTTTAGTTTGGACCTCATTTAGACGAGTGTCCCCGAGAGGAGAGACTCTCAGAGAAACACAAACAGAGAGAGCAGAGAGAGACGCAGGATCTCTGTCTCTGTTGTCGTGGCTGCAGGAACAATCTGAGATTCAGAAACACCAAGAACAAAGACTCCGGCTGAGACGCTGACAGCTTTACTTCAGCTCAGAGAGGATATTGACCTCATGTTTGTCCTTTAGGTGATGTTAAGAGCAGCAGAGGGAGAGAGCGCTGCTGCATGTGGGATAGATGAATCCAGGACAATCTTTGGCTCTGCCTTTTCATCACAACACAAGAATTCACTTTATATGATTCAAGTACCATCAGTGGGGATGCACTCTACTAAAATCCATGGTGACGGTCCACTTAATAACAGTAATACTAATACAATGTATATGATCAAATCTGATCCTTAGAAGTGAAGCAAGAGAAACAACAGTTTGTTCTTTAATAAATGATGCTGTTCATGAAAATAAGTGGACATTCTGCCAATATCAGACACATAAATATAACTTTGGATCTTAGAAATTAACCAAAAGGACCTCAGAAACCAGAATATTTGCCAAACTGTCAGTTTCAGTGAGACAGTGCTCACTCTCTACCCTCATTTAAAATGTTTTATCTCATTTTCATTGTATATTTCACTTACTAATAAAAAAAAGCACTTCAACACAAAAAACAAAAAGCAGTGGTACAACATTATTTTCAAAAGGAGATCAATACTGTTGAGATTTCAGACCCCAATAAGATAATCAATAAGTGGTTCAAGCTTCTGCTAACAGGACAAAATCAATAGTTTCAAGACTTTATCGGGGTATTGTTGAAAACTTAGGAAACACCACAGATTATATTAAAGAAAGGTGGGAGGAGGATCTGAAAGAGAATATAACTAGTCACATGTGTGAGACTGCTTTTTCTACACTTGCTCTGTACTGGCGCGAATTCAGTTGGAAGAATCTTATAATAATAATAATAATAATAACTTTATTTATATAGCACCTTTAAAAACAAATGTTTACAAAGTGCTTTAACAGATAGAACCCAGTACTCTGGGTACAATTAAAACCACAATCAGGTCAAACAGAGACCAAAAGAGTCAGAGGAAAAAGCACAGGGGGTCATTTTAACTAAAGCAACAAAAGGAAGGAAAATAGCGAACTGGTGAGCTGGAAACAGCTGAAGTAATTTGCAACGTGTACGGAAGAAGAACATTGATGAAGAAGACATTTGGTTTTATGTACAATTACAAGGAGACAGCAAGACAATAAATAGATCATAGATTTGTAGATAGTTTGGTAAATGATAGTTGACGACATCACATCAGGAAGATGGAAAAGAAGATGGATAGAGGACGATAAAAGAAAGAAGACATATTACACATAAGAAAGAAGGATAAAAATAATAAAAAGGGAGTATATTAAAACAAGAAAGGGTGGAAAAGACAGAACTAAAACGGTGAGAAACCGGTGAGTAGAGTAAGAGCAGGAGAGTTTAAAATAGTTAAATAGGTAATTGTAAAATAACTGTGTAAAATAAATGAATAAATAAATAAAAAAATAAATAGTTAACAGGGATGATAAACAGGTATGTGAGCAATAAAAGGATCATGTAAAAGCAAGTCTAAAAAAAGTGTGTTTTAAGATGCGATTTAAAAGATGTCACTGATTCAGCTCGCCTTATCTGCTCGGGCAGGACTTTCCAAAGTCGAGGAGCCCTGACAGAAAATGCTCGATCACCCTTCGTCTTCAGTGTCGACTTTGGAACAGCCAAGAGGCCCCCGCCCGAGGATCTGAGGCTGCGGGCTGGCTCATAAGGCGTCAATAATTCAGAGATGTAGGTTGGGGCCAGGCCAGTAACGGCTTTAAAAGTGATCAGTAAAATCTTAAAATCGATTTGAAAATGGACAGGAAGCCAGTGGAGAGAAGCTAGGACAGGGGTGATGTGATGCCGTCTGTTAAAACCAGTTTAAAGCCTAGCTGCTGCATTTTGGACCAGTTGGAGGCGGGAGAGTAATTTGTGGGAGATACCAGAGAGGAGGGAGTAACAGTAATCTAGCCTGGAGAAGATGAATGCATGAATTACCTTTTCTAAATCGGCAGGGGGAAGGATGGATTTGATTTTGGAGATTGACCGGATCTGAATGAAGCATGACTGGACTGTTTTCTTGATATGGTGTTCGAAGGTGAGGTTTGAATCTTATTTCATTACTCCTAAAATGAAACCATATCTGGCAGGGTCACAACAAAGATGTTGGAGAGGCTGCAGGGATGATTAGCCAAATCACCTCCACATCTTTTTGCAGCTGTCCTAAGATTCATTTATTTTGGAGAAATATCTGTACACACTTACGACAAGTACTCGGACAACTGATCCCACTGTCATGTTTGGTACTCTATCTGGGTGATATTCCAAGAGGGATGATAAGCAGTGACAAACACCTCCTGAAAATTCTGACTGCTAAAAAAACAGTTACTCGTAAATGGCTACAGACTGATCTACAGTGGATGAGATGGAAAGATCGACCTTCCTGCTGCAGTTGAAAAGTGATTGGTTTGCTGCAAGGTGGTCAATATGGACCGCTTTCTTGTCTAAGTGAGGATGTAAATGGTGGTCTATCTCATCCCTTCTGCCTCTAAAAAGGTGTGACTCTTCATCTTGACTGCGTTCCCTTACGTTCAAGAACCTATGATACAGCAATGGTGTAAATCTTGATGTCACCTATAAAGCTGGTTGAATGAAGACATGGCAACAGCTGTTCTTGTACTGTGACTGTTGTGTATGTTCTGTACTTTGCTGTAAAAAAAATGAAAACTTTAAGTATGAAAAAAACAAAAAGCAGAATCATAAATGGAAAGGAGAGTAGGACTGTGTTTCTTAAACCTTTGGGGCTTTCTCAAACTATTCTGCGCTAGTACAGGAGATATAGTTTGGTTTTAAAGCATAATTTATTGATAGAATCAAATTATTACAAACTCCAATGACCTTTCTTTGGCCTCATAAATCCTGATGCGTGAAGCTCATGTTTAATTCTGTCCTGAAGCAGAAATCTGAAACAACCTGATGATGGATGCAGGGTCGGGTCCTCGGTGTGAAACCTCCATCAGAGTTTCAAGGTCGCCCTATGGCTGCGTATTTTACACCGCTTTGTTCAATTTCCTCCCCGAGCCAGCATCCACCTCCTCCACAGTGCTCTCTCGGATGCTGAAGAAAATCTTCAACACTCAGTCACTCCGAGCTCGTAAAAAGCAAGAATCTGCTGCTCCGATACGCAGATGACTTCACTCTGTATGCATGAAACCTTTATGTCCTGGTATCATATTACTCACCTGATCAAACTTACAGGTCTATTGACTTTAACATTCATTATTTTAGTTTTATTTTTACGCCGTCAAGCCGTCATTTAGATCAGACAGGATGGAGCAGGAGTTTGTGGAGACATGAAGGAAGATAGTGTCTGTTTTAAAATGTGCAGCAGCTCCTGGTGATAAACTGATCTGAGATATGAGGGAGAGAGCCTCGCTGTCAGGCCACCAGCAGCTCCTGGATTCACTTTTTAAACAAACCTGCAAAACTTCTTCATGTTTGTACTTTTACAAGGAGCAAGAGCTGAATCTCTGGGGCCTAAAATCAAAAGTCACTGCACAACACACTGCCTGGCTCTGAAATCATCGGAGCTTCACCTAAAACAGACGCTCTGCCCGATGGTCAGACTGCCCCCCCAACGATGAAAACAAAACAAGGAAAGGAAAGGAAACCTCTGAAGGCTTGAGCCGCTCTGCAGAGCAAAAACCAAACCCTGCGGATTTTTTCTCATTTTAAAAGACCTCAGATGTCCTGCCACCAGACTGTGATTGATGGGGGTTGAGGAGATTTCCATAAAAGAAGGATTCTCGATGAGAGAGGAGAAAGCAGAACTTTATTTTTGGTGAAAGAGGTGCAGATCCTCTGGTCTAACATCATTATGCTCACATTGTTTTCAGTCTTTTCTAAGGGTACCATCATTTTTGTTTTGTTTCAAATACCAGAATTTTTTAAGCGTTTGTAAAATTTGTCGACATACCCAACGAACACCAGCTCTGCTCACTGATGTTACTCGGCTGTGCGTGGCCTGACTTAGCTCGAGGTTTGCCTACATGCCAGAGAAACGTCCGTGTGTGAATGCATCTTTAAAAACTTAGTGTATACTATAAATACTAACAACAGTTGCAATAAAATGCATTGCGATCAAATGGTTAAAACCTGATCCTCCATCTTACAATATGTGTGTTGAGAAGATTCAGGAACTCCGCGACATGGACGAATAATGAATGCTTTTGGCACAGTTTAGGCATACATACACACTAACATCACCACTACCCCCCTTTAATTTATTTATTATGTTATTCTGGAGTGTAGACCCTTTATTGTTAATGTTGTATACCACAATGTATCTGTCATTTATGAAAAAGAAGAATTAAGGAAAAAAAGAACAAAATGGAAAAAATGTACATTATTGTTGTATTTGATGATGAAATTATAATAAAATAATTTTTTTTACAAGGGAACATTAAGCACATTTCAAACCCTGAAAAGAATCTATGGATTGAACAACAGTGATTTTTTAGATTCCTGCAGGGGAGGCATAACATAAACGGCTCAATTTTAAAGACTCGAAATCCATTTGAGATTGATCTCCTCAAAATTTTCAGACTCAGGACTTAAAATAATTTGAAGAATATAAAGTGGGCTCTACAATGTCAAATTAAAAAAGACTTCATACATAAAACAAAGGCGGGAAAAGGAAAATAATATATATAATGGAAAAACAAATTTCAATAATTGTGGAAAAATGGAAAATCTATATCCACCCTAAACACCCCTTTTTTGTTTAAATTGATGTTTATTTTACAGACACCTATCTGAAAAGATTTATTCTTGTTTTATTAGATAAGAGACACCCCATGTTCGGATGTTAAGTGTAATTTTGTGTGGTTGTTAAATGTCCCCTTTCTGCCTTTGTTTTTTCTATTTTTCCTTTTTTCATTGCTTTGGTTTATGTGTTGTTTTTCACGTGATTGTTAAAATGAAAATGATAAAAAATAAAGTTAAAAAAAAATAAATAACACACTCTTACTCACTGCCTGTTGAAATTAAAACATAAATAAATAAAAAACTAAATGTACAAGCTCTGGTCTTGACCCTTTTGCCCTCCACACCAAACCTTTTTAAACAGCAGAAAAAAAACATTTCAGACGACGTCAAACACCTCCTGAGGCTCTGAAAAATAAGCCCGTCCATGGTGATCCTCTCACAAACAGCACCATCAGACTCTGCATGCTGCAACCTGCTTCCTTCATTTTGTTGCTCTTACCTATTTAACGTCTTTGTTTGATATTCCTACTGCTATACTGTGAATACGAGCACCTGAAACAGCTGAATCTGCGTGAGGATCAATAAAGTATTCCTGATTCTGGTCACTCACAGACAGGCCGAGTGTGAAACTCTCACCTGTGGGCAGGTCCACGTGCTGCAGCTCGTTCCTCACCAGGCCCATGTTGTTTGGAGCAGAGGTGGCAAAAGACAGGAAGCTGGTGAGACTGACCCATTCGATGCCCCTGTGGATAAAAACAGGTGAGGTTTAGTCTGTGATACACCCCCTCAGTGTAAACGAGAGCTAAAGCTTCAGCAGAGATCCACCTATGAAGGACCAAAGTCCTGGGCTGAGGAAGATGAATAATTCGGAGCGTCTCGGGGAGCAGAGCGCGTCTGTAATGAGATGGTAAATAGGCCCATGATTAATTAGTCGATTTCAGCACTAAATGTAAATGAGATGCTAAGTAGCCAGGCCTCCTCTGGCCCGGCTGGTCTGGGCCGAGCGTCTGCCCGGCTCATTTCCATAAAGCTCCTCTGCTGCTATCAGCACCAAAAAACACCTCCTGCTGGACGCCATACGCTGCAGAAACCCCGACGCCAAGCAGGACGAAGGAGAGGATCTGCAGGAGCGGAGGGTGGAAGGTTCAAGTCCCAACTGAAACGTGTTTGGGACTTAGTTTGGTCATGTGTGTGAAGGCAGACAGGCAAATACTATTTATCTATGTATCTATAAATCTATCACGTATTTACTGTCTCATTGTCTCCGTATCATTATATATAAAACATAATACCTTCTTCTCTAATGTAACTTGTGTGTAATTCAGCCGTCTCCAGTTCACCACTTTCTTTTCCTTTATTTTAACCCCTGTGCCTTTTCCTTTGACTCTTCTGGTCTCTGTTTGACCTGGTTGTTGATTTATTGTCTCCAGAGTCTTTCCTTTTTTTGTCTTTGTTTTGTCTGTTAAAGCACTTTGTAAACATCTGTTTTCAACAGTGATATTTAAACAAATAAAGTTATTATTATTATTATTATTATTGTTATACCTTTGGCAATACAGAGATGTATCCATCCAGGCAGAGACAAAGGGACTAAAATAAGAATTTATGATAGAGACAAACCCATGGACGCCTAAATCATAAATCTGTCCTCATCACATCTGTCCCTGCTGAATATAGATTTATTTGAGGTTAGCCTCTTGAGATGTGTGCCTCTGGTTTTCAGAGGGTCCCCCTTTTCTTTGTGCACAGACCTCTTATCTCCAAAGTTGCTTTTTATCAGAAAACTTCAAAAATCCTCTTTTACTGAGTGAATGAAAATGGTATCATCCTGATCACATATTCTTTCGTATTTTTACATTTTACATATTTTGGGATGGCAGTACTCATATTTATGCAACACATCAAAACAGATGGTCTTTCCCCGTGTGCCATCGACATCTTTTTTATTTTAGGACCTAATAAAAAGGGCAGAGATAAAGAGTGTGCACCAGAGCATTAGAAGTATATTATGGGGAGAACTAGAAGAAAGACACGCTAATGATATACATTAAAATAAATGTATGATTATAACATCGTCACCTCCACAAAATCTGCCTGACATATTTCACCCACTTAGTCCAAAATGTAACAAACACATCATTCTGGAGACAGAAAAGGTAATCCTCTCCATCACATAAATATCCTTTACTGTGTCAATGAAATATTCATCGTCTCAACTGGAAGTCAAAATTTCCTGGGAAAAATGTGAAAAGCGCAGGAGCAGAGCAGGGCTAAGGATGCTTTTCAATCTGACAGCCACGACAGCCAATCAGCGTTGTGTGGGTGTGTGATGGTACCTGTGACAGACTGTTTTTATTCTGGTTCACAGAGTAACAATCCATGTCCCTGTGGAAACATCAGTTAGTGAGAACATTAGCTCCTCCTAGATGGGACTGCAGAGAACTGCTGCAGGGCCGTCAGCTGCAGTGTTCTGTGTTGGTAGATGAGTTAAAGGATACAGTTGGAATAATGTTAGCTAATACATCCTATTCTTTGATATATGATATGATCGCGGTGAAACTCGAGCAGGTGTGACGTCACTGAGCAACACGACGGACAAAAAGAGCTATGGACAGGCGACAGGACTTGGGTGGGCGACGCGATCTCGGTCACCAAGTCGCGTTGTGAACGCACCTGTAGTCTCATCATTGAACTCTTCCAAAGTATGTGCCAGTGGTTAGCTTCTCCAGATCCAAATTGTCTCCAACATTTAATTCCCCTACAGAAAAACTGGCTCTCTGTTTTGGTGAATTAAAGACACCAGTGAGACACTTCCATCCAAACTCCATCTGTGTGAGCTGGTACGTTTCCATCGGTGTGTACAAACTTCAGCCAGTTTTCAGGTGATATTGAAATAACCCCTTCTTTCTCTTCTGTATTTCTATTGGATGAAAATTTTAAAAAAGCCGCTCACCGACATGAGAGGTGAGCAAAGGAACTGATTATGAAATCAAAAATGGAGATAGGAGGTTTGTGCCTGACAGCAGAGCATGACTCCATGAAACGATCCAAAGTAAATAAGCCCGTTTGTCAGAAAAGTCGGATCTTTGCCTGGTCACACACTCGGCTCTCTGCAGGTATCCTGACTCTCCTGTTGACTCAGCTAAGTTTGTTGGACTTGATAATTTGTGAATGTAAACTTATCTCATTAAGAAAAGTCAGCCCTGCCTGAACTGATGGTGTTTCCTCCCGATCAATCTCTTAGCCGCATTAATTGATTCAATCTGCTGCTTAATTGATCTGCTGGAATAGCTCTGCTGCTAATTAGAGAACTCCGAGTAATGGAGCTCAGCAGGAGGCCACCTCCTCTTCACCAGGTGCATTCTGGGAAATAAGACAGAGGCATTGTTTAGATATCAGCTTTCATGGATAATTAACTAAACTATTAAGTGGAAGACAAACTGGACGGAGGAGTTGGATATATAATGAACAAAGACAGATGCAGCGGAGTCGTGCTGGAATGAATCAGTTTGGTTTTAATTAAAATAAATGCTGAAATTATGCCGTCTACAGAGTAAAGTACGGGATGGGATTGTTTTAAATTAAGGCTGTCAGACAATTTATCTTTGAAATTAAGATTAATTGCTCACAAAGCTGCACTATAACAACCCCAACAACCCTGAGCAGGTAGTACCACAGTACTGTAATGGAGAAGACAGGCGGGGACCAAAAGCCCCCCCACGTCCCTGATTTCAGGGTTTTGTTTGTGTTTTCATGCCTCAGATCGATGAGCACAGCTCTCCAGGATAAACCCCTCCATGAAGAAACTCCCTCATTATCCTCACGCTCTGATCTGACATCTAATGATGGGAGCGCCGTCCGCCTCTAAAGCGTCTAATGAAGCTGAAAACGATCTACGGGAAATCAATCAGCCCGCAGCGCCGCCAGGCCTCGAGATCAGCCCTCCTGTCATTTCACCAATTCTTCATCAAAAGGTGGGCCGACCTCTGCGCTGCTGGGAGCTGAACTGCTGACCCGGGAAATGTTCCCATCATAGAAAACACGGTCCTCACCTCACTTCACAGGAGTGGACGCTGAGCTCTTTGTGCAGCAGGCCGCTGGTCAGGTTGTAGACGAGGACGGAGCCGTTACTGGTGCCTGGAGGACAGAAGAGACCTGAGATGATTAATGAAGGAGACGAGGACCAAGATGAAGTCCTGGAGAAGATTCTAGGCTTCAACACCATCAGACAGGCCAACATTATCCAAACACACCTTTTTATCTCTAAAGGGATGCGCCAATTTTTTTGTTGTTGAAAGAGTGGAGTCTATCGGCTTGTCATGGACTCGGGAGTGAGGCAAGACACGAAAAGAAAAAAATGTTGGCATATCCCTTTAAAGTCTTACATAAAAACTCAGATTTGTTGGTTTGTTTGCTAAATTATTTCATCAGTAATTTAAAATTTAAGAATTATTCAGTTATCGATCAAGTATCGGGGAGTTTTCTTGTGGAACAGATTCATTCATTTGACTTCTGTGCCGTAGACCGTACACAAAAACAGACTAAGAAATGTTTTGATGACCTCCACATGAACAGGAGCGTAACCACGTCCCTACAAAAATGTCATTTACTTATCTTTCCTAAGCACCTTCCTTCTTCTATTCTGTTACTTATTTTTATTTTTTTCTTGGTTTCTTTGTATGAAATTGTTGTACTTTATATCTGATGTCTGGTATTTATTTTTGGTGGTTCAGTATTTACCTTCCATTGTCTCTTGGGTGTGGTTTATATATGCCATTTGCAGGCTTTTACCACTCCAACATACATGCTTCTGTAAGCTGATGTAGAGTTCATATTGTGTGTATTTGTCATCTTGCTGCTGCCTGTTACTATTGTTTTATGTTCTATATTTATTTAAAGACTGTACACACCTATACAAATGCATTATATCAACCTGCCTGGAACTACAGGATGGATGGATGGATGGATGGATGGATAAATAGATCAATAAATAATTAATAAATAAGGGAAAGCAGCTGGAGTCGATGGAGCTCATGTATGTTGAGTTAAGAGTTGGTGGGCCCCACAATGCTAAAAGAGATGAATGCAGCTGTAACTGTTCGCTCCTCCTGACAATTACAAGCTTGTAGGATCAAATGTGGACATTTTTAACATGCATAAAGTTTGTCTGATGTTCACTTCATCCTGCAGGGCTCAGCTTAGCTCAACATTTCCTTCCACATCCGCAAATTTAGCCAAAATGTCAGAGCATGAGCACCCAAACCATGAACTATACTTGATGCCCTCTCTGTCAGTGCAATAACGTGCAACAGTATTTGAAGTTATTCTCTTTTTTTATATTTTTATACTTGTATTCTTTTAATTATTAAATTTTTTGCAATGCAAATACTGTGAGAAATGGTAACAACATTTCTTCCAATATGTCCACTGACGGTGTGTCAAGCAAGTCTAAGTCTAAGGGCGTGCACCTTGAAACGCTCCCTCATATCACACAGATAACAGAGACCCTACAGTCACGGCGAAGACCCTGACCCTGGAGTTCACCCGGAGCCTCTAAACAACACAGACTGCTGATGTGTGTGTGTGCAGCACTGAGAGTTAGCTGGTGTGTGTTCCTGTCACTGCAGCTCATCAGGCTCAGACACAGACTCTGAATCTCTGTTTGATCTGCAGCAGGAAAATAAACCGAGGCCTCCCCGTGGTTAAAAACTCCTGCTGACGTTTGACGGGATGATCACAGCTTCACCAGCTCTGACACTGAGAGGAAGATTTATCATTTATTCACTCTGCAGCACACAGAATCAAACACAACCTGCTGAAAAGTCTGAGACCTTTAGAAAAAATGTGCACGGGGAGTAAAGTAGTTTGTCTATCAAGCAGAATTTACACAAAGCATATCTTTATTATAAACAGGAGATTGTCAGAAAAACTTTAATTTATAAATGTGTTTCTTAACGACTGACTTTAGATCTTTAGTCCTCTGAACTTAAGCTCATTTAAGCACTTTTTCAGGGGATGGGGGATTGTGTTGATATCCAGTAAATGAGTCAGGTCAAGTTTAATTAGAAAGCACAGCAGGTCAAAGGGCACTAGAGAGTTCAAAACAAAAATGAAAAACAAAATGTGCAATAAAAAAATTAAGCTTTGAACAAAATCAAACCAGAGCAATGGATGGATGAATGGATGGATAGACTGATGGATGGGTCGATGGATGGATGAACTGTTTGAAAAAGTGAAAACTGGACATGTGGAGTAATGAATAATCAGAAGAATGGATGCATGGATGGATAAATAAACATAGAGTAAAGCCCTTGGGAAAAAAAATCAACAAAAACTTTCTGCACTAGATATTCATGCTCATATATGCAGACTAACAACCATCTAAAAATCTAAGGACTCCACGATGCTCCACCTCACACTGTCCCACCTGTGCTGGGCTCCTGTTCACAGACTTCAGCCTTTTAACACCATCGTCCCCGAGCAGCTGGTGGAAAAGCTGCAGCTGCTGAAAGTGAGTGACAGCATCTGCAGCCGAGTCCTCCTGACTCAGCGGCAGCAGGTAGTTGGGGTGGGCGGCTGGACAGGTGTCCCTCAGGGCTGTGTCCTGAGCCCTTTGCTCTTTAGCCTGCTGACCCACGACTGCACGGCCACATACGAGACCAACCACATCATTAAATTCAGATCCCACGACCTCTTCCTCAGTGTGGATCAGACCAAAGAGGTGGTGATAGACTACAGAAGGTCCAAACAACAACTCACACCTCTACACACTGACGAGAAGTACCTGGGCATTCACATTGATGATGTACAGCAGCGCCTACACTCCCTTAGCTCAGGAAAACTGGACCTCAGCACTTTCTATAGAGGCACTACAGAAAGCACCCTGACCTTTGCCCTCACCTCCTGGTTAAGATCCCGGGGAGGAGAGGAAGCAGAGTGAAGATGGCCCCTCTCCCCCCTGATGGGGCCACACCAACAGGTGCATCAACAGAGCCACTGCCATCATCACATTGAAAAATGACAATAAAAGGAATCTTGAATCTCTTGACTGATCTTTGCATGGTTCTTAAACATCAGCAGTTATGCTTTTTGAGGGGGCTCAGACATTGGATGTAAAGTGGGCAGGCTTTAGAGAAACATTCATCATGTTATAAATATCTTGACCTACAAAAAATAAACATCAGAGGCAACAAAACTACTCAACTACCACCCAAACAGCAACTTCACGTCAAAGCGATAGAAACCTCACCCACACGGTCCTGAAAATCATCCTAACTGTAAAAAAAACTGTTTCAATACAAGATTTTTAATGAGAAGGTGTTCATATCTCAAATTTCAAACTTCCATGAGACACTGAACTTTAATATTCTATTAAAATACTAAAAAAGTGAATGGATGGATGGATGGGCTAAAAAAGCGTGAATGGCTTAGTAAACAGATGGATAGTGGATTGAATTATTGGATGTACGGGTAATAGACGGGTAATATGATGGATTGACAAATTAATGGATGAAATGAGAGCTGAAAAGAGGGATTAATGGAAAGCTGGATGGGATAATGAATGGATGGATAGATTTCTAAACTGAGTAGTGTAGGTATGGATAGACGGATGAATGGATGAATGATGATTGGTGGATTAGTTGCTGATAAGATTATTTAAAAGATGGAAAGACTGATTGATGAATGACTGAATGGATCGATGGATTGTTGGACTGACCAATGATTTAATGGATGAGTTGACAGAATAATGGATTGATGAATGGATTGGTGTATAAACTGAAGAAATAAAGAATTTATGGATTAAATGATGGGAGGATTAAATATCAGGAGCTCTATCTGTTTGACACTGTGGCCTCTGAAAACCTGCTCAGGCCGACTTTAACATGGAGTGTCCACAGGACTCGATGAGGAAACTGAAAAAGACTTGGATCAATTTAGCAGAACTGATAATGGTGTTGGTATCAACCAAATCTTATCAAATCCCATCCCTACTTTTGATAGATCAAAATGGACTTTAAAAGGAAACACACTGCTTTTCGTTCTAGCGTCCAGCTGAGGACAGATGTGGACGATCCAAAGACAGCTTCATATTAAAGCTGAGATAATAAAACAATCTCCACGCTGCAGGTTTAGAGTGAATCTGTGACCTGAGGCCATAATGACCTTCAGCCTCAGAGCGATGGGCTGCAGAATGAGAATCTCTCCACATCATGATTATCTTTATGCAGCAGCGAGCCTCAGTTGTTACCTCCACATCATAATGTCTTTATTTCCACATCCTCAGCTGAAACGTCTCTCTGCTGTATTCTTCTCTTCAGAGATGATGCAGGAGGATCGCTGTCAGCCGAGCGGGTAAAGAAGAGAAATAAATGAAGCTTGTCACCGTGGGATGATTAGGGGAGGATGAGGGTTTGTCAGTGTTTGTGTTCATGTCACTGAGGAGGAGGCTCCAGGCCTTCGCCGATCTGTATCCGAGCTGTCAGCCCGCACAAAGACTACAGCTCCTCAGACGGCGGACCAGCATGCACTGCTGCTCAGGAGCAGAGAAAGTGTCAAAGACTGAAGTAAAAATACACACTGAAGGATTCTCCAGCTTCTGCTGAACTAATCATCACCACCCTCACAACCCAGGGCTTAGGCTTTCAGCTGCACACCATGAAGGTGTAAAATATATATATATATATATATACACACATATATTTATTTATATTTCACGTATATTTTCTTGTTTATCTTGAGGAAACTTAAATATGTCGTGTTCGAAAATGGCACTGCGCTGTAAACTTAAAACAGGCACTCAGGCTCTCAGAGAAAAGCCAGTTTGTGAAAAATTTTGGTTTTGCTTGATAAAAAAATAATCAAACTCATTGAATTGCACAGTATCCTCTTTATCATCTCCACATGATCTTTGTCTAATTAGATCGTGCCGAATTGCTCTGTATCGTGATTTAGGTGTGAATCGTATCGTATGGCATCGTAAACTGCCACGCATGTATCTTTAACATATCGGATTGGAAACACTGTATAGAGATGCGTATCGTATCGGCATTATACTTTAGATGCCCAGCCCTAGTGTGATGTGGTGAGTGGATGGAGTCCTTGAAATGATGCGAGCTGCTGAATTCTGGACCAGATGGAGTTTATGGAGGATTTTCTGGGGGAGACCAAACAGAAGGGAGCTGCAGTAGTGGAGTTGGGAGGTGACTAAACTGTGGACCAGCATGGTGGTGGAGTGAGGGGTGAGGGAGGAGCGGGGGGGTTGATGTTTCTGAGGGAAGTAGGCTGACGGGGTAAGTTGTTGATGTGTGAGGTGAAGGAGAGTGATCACACCCAGACTCTTCACCTGAGGGGAGGGGGAGATGGAGGAGTGGTCCAATGGAATAATGAAACTGTTCGACTTGTTGAGAGTGGATCTGGAGCCAACTAATAACATTTCCATTTTATCGCTGTTTAATTTGAGGAAACTGGGAGTGAACCACGACTTTATTTCAAGGAGACAGCTGGTGAGGGAGGAAGGTGGAGTCAGGTTTAGTGGAGATGTAGAGCTGGGTGTCAGCCCCGTAGCAGTGAAACTGAATGTTGTGTTTCGGGAGGATGTGGCCAAGGGAGAGGATGTAAGAGACTAAGAGCAGGGGCCCCAGGACCGAGCCCTATTATTTAACCAAAAAGCCTCACTGATATGAAAAACCTCAGTCACAGTTAGCGACTCCTGTGGCAGCTGTCATTCATCTCCTGCAGATCATGTCCATTTGTTCTGGTCTTGTGCTAAACCAGGGCCGTTTGGCTCATTTATCTTTGATACCTTAACTCGGGCTTATTGTTCCACTATTGCTCCAAATGTCTGCAATTTTTGGCATTTGGCATTGGGTCTGTGAGGCGCTTCATTTATAATTTGAAGCTTGAGAAGTTCAGGTTTACTCTAAAAGTCTCTGTGAAATCATTTCATGTTACTGGAGATCCTTTAATTGATCAATATACATTGTCTAGATTTCTCCTTAGAGTTAGAGGATTGATTTGTGTAATTTATTTACTCTTTGTTATTTATTTTATTTAATTTTTTTTTCTTCTATTTATTTATTTATTACAATTATTTCAGTGTTGTTTTTTTTCTAGTTGAGTGGCCTTGTAATGGGTGGTGGGTGGTGAAGGGAGTTGAAATTCAGATATGAAAATTAATGTTTATTCTATATTCTTAGACCTTATGTTAGATACCACACTGTCTGTCTAAAATGTCTAAAATGTTCTACAAATAAAGTAAAAAAAAGTCTCATGTACAGAGAGTCCTGGCCATGACAGGCAGCAGCACATTTACAAAGCTACAGACATGAAGCAGCTCCAGACGCAGGTACAGACAGAGATATTCAGAGATCATCAGTCAGTGCGTCTACAGCCTGAAGCATCATCCTCCACCTCTCCAAGACCCAGTCCTGACTGAAGCCTGAGGAGCTCTAGGAGCATCCCTGGACCCTGATGAAGGCCACAAGCCTAACAGCATCAGTCCAACACAGGCGTCCCCTGGACTGCAGGTGTTTCTGCAGTTCCTCTGATTTCTTCAAGCTTTTCTCTCCAAGCAGCTTTAAGTTGGTGAAGCCGACCAAGAGAGGACCAAGCAGCTCACGCACCAGAGAACAGTGACGAGTTAGAGCTTTAGGATTTGTCCTGAGCCTTAAAGCTCCATGATAAACAGCATCCAAAGGTTTAAGGCTCCAGGGGATGCATGCAGATATTAAACATCACCACAGAGGTATAAAGGCAGAGGCAGCAAGAGGAAAACGAGACATCCTTATTAGAAAGAGCTGTTTGTCTTGTTTCTAACTTCACTTCTTCACATCATACTCAGTCAAGCCTTTAAGGCCACAGGGGAGCAGGGGCTGTTTGAGACCTGGGTGCTGGTGATCACAGGCTGAAGGTGGATTTATTGATCCATCTGTGGGGCTCACAGAGGCTCTGGACCTCGGAGGGATGATTGAATTATCTGGGCTACGGCGAGAGCGAAGTGAAGGACGACAGGACGGCCACCACAGAAACAGAAAACACAGCAACAGGAGGAGCAAGAGCAGGAAAATCTGACTCTCCATGTCAGAGGAGGAGGACGATGAGGAGGAAACCCACAGGTAAACGTCTCAGGTAACATCGAAGGCTGCTTGAGCGAGGCTCTCTTTAGAGAAGCCCTTACCGAAGAGACTGAAGCCAGAAAAATGAGTCTGACTTCAAAAAATAAAAATATATCACTGACTGAACAAATGGGATCGAGACAGCCTTTGACATTTTCCATTTAAATTTATTCCTCTTACACATAAAGCCTTTTAAGGACTTCTTAAGGTCTTCAGTTAACAAAGAAATCTAACTTAAGATTTTTTGAGGCCTCACGTGTTTAAAAAAATAAATTCAAGACTTTTTGAGGTATTATGTTACAAAAGATTTTAAGAGTTTCTAAGCCCATAATGTCACAAAAAATCCAATTTAAGACTTTTTAAGGTCATGTATTAAAGAAAAAAAATAAGACTTTTAGGTCTTGCATAACAAAAATATCTAAATTAAGACTTTTGTGGCATTACACTACAAACAAATCCACTAAGATACTTTTCAAGTACTTAAGTTACAAAAAAATCAAATTTTAGACTTTAACATTTTCTAAAGGCCTTTAATTTAAAATAATGCTAATTTAAGGCTTTAAGACTTTTCAAGACTTCTAAGGCCTTGTATCAGAAAGAAATCAAATTTGAGACTTTATCCTTGCACTCACAAAATATGTGTATTCTAATTTATTGTATATTATTATTATTATATTATATACTGACCTCTTGGCCAGGTCACCCTTGTGAAAGAGATTTTGATCTCAATGGGTCTTTTATCTGGTTAATAAAGGTTAAAATAAAATCATAGAAATATGTGATTTAAGTCTTTTTAGAACATCTTAAAACTATTTATTTCAAAAATCTACTCAAAGACTATTTTTTTTTTAGACTTTTAAGACCTAATATTAGAAAGATCTAATTCAATACTTTTAAGACTTTTTAAGGTATTATGTTACAAAATTGATTATAACTTTTTAGACATTTTAAAGCTGTTCATTGCAAAAAATCCAATCTAAGACTTCTTAAGGCCTTATATTAAACAAAACGAACTTAAGGCTTTTTGGGCCTTATATTAGAAACATTTATTTAAGCCTTTTGAGGACATGTTAAGACCATACATTAACGAGATCTTATTCAAGATTTTTCAAGACTTTTTAAGGCATTATATCAGAAAGATCTAATTTGAGACTTTCCAAGACTTTTTAGGGCTTTATATTGAAAAGATAGAATTTAAGACTTTTAAGACATGTAAAGACTTTATATTACAAAAATCTTATTTAAGACTTTTTAAGACTTTTTCAGGATCTGGATAAACTCTGAGATAGCGCCATGATGAGAGCACATAAATATATCAGGGTGGAGATTCTCCAGCATCAGTAACTCCTGAGTGATGGAAACCTCTGACCTTTGACCTTTTTCTGGTTCACGAGCGTCAGTGCTTCGTTACGTACCGACAGCCAGCAGCGGCTGGTAGTGGTTGATGTTCTTGGTGGTCAGAGGAGGACACATGCGGATGGCGAAGGGCGGCAGCGGCAGACCGGACAGCAGGCCGGTCAGGAGGAACTTCAGCTGCACCTCCTGCTGGTTGGATGAAGGAGGCGGAGTCTCACCTGCGATCAGGGTCTGACCTACAAGACAAGACGGTCACCGATTCATTAAAGGGGTCACTCAGGTATAAGTGCTGCTTGAGGAGAGGAACAGAGTCCGAATATCAGCTCGTGCAGCACAGGTCAGGCTGGTGCCCCCCACAGGTCTCTGAGTGTAACTGCACGGCCACAGCTTTTTGTCTTGTTCATAGAAGTGCTCGATCACGCAGGTAAAGGCAGAACAGGGGCTCTTTGAGGAGAGCCTTCAAGAAGCATTTTATTTCTTTTTATTTTCATTTTGTCACATCTCTTTTATTCTTTTACTTTATTACTTTCTGGATTTCTTTGTTGGAAACTGCAGCTGCTTATTTATTGACCTTAAATCAAGGGGACAAATCAATATAACTTCAGTCTTGTTCAGTTCCCTTCATAAAACAAAAAAACAGTTTAATGATTCATTAGAAATATCCAATAAAGCTGTTTACCCTGGTCTGTCCTTTATTAGCCTACATGTGTTAAAATAATGTGTTCATTAAACTCAGTGGAGCCGATCTAATTTGGCTGATCTGTCTGAGCACCGTCTGCGGTGGAGAGCTCCCCTTAAACATTTGTTTATGACGCTCCGTTCTGTGCTCTCCAGTTTGATTTGTAACGTCTGCAGAGAGCTGGTGAAGGGTTTGGAGAAACTGAGGCAGTCGACCATAAAGATGTTTCATTAGCGCTGAGGACACTCCATTAAACAAAAATGTGTTATCAGAAAGGCTGCAGCGGGGAGCAGATGAGATCTTCACCTCAGTCCTGCTGGTAGATTTAAAATAAACAAAGATATCAGACGAACTGAAGGATAAACATGTTAACCAGGACTGGTGTATGGTGTAACAGCCTGAACTGATAGTGAGCGCTGCTTTTATTGATCCCTTTATTATTTACATTTTATTTTCCAATTCATTTATTATTCAGAGGGTTTTCATACAGTTTTTTTTTTACATTTTTCTGCTTATCCTTGTTTGACTGGCATTGTTTAAAACAAAAAAAATAAAATCTATTGAATTAAAAAAAAAAAAAGCCTTGACTGGTGAACATCTTGAACATGTCACGTCTAAGGCCTCGGCTGTGAGCAGGATTAATGCAGGTGCTCTTCAAAACATCAAACATGTCAGTCAGCCACGAGAGGCAGTGATCAACCACGTGATCTTCGAGCACCCTGCAAGACAAATAATGCATAGACAGGCTCAAATCTGTGCCAGCTGGTCATACAGCTAAAAATTGCACAAAGGAAGCTGATTGGTCAGTGCCTCGGCCTCTTAAACCAGGTAGATCCACCTGCTCTGCAGAGTTATCACAGTCATCACAGGTTAAACTTCTCTGAATCTTTTACCTGCAGCTGTGTTTGTTTTCTGAAGCCGTGGCCTCTGGTGTCAGCTCGGCCCGTTAATGAGCTAAAATAAGTCCTGAGTGTGGACTGCAGAGAGGTTTCATCTCCCTGCTGCATCCATTAAAGCTTTACGGCTGATTTTATTACTGTTGTTTTTTCTTTAGTTCTTAGATCTGGTGGCAATCAATCCCTTAATGATCTTGTTTATTGCGTCCTTATCGGGCAATCATCTCCTGTATGTCTGAGGCAGAGCGACGGGGCATCCTCTGAGGGGAAAACAAACCTAAAGATATAATTAGAACGATTAGACAAAAATCCATTTTCTGAAATTTCAAGCATTTTAACAGTCGAAATGTGAAAGTTAATGTTTCTGTAAATGAACACTGAAGGCTGAGAGACTCTTGGATTGTCACTATATGAAAGTTTAAACTTCTAAATGTTCCTGGACAAAATCAAACTATGTACTCTGGTCGGCCACTTTATTAGGGACACCGTGCTCGTGCTGAAACATCCCTCAGAGATGTTGGTCCATATCTCCATGACAGCAGCTGATGCAGGTTTGTCTGCTGAACACCCAAGATGAAGATGATCAGTCTAAAAAACGTGTTGGGCGAGATTTTGTTGTTGTTTTAGGGGATCTCTTTGGTGTCAAATCACTGTAAATATTACTGCAACCCCCAAAATAATAGAGATTGAAACAATATTACCGGAATGACTTCATATTTGATGTTTTTATACATAAATTCAGCTGTCAGAGAATATCAATCAATATTTAACTATGAGAACGAGTAGATTTGAGTTACACTGAGTGATGGACAACACACAGCCTGAGAAGACATACCTACAAATCCAAAAATATAAAAACATTTAACTAAAAATATGTTTGTAAGACCACTATATTTAAACTATTTCAGCTTTATTAAACTGGCCTCCACGCCTGTGGGCCCAAAGTGGCAACATACACCAGCGTAAAGAGTGCAGCCCTGGTTCCTGCCGTTGCTGTCGCCGTATTTAATATTGTTTTTATAATCAGAAGCAGACGTTGCATTTCCAGTCTCACCGATCATGCTGTTGAGGGACAGATCCTGAATCCTCTTCTGGTTTGGACCCAGTGGGGCTCCACAAAACGACACAGGGGAGTACAGAGGAGACAGACCGGAGCTGAAAGAGAGAGATATTAATGAAAAAGTTAATTAACACACTTTTGTTTAAGAGGGATGAACACATGCTTCAGGTCAGCGTGAGTGTGGATGGTTTTTATTATCTTATGAAGAAGAATGAGACAACAGCAGAGGCAGAAGCCACTGATATCACATGATCAGAGAAACATCCATCCATTCATCCAACCATTAAATGATCCATGGAAACATCAAATCATTTAAACTTTCTTTCAACAACGCATTTGATCATCCATCCACATATACATATGTTCATCCATCCATCCATCCATCCAGTCGTATATCCATTCATTCATTCATCATCCATCCATCTATATATCCGTCCATCAATACTGCCATACCCATTGTCCATCCCTTCATCCATTCAATAATCCATCCATCCATCTATCTAATCATCCATCCATCCATGTGAGTGAAATATTCTGCACTTATTGATCATTTTATCTGAAGTCCACCATGCTCCATCCTCTGTAACAAAGACATTTAATCCTGCCTGAATGACGTGTTTACCTTTATATACATAACAGGGAATAGAGACCATCACAATCCCAGATTATCATAACTGAAGGATGAAACAAGACTACAGCCTTTAAATAATCCACCAACAGGATCTGAGCTGTCTGAAGCTTTAAGTAAATAAGCTCAATCATGACTATAATTAGAGCTTCTTCAGTAAAATCAGAGCAGATTTAATTTACTGATGTGGTTTGATCTAAAATAGACCGATGTGTTCTCAGCTGCTAAATAAAGTCGAATACGAGCGTCAGCTGACAGCAGCCTCTCACCTGCTCTGAACTCTGAGGAGAGTCATTTCAATGATTTTAGGGTTTAATGAAGAGTCTTCATGACTTTTGAGGCTAAAACCAGAGTCAAACGAAGAGCAGAGAGCTGAAGCTCTGCAGTTTCACCTGAGCGTACCTGGGGTTCGCAGCAGCTCTGCCGGTGTGAGCTTTGAGCTCCCACAGCATGACTCTGCCGTCACTGACCATCAGCCCGGCGTTGTTCTCGTTGACGGGGCAGATGACCATACGATACGGCCGGACCGTCTTCGTCACTCGGATGGCGTCGCACTGGGAGCGAAGGTCGTACACCAGCTCGTGGACGTTCTGCTCCGGGTCTGAGGAGGAGGAGGAATGAGAGTGAAGCAAGAGGGGGAACTGTGGAGGAAGACTTTTACAGATCCTACACTGCAAAAACTCAGATCTAGGCCAGTGTCTTTGTCTTTTTTCAAGTAAAAAATATCCAAAACACTTCATCTGATCCACATTCACTTCACCAGTCGAGACAAATATCTTACTTTTAGGAATAAAAGGCAAAAATAAGGCACTGAATTGCTTTCAATGAAGAGCAAATATCTGCCAATGAAACAAGGAAAGTTTGACTCAGTGAGGGTCTGAAATGAAGGTTTAATATCTGCTCAAGTTAAATTTGTCTTGTCTTATTGGCAGATTATTTTACTTATTATTACAAGCAACTCAGGCCTTATTTTTAGTTTTTATATCTTCAAATAAGATCTTAATCCAGACATGTTAGGAAATTGTGAATTAGAATCAGTCTAGTGAGATTTTTTGGTCTTGAAATTGGACAAATACTCTCACTTAGATCTGAGTTTTTTTCAGTGTAAAAACAAAGGATATGCAGACAAAGAGATGAACTGATGGTCAAGAGTGAGAGAGCATGAAGCTGAAGAGGCATCAGAAAGTATTTTCATTGTGTGTGTGAGAATAGGGATGGGCAAAGAGACAGTTTTAACAGTCATGACCAAGTTTATCATTATGCCTCACAGTTATGTCCATGCAGCCTGTCAGAAGGCTACCATCTTTGAGCAAATACAGCCTGGGAATCCTTTGTTTGAAAATCATCTCCCAGAAGCCAAACTAAACATTTTAAGCTGATTTGTAATAAATTGAAGGGACAACGTATAGCGATTTAAGTAATTTATGAGCTAAAAACAATGTCTACATTCATAAATATGTCCTCATTTCTGTCAAAATGTCTCTGCCAATAATCTGACTTGTTCTCCTGAGCCAAGAATTTCTTATCTGTATTTACATAGGGCGGGTAAGTCCTACAGAGGCTTCATGTCCTTCAGGTCTTTAAAAACTATGAATAGCACAGAGGGACATAAAGCACTACGTAGCCCTACTGGCTAAGGCTAAACACGTTTTCACTCAGAGCCAGAGTGACTGAAACGGAGAACGAGCACAGCCAGACGCGCTGTCAATTTCCCCGGGCTAATCTGAAGGTCTAATGATTCAACACAGTTCACAGTTTGTTTGAAATAACATACCTCTTTACCAGAGAGAAAACTCGATGACGTGTTGGATGACATGTTGACATAGCTTTTAGTCACATACTGGCTGCCGTAGAGTTCAGCGGCTGCACATTTGAAAAAAGAGAGGCCCAGACAGAACCACGAGATGGAGCGCAAACTACACAGCGTGGTTCGAAGAACTTTTGTTTTAATGTCTTTTACAGCTCATTAATAACACAGCTGATTTAAAGACTCCAGATTAAATTATCATGGTCGAAATCTGCAGATGCCTATGTCCTGGTCCTCATAAAGATGATGTTGAAACAGTGAGAGCCTCACATGAAGACAGATAATGTCAGACTGATCAGTTAGTTCCTGTAGTGTGTGGTGATCCACAGAGAGACACAGGACACCACAAACCAACCAGTCATTTACCAAGAAGGCAGCGCCTCTGCTCTCACAGGTCGTGATCACACATGACTTCAATGTAAACACACATGGCCAACGACATCAGGAGGCTAAATGTGGCTAGCATTTAGCTTCCTCTAAAATCCCTGTGGTTGTGATTTCAGCTCCTCTCCTCATCAGTTTGTTATAAATTACGGGTTACGCTGTTCAGTTTAAAAAAAACGAGCGTCTGATCAAAGAGTTGGACCTCCATTTTGATGTCCGTTAAACTTTAGGCTTCACCTTTACTTTCGTAGCCATGGCTATGTTTGCTTCCTGCTTCAGATCAGGACTTCTGCTCCTAAATATTTAACATGTTTAATATTTAAGATTTAAAGTCTGGGCCCTGATCCTCTTCAGAGAGGATAAAGAGACTCTGAGCACACCTCACACCACAGGATGATCAGGTAAGGTCATCTTTAGGACCAACAGATAATCAGGTCTTTGCTGAGTTTGATCAGAATCAGGGATCCGAGCTTAAAGTTGGCCCAATTAGAAGGTTCTGTGTACCCTGCTTAAAGGGAAAAAGGTGCCCTGGACTCACTCATACAACCATTTATGAGACTCCAAGTATTAACCTCAGACAACTTTCAGTAAGAGTGCCTCATCTGGCTGCTTTATTTGTTTTAATTCTCTCTTCTTGATCAGATTCTGTGACTCTGAAAAGCCTCTCCTGGTACCTGTCAAACCTTTGACAGCATGTGTACATTTTATAAAGTTCGGTCGACTCTCAGTTTCAGCACTGATGTATTTTCATTTGGATTGGTGAACATTGTGAAGTCTGTTATATGTTGAATAATCTGGTCACTAGTTGGGCTGTAGCTGCTGCAGTCATTCCTGCCATCTGGCCTATTGTTGACCCTTGACCCAGAAAGACACTACTGGCTTGGAGTAACAACAACATTTAGCTTGAATCAGTTCTGCAGTATTTTAGCTTTACAATAAAGATGAAGTTTTATTTAGGCTGCTCAGGTGAAAGGTGGTGATTTTACCAGAGAGATGCTAAACCGTATCACACACTGACTGGTGGACATTAGGGTGCCACGTTGGCGCAGCAGGCTCCGTCCCCGTCTCGGGCACGGTCTTTCTGTGTGGAGTCTGCATGTTCTCCCTGTGCATGCATGGGTTCTCTCCAGGCACTGTGGCTTCCTCCCACAGATCAAAACATGTTCGTTAGGTTGATTGGTGACTCTAAATTGTCCTTAGGTGTGAGTTTGAGGGTGAATGGTTGTCTTTCTCTATGTTGCCCTGTGATTTGCTGGCAGCTGGTTCAGGATGTACCCCGCCTCTCGCCCAGTGTCAGCTGGGATAGGCTCCAGCCCCCACGGCCCCAGAGGGGATAAGCGGTATAATTAATTATAATTATGAAAAATGAATATTCAAGATTTAAATATCACAGTTCCACCTGGCATAGTCTCTTTCCATCTATCATCATTGTACGTTTTTGTATTTTTTCACCCAGATTACCCCGACACACCAGATGGACCGTTCAGTATATCTCACTAGTCTACGGGTACAGAAAGTGTTTGGGGAGGGCTGAACCCTTTCAGAGGCATATCTGGATGGTGACTGGACAATCATTCTGTCAATCACATTTATAGATAATGTAGCAGGTGGGTACTACTGCACAAAACATGACCCACTAAGTGGAACAAACTTTTCCCAAAACATGTCAGAAGTGGAGTGAAAATATCTCCTGTGGTCCAGATCGATCAAACTGAAGCTGTTAGCATCTATGCTAATCTCTGTACGAGCAGTCACTTCCTGCTGCCGCCTCCCTCATGGCTCCACCTCTCCCTGCTGTAAAGGGCTCTGATTGGGCCGTCCTGCTTTGGGCCGAGAACAATCATTGTAGATTGGAGCTTGGCAGGATCTGCCTGATTACAGACACTGAATCAGGAGGATCCAATGATTCAATGTCCAAGTGACTGTGTAAAGAGCTTTTAGTCTGTGAATCATGGTTTATAATCCTGTTTTTTATTATCTTTATAATAATCAGGATTATGATTGCCATAAAGGAGCAACCCCTATTGCAGCCTTTACTGAAACAACTCTCATATAACACCTTATCATTTGAGCTTCAACGTGCAGGTCAAACACATTCAGTCTTCGTGTGCGCTGAATGTTTCAGTCCTGACCACGGAGCAGGAGTCGAACCTCTCCTCTGTTTTTGACTCCATAATCTGTCCTCATATCCAAAGAGCACCCATCATTAATAACTTAATTTGTGAAGTAGCCCTCTCAGCTCTTCTCTTGGCATTTGTTCCTTCACTTTTTGGCCTTATTAAAGGCAATAGAAATATAAGTGAAGAGGATAAAGATGGATTAGCATCGTATATTATCATGAGTTTAAATGAGTCCCCTGGGGAGTAACCAGGCTGCAGTTAAGTGAGTAAAGTGTGTCGACCAACGTGGAGAAATCATCCAGATTACGGCGATAGCACGCTCCCTGAGTCAATTTTCAAGAGTTTCACAGGATTTTAAACTCGCACCATCGTAGACGTAACGCTGTTGTTCATGCCACAGGACCTCCTCTTAAGGTCCTGGTCCAGCCATCTTTCTACAGAGCACGTGATGTAGGTGTTATTGGACTTTATGGTAAGTTTAGATTGCCAGTCAATGCCAGTAATGTTCACTATCGCCAGTGAAAGGCTGCAAATGATGGTGCAAAGTTGATCTAAGTTCATCTCAGTCGGGGGTACGAGGTGTAAAGATGTCAAACGGTGTCCAAAAGTGCCACGAGTTGAGTTCACCGCACCAGAACTGTGATCTGACAGATGATTGGACGCTACTCCTCTCCTCCAGGTCCACGGCTGTACACTGCCACCTGAACAGTTTGTCAGCATCATGAACAGTAACAGAGTGTAACCCAGCCAAATTTTGATTTTATGCACTTGCACATTGTATCTATACTTATATCATATTTATACTGTGGAAAAAAAGGTCCAGTGCTCATCAGTACAGCTCCTTCTCCACACCTTTTGTAGAAATTGTTGGGTCGTTCTTTTGTTCTCTTTTGTGGCTATTGTATATTTAGTATATTTTTTATATTTTTGACATACACCAAAGTCAATTTTGCACTATTTTGTATCTGCTTTTAAACTTTATTTCACTCCTCTTGACCCTTATTTTTATTCTTATTCTAGTTATATGTTGATTGTTTTTACACCAATTTACCAAGTCAAGTCCTTGTATGTGCAGATCTACTCGGCAATAAATACAATTCTGATGCTGATTCTGAAAAAAAAAATTAGTGTGGCCTGGATCTGGGACACACTGCCCACTCAGAGGTGGCTAAGATGTAGAAATGAATTACGGTCCTGAAGTGGCCCAAGTTTGGCTGATAATCTCAAACATGTGGGCCAGATCTGCTGTGCCAGTGCAGCGCTAAAGCTACCTTTGCCCCACCTGGGAAAGGTCTGGTTTGAAGGTCAACTCTTGCTGGCCATAACCATCCTGTTGGATCAAACGTCTGAGGCTTTTAAGCCTGCTATGAATTAGTTGATGTCCTCGACGGACATCATCGCCGCCCAGCTGTTGTTAACTCAGTCCTGCATGGCCTGATTTAGCTCAGCTCGTCCCGATATTTCCCTTTATGTACAAAGTCTGGCCTAAGTGCTGGTGTGTGAATGCAGCTTTAGGATGTTTCTTACCCGTGGCCTCCTCTGCAGCGGTGATGGAGGTGGTGGAGCGACACACTCGCAGCGTGATGCAGCCGTTCTCGTGGAGGCAGTAGAGGGCGTCACGCTGGGCGCAGGGAATCACCTGAAACAAGAAGAGAGGGTCAAACGTCTGTCTGTGTTGATTCTCCAGCTTGTTATTGGGAGTCATTTTAATCAATCAATCAATCAATAAACCAATCAGTCAATCTTTATCTGTCGAGCTCCAGCTCATAACAGTGTTATCTTAAGACACTCTACAACAGAGCAGACTGAAGACAAACTCTTCATTTATATACACATATATAATAACAAATACATATAATAAATATGTTTATATATACACATACATACATCCACAGATGGATCCATCCAGGCAGAGACAAAGGGACTAAAAATAAGAATTTATAATAGAGACAAACCCATGGACAGCCAGATCATAAATCTACCCTCATCACATTTGTCTCTGCTTAATATAGATTCAATCAATCCATCTTTATTTATACAGCACCATATTTGTCTTTGTAGAATATAGATTTATTAAAGGTAAACCCCTTGAGATGTGGCATCTCATTTTCAGAGGGACCTCATGTCATTATGGTTGTAAAGATAGTTACTATGGACTCATGATTTTCTTCAAATCAAGCTTTGGTGCAATATTCACTACGTTTACAGTATAGACAACAATAAGGAAATCAATGATCAAAAGCACATAACACGTTATTCATCATGTAACATTGATGATAAATAATATGTTTTCATTATTTAACGGATACTCCAACTTCTACTCCTAAACGGATGCTTTGTATTGTTGACCTGCTTCCAGCACTTCTGTAAATGCAAACTGCTGCAAATGTGCAAAATAGTATGAGTGAAATATTTGACACAACAGATCCTGGGTCAGTCAGGGGCGCTGCAAAGAACTGCAGCCTCTGCGCTCACATCATGGCGTTGTCTGAAACTGCGATTTCAATCAGAAAACGAGTCTTTCAGCTCTGGTTAGTAGTCAGGATCATTATTGTTCTCTTTGGGGTTTTGGTGTCCATCAAATGGTCCGGTCACCTGGCTGGGATCACACCTCACCTGTTTTCACTGTTCTGCACATCGCACCTGCACTGGTGGAAGGAATTATCGTTGAGCCCTCAGTCTGCACTAACATGCAGACCTCATGCTCTGTTTCCCCACCTGAGTCTCCTCATCGTGACACTGGACCAGTTTTTGCTGCCGCTGATGTAGACCAGGTCTACACAGCAGCGGTCCGGTCCAGTATTTGACTCTCCATGAACCTGATTAATGCGTCTGCTCCGGCTGTATAAACGTATCGGGCTCCTGTTCTCCTGTTTTTCTTGCCTCTGCAGGTTTTCCTCTCCAGCCTGGACTTTTTGGAGGCGGCGTCATCAGTCATGTAATTTGGCCGTTTGACAAGCTCTTTGTAACACTTAGAGGAGGGAGGAGACGGCCGGACACCGGCTGAGCCACTGACAAATGCACCTCTGCTCTCTGCTGTAATAAAACCACTGCTCTGAGACTTCAGGACAAACACGACGACTGGGACTACTTCTCCATCTGAGGCCGTTTGACGAGGAGGAGGGTTATTAAAACTGAGGAGCAGCTGGGGCCGGGAGACGCCAGGAGATAACAGTGAAATGTCAGTACTCTGATAAAACACCACTGTTAAAATGATGCAAGGACTTTTATTTTACCGACTGACACCAGGAACCAAGCTTAGAAATTGAGACTGATGGCCATTAAAGGGACTAAAAGCTGAGAGCTAAAACATCTGAATGATGTGCTGAAGTTTGTGAACAAAGTTTAATCATCTGAAACGAGAAAATACCAAATATTAGGGACGTGTGATTAAGGATTTTTACTGATTACAGATAACAATTTTTTTTTCAGAAAGAGCACAAAGACTTAGAGGAAAAGAGGTTGTTGAGGAAAACTATGATGAAAATAATTAGTCAACAACATCATCACTGTGTCATATGAATATGTATATACGTATATAAGTGTATCTATAAATGAAGGTTTTGCCTTCAGACTGCTCTGTTGTAAAGTGTCTGGAGATAATACTTGTTATGAACTGGAGCGATACAAATAAAGATTGATTAACTGGAAATTTTACTGGATGTTGGTCATGGTACAAAAAAAGTGACTTGATTTTGGCGATGATCTGAAAATGGCTGTGGATCCAGGAACTATTTTAAGGGCTTGTTAACAGAGCGAGATAGAGCAGTTTTGCACACCCCTGACAATAACTCATCAGACAGTGTTGGAGAGCGTTGTCTGAGGTCTGTGCTCTTCTAGTTTACAAAGAAATTACAAACTCTTTGTTCGATTGGACATGGCTCCCTCTTTTCTCTCCTGAGTGGAGAGCAGCGTTTTACTCAGATTAAAACAGGATGATGAATTAACTCTGGTCGGAATTATCTCACTAACAGCTCAGCTGTACTGATTCACTGTTCGTGAGCTCTTCAGACTCAGCTGCATGAACTAACCAGCTGAGCAAACACTCAATCTGCCCGATTAAAGGCTTTAAAAAGAAGTCCAGAAACTAAAGGGTGACTTCACGGCGGCTTCGTCCATTAATCAAACTCCCCACGGTTATAAAAAGCATCAGTGACAACCAGCGCATTAGTCATTGTTCAGCAGAGACAGAGAATATTGAGGTAAATCAGGATGAACACGGTGGCATTACTGGACTCTTTCTGCTCGTTCAGCGGCTCCGCTCCGTCACAAACCCTCTATCTAACACCTTCAAAGCATTCATCATTTTTCAATTAAAATCCTGGACTCCAAACGAAGTAAATGTGCACCTAAAGGTCTCTGAATGTGGCATCAGAGAGGAACAAAAACCCGGGGACGCGTGCAGCTGCTTTTGAAGCTCAGACCTTGATGAGGTGAGGAAGAGGAGGGAGGACTTTATCACTCATGACAGCAGGAATTGGCTTCCACCGAGAATCATCCATAAAAAGAGACAGATTTGGTAAAACCTTTTGTGGATCCCAATAAAAGCTGAAACTGCAGCAGGGTTCATCTGAGGGGAGAGGAAGACGGAGATGGAGGGGGAAGGTTGTTAAAGCTCAAACATCCTTTCGTCTTTACCTGCAGAGGCCTGCTGGTTCACCTTGAGCTGACAAAAACACAGGACACCCTTAGAACGAGCCTGGCTCTGATTTACGACCTGAGCATGAGCAGGTTAAAGGTGTTTCTGCCTCAGTACGAGTCAAATCAAAGCCTCCAAACACCCTGAACCTGAACCAGAGCTCTAGCATTCACTGATGCTTCTCTACTTTTGAATGCTGCATGTTGAAAAAGAATAAATCTCATTTAAGGGTTGATGGGATCAGAAAACTCTGAAGCTTCATTGTGGTTTCATCTGTTTTGTCAGACAGGTGTGAATGAATCCATCAACACTAACAAGCAGGCTGCTGCAGGCTGTCTCCATCACACTCATACCTGCAGGGGGATCTGCTACCTGTCTGCTCCCACGGTTTAAGATCTGATTTTCACAAATGAGTTTGGAAAATAAAAACAAAACATTCAGGGTATGGACAATTTATATGTCTGTGAATGATGATGAAGATAGTCCACATGCAGGGATGGCATATTTTTGAGCTATTAAAATAACTTATATGATGATATCGATGTAAAAAACATTTATTATTAAGAATAAGGTAAGAGAGGTTAGTTTGAAAATACTTCATAGATGAGAAAAAATGAGAAAACAAGCCCAGACAAAGTGTATGTAATCAACCTTCTCATAATTATCGCCAAATTTCATATTCACCGTTCCAAATTTGCAGAATAATATTTTTTTCAAAGCCATATTGATGTCGTATTTGGAAAATACTGAAAAAAGTTTAAACCCTGAAGGAACCAAAACAAGAAGTTTGTGTGGAAAATATAACACTGCCTGAACTTTTTTAACCTCGAGCCATTAATTTTGCTTTAAGTTATTTGTTGTATTTCTGCAAGTTTTGCAACTGCATTTTTATTTAATTTTTTTATTTTTATTTTTACAGCTGGGAATAATAACAAAACAGACCAGAACCGTGGAGCACACCACCTTAGACAATCAAAACATCACATAAAAAAGAGGGCAGGTTCACCCAAGATACAAGCGCAGTCAAATGAAATCTGGCTTTACATACTCTGTCCCTTTGGTCCAGATCTTATAAAATTCTTCTTTTTCACCTTTGAGGGAAAAAGATATCTTCTCCATTATATAAATCTCAGACAATTCCAATCCATTCGTCAATGCTGGGTTGTTTTACTTTTAACCATTTCCTCGTAACAAATTGCCCAAATACATGGTTTCATATTTAAATGGAAAGCTTACATTAAATACATGTTTAATATGTTTGTAGATCTCTTCCCAGTAAGGTCTTATTATCTGACAGTCCCAATAAATATGGAAATGGTTTGCTCCATTGGATCCACAGCATCTCTAACAAGCGTCTTGTTTCTGCATTTTATCCTGAACATTTTGTACTGTTTCTGAAGACAATCTGTAAATAAACTAAATAAATAAATAATTTTTTTAAATTTTGTGGGCCAGCCCTTAAAGGGTTAGTCTGTGTTTTTGAAGTGGGCTCACTGGAGGCCCATGACTCGAGTAAATACAGGAACCTGTGAGTTTTGTCCCTGGGGGGAGATATCCGGGGACGGACCGATGGACGGATGGTAGCCAGTACATGGTGTCACCTATAGGTTATAGGTGGCACCATTTATAGGTTAAAACTACTTAAAAACTAAGTTGGCTCAACAAAACACGACAGTAAGATTCTTTACAGGGTTTAACTTTTTCAGAAATTGGATTTCTTTAATGACTTGGAGGTTTGTTTTGTAACAGGCATAAGGTCACAGTGACCTTGACCTTGTGCTTCCAAAATCTGATCAGGCTGTCCTCGAGTCGATGTTTGTCTGCTGAAACCACATCGCCCTCTACGGGTCAGGAGGACACTCTGCAAAGGTCAGGGAGTCTTGAGTTCGAACATCCATGAAGAGAGACTGAACTTTAAAGTCTGATCAGTTCATTCCTGAGTGAGGACAAACATCTCTGCACATGTCTGAGGACGAGTGTGGACACATGGACAGAAGTAAGACAAAGGGACACAGTGCAGGCCTCACCTGGATGAAGGGCACGCCTGAGCGCTCGATGGCCACCACGCCCACCGTCTGGCTGAGCTCCAGGTCCAGGATGAGGATCTCTCGAGGATACAGCAGCAGCATGTGGTTCCTCTTGGACGGCAGGTAGGACAGCTGGAGACAGTCGTTCAGCGTCACCGCCTCGGCACTGAGGAGGACGGACAGAGACGCACCGGGGACATCAGCCTTTCAGACTTTAAGAAAACACTGAAAGAAATACTCTGTGGAAATGTTGGCGTTGTCTTCATTGATTTAGGATATGAGGGCAGTGCGGTGGTGCAGCGGGTAGTGCTGTTGCCTCAAGGCGTGAAGGTCAGTCCTTTCTGTCGGGAGTTTATATGTTTTCCCTGTGCATGCAAGGTTTTCCCCAGGTACTGTGGTTTCCTCCCACAGACTAAATACATCCTCGTTATATAACTTGGTGACTCTAATTGCCCTTGAGTGGTTGTTTGTCTCCATACATCAGCCCAGTGATTGGCTGACTGCATGCCCAAAGTGTGCCCTGCCTCTTGGCCAATGCCAGCTAGGATAGGCTCAGGCCTCCATGCAGTCCTGAGAGGAACAGTGTCATAGAAATGTGTTGGTATTTTCTACCATTATAATCCTTAAATGAATACTGATTAAATCATTAAGAGACATTTGGCATTGAAAAGCATCAAAGCAGTAAAAACAGGGAGCACTGACCCCTAAAGTTGACCCACATCCAAATGTTCCTCTTGTGAATGGCCTCCAGAGTCATTAACATTTTGTAAGAGTCTCTCTGAATATAAAAAGCTTGGCCGGTTTGCAGAGTTATAATTAGACTCTGCAGGAATAACACATGCATATGGAAAATGCAAATATAAAGACAGACATGGCTTTTTACAACAACTTAAACAAACAGTGATTTCCAAAACCAACCTTGATCTTTATTCATGGCCTGCATGCAGACGCAGAGTGAATTAGTTATATCTGCAGAGCCTGAGTCAGAGCCACAACTTAAAAGAGAAGTCAGCCTAATGCTGCCAGGCTGATGAATTAAGAAGGTGCTGGCACAAACATCACCTCCATTATTCTCCCAGCCCTAAAACTGTCAAACTAAGACTGTTTGATGTTACTCACTTTATGTGTGATAAAAATAAACAGAAATACTGTTTTAGGGGAGCAGGCGGGGTCGGCATGGAGCTGCAGGGAGGAGGAGCGGACAGTAAATATGGATGGAGATGGGATGGAGGGGTGGATGAATTAACTGATAGATGGATAATAAAATCAATAAATTGATCATTAAATTAGCACAGATAAATTGAAAGGCAGCTTTATGGATGTATGGTTGGATGAATTGATAAATAGATAAATGAATGGATCAATACATGGATGGATGGATGAATTACTATGATTTCTCAAATATAACACCCACCCACATTTTAGCCAAACCTTTCTCTCTCAGACAACCCAAACCTGCCTTTATTCAATGTTTTTATCAATGAAATTTCAGTATTTTAACAACAAATAAACGATTCTCTCTCTCTCCATTTGCTTCACGCATGCACAATTACTCAATTTCTGACTGAGCATGCTCAGTCATAATTTACCGACCAATCAGAGAGCAGCTATCACCATGCCAATGTCTTCGACCAATCACAGCGCAGGGATTTTGCGTCCCCTTGTTCACAAGATGGCAGCGCCCTGTGTTTGCCTGTGTTTTTGCAGAGAAAGAGAATATTTTGGCTTTTTGCATCAGATGTGTTGTAATCACGATGTTGGCGAGACAAAATATTTTAAGTATTTTGCTTGTACTCGTGTATAATACGCACCCAAAAATTTAGAGCTTATTTAAAAGCACAAAAGTGCGTGTTATCGAATCGTAACTGAGAAATTACGGTAATTGATTGTGGATAAACCAATAAGTAAATTGATCAATAAAATTGATATCTAGATAAATGAAAGGGCAGATAAACGGATGTGTTGATGGATGGATGGATGAAACCCTCTCCATGCTGATTTTCTTATGAGGCCTCCTCCCTGCAGTCATGTTTCACTCCTGCAGGTCACGTCAGAGTAAATAAGATTGAATTACAGGATGGAGATGATCAAGGTCACGGGCAACACGCAGACTGAATGGGCCTCACAGAGGATCCTTCAGGAGCAGCAGTTAAATCACAGTTAGAGTCAGACGGGCTGATGTGGACTCAGATATGTGAGGGAGGAACATCAGACGGAGAGAAGAGGGGCTTCAGGGAGTTATGGGGAAGAGAGCTTCAAGGACAGAAGCTACAGCGACGGAGGATATTCAGTTATCAGATTTCAAAACCATCACACTCTCCTAACATGGACGAGACTGAGGCACTTAGATCTAAATCTAAAAATGATCTGAGATTATTTTCCTGACATTTGATTGACATAAATCTGGATATCTTTAGCAAAGGAATAACAAACTGTTGAATTTGTGGTAGTTTTGCCCTTGGACTGCGGCGTGAAACGATCCAAAGGAAATATCACAGTGTGCAGAGATTTTTTCAACTGAGCTGGAACAAAGCAGCTGAGTCAATTTTTTAATTTTAATTTCTCAAAGATGAGTAATAATAACTCCTCTGCCCCTCTTCAACTCCAGACTCAAACCTGCCTGCGTCCTTCATTTAACAATAACCTGCACATTTCCATCCCCACTTCTGATTTCATTGTTCTATTGTTCAATTTATTGTTGTGATCTTTTAATCTTGTACAGTGTCCTTGGGTGTCCAGAAAGGCACTTTTAAATTAAATGTATTATTTTTATTATTATCATTAATAACTTAGAATAATCAACTCAAAACCTTCTCTTTCTTTACATGCCATGTTCGTACTGACATTTAATTTGTAGCTATAGCCTCTTAAATCATGACATTAAAATAAATACAGTCCCTTCAGAGGGCTGAGACACTGAAGAACAAACAGAGTCTATCATTTAATTATAAACAGAGACGATCCTAACATGACTGCATCAGAGTTTCTACATGATTTTTTCATTCAGCTCCTCTCTGATGTGTGACAGACCAGGATACGCCAACACCAGGTGAATTAATCATGACTCTGCTAACAGTTCACACATCAGCTCAAATATGTACATGATCATCATAACAATGAATTTATTACCAAGACCAAACAGTCCAGTTTGACAGCTTTAAAACAAAAAGTTTTATATCTCTTTGTGACCACAAATATTAAAATTTAAAGACTTTGTTTCGTCTGGCTGTTCAGGCTGATCAATCTCTCTGTACACGAGGACTGATGTCTGAGCTCATTGTTTTTATTATATAACAGAAACATGTGCAGCAGGAGTATGAGATGATTCTCCTCCAGGAGTGTTTCATATTAGGACGCTGATATTTGTCAGTCAGTCTTTATCTGTAGAGCTCCAGTTCATAACAAGTGTTATCTCAAGACACTTTACAACAGAGCAGGCTGAAGACAAACTCTTCATTTACAGATACACTTATATGTGTGGATACAAATACATATAATAAATATATGTATATACACATCCATCCACCCAGGCAGAGACAAAGGGACTAACACAAGAATTTATGTTAGAGACAAACCCATGGACACCCAGATCATGAATCTGTCCTCATCACATTTGTCTCTGCTGAATTTAGATTCAATCAATCCATCTTTATTTGTATAACATATTTGTTGAACATAAATTTGTAAGTTTACCCAGCCATCATCGCCAATATGATATCAATATTTTGTGTCAAGAGCACAAAGTCTCTCTTTTACTAAACCTGACCTGCTCCTTTCATAATTACAGTCCATTTGTGTTGAAACAGATGTGAAGCCAGAAAAACAACATTTTATCCTTTAACAAGAGACACTGTTGATTTAAAAAAGTGGACATAGAGTAATGATGACATTTTGCAGATATTTAAGACAATTTATGGATATCCATGTCCAATTTGTATGGTCAAAATATCTTCAGATTTTCATGTCTGGCGATGCTGATATTCAGCTTTTGAGGCAAATATCTGCAGACACTGATTTTTATTATACATCCCTATTTCATATCATAATGAATCAGATCGTCAAGCATCATACTGAACCAGCACCTCAGCACTCCAGTTCTCCATGGAGGATTGTTTCATGAGGACTTTCTTTACAGCACAGCAGCAGAGAATCACTCTCAATCCACGACTTATCTGATGCAAGGTTTGTATTTTTGTATTTTTGTTATTGCTGCTGTCACAAGGGAACTGACGATTTCTGTGACCAATCAACAGACTGCAGCAGTTCTAGCTCCACCCTT
Source organism: Cetoscarus ocellatus (assembly GCA_037902135.1). Taxonomy (NCBI): domain Eukaryota; kingdom Metazoa; phylum Chordata; class Actinopteri; order Labriformes; family Labridae; genus Cetoscarus; species Cetoscarus ocellatus. The sequence goes on from JBAMNC010001863.1 coordinate 224,562, forward strand.
TAGGGTTGGTCTGGTCCACTCAGCACCCCTACAGAGGAAGGCCATAAAGCAGGACGGCATGGGTTGGACATTTGGTGGCTTATCGCCTCATTTGGCAGTGGAGGCACCTGTAACTGCATGAAGAACTGAATCAAACAGCTCAGTGAAAACCTTTCTGTGTCCACATACGTCCAGATTTCATACATTTATCTTAATATCCAACAGTCCTGTTAATATGACAATCCCTGGTCTTGATATCCACGTGTTCCTGATTAAAGCCCATCCTTTTCACTTTTCAATCAGGAAGAGAGAGGAGCAGAACAAACCCACACACGCACACACTGAGAGGAGAAACAGGAGGCTGTCACACTCATGGAGGGAGGAGATGAAGACGACAGAGATTAATGAACAGAGTTACGGCGGGCTGAGGGTGATGCTATAAATAATCCTGATCTACAGTCACATAGGACAGGCTCTATGGGGTCTTTACATGGATCTGTATGGAAAGCTGTTTGAGAAAAAATAACTTGATATCAGTGATATTAACTGTAGTTCAGCTCTACGAGCATTTGGAGAACATGTACTCAATTTTGGTCAACTAGTACACAAGTAGACACTACTAGTGAAGCAAAAAGTGTCACTAGTACTAGCAGACTTAAAAATGTTCACTAGTACTACTAGAAAGCCTTATATGCTAATAAGGGGGCGGGGAAATTCAGGCTTTCTGTCAAGGTTCGTGAGCAGGGTGAATCAAAAAACCAGGAACAAAAGCAGAAGCAGAAGATCCAACTGCAGATTAACAAAAAAATGATTTAATTTAATAAACACGAAAACAGGGATCCAAAAGTCCAAAGTACAAACCAAAGGTCAAAGTAACAAACAAAAGCTCTTAACAAAGTAACAAATAAAACCAAGTAAACTAAAGCACTCAAACTATGAAAACTCAAAACTTACACGTGGTCTGTGACTGAAAGGCTGCGACTGTGACATGAAAACACGGAGACGAAGCGGTAAAACAGCACCAACAAAGACAAGGCGAAAACACAAGTCAAATACATGAGGTGACTGGGGTAAACGAGAAACACCTGGGGAAGAGCACTCAGGGATCAGGTGTGACAGGACGGGACAGGAAGCAAAACTAACGGCAATACTGGGAGACAGGAGAACTTTCAAAATAAAACAGGAAACACAAAGACAAGACATGAAACGTGAACCAAAGGGGTAACTTGACAAGGACCAAAGCAGGAACACAGGAGACAAGAGGACAAAACCAGAAAAACAAAGAGCAGATAATACAAAATAAAACAGAACGATGACTAAAAACAGAACACAAGAAAAAGGCATCATAAACAAAACAGAACTACATGAATCATGACAGCGTCCCATTGGCTTTCAAAAATATTACAACCAGTCAGGGTGCTGGACTTGGTTATGATCCCTCCTACTTCATTTGCATTAGGTCTACTAGTACTACTAGTGAATCTCCTGGCTTTACTAGGAGTACTAGCAGGCTAAAAATGGTCTACTAGTACTACAAGTGAGATATTTTGAGTTTAATAGTAGTACGAGTAAACAGAAATTCTGTTTTACTAGTAAAGGTTTTTGGCGCACTAGTGCATGAGTGGAACTTGCCAGTAAAGCGAAATCACCTACTAATAGGAAATTTTGTGTTACTAGTACTACTAGTAAAGCTTTGAGTTTTTACTAGTAACATTTTTTAAGTCTACTAGTAGTACTAGTGACATAAAATTGTCTACTAGTAGACGATGTGTGTTACTAGTAAGGTCTAATCACACACTGGTGCGCCAAAAAACTTTTCCAGTAAAACTAGTTCACTAGTTCACTAGTACTACTACTAAACTCAAAGTATCTCACTAATAGACTGTTCTTTTGTCTACTAGTAATACTAGTTACACTTTTTGCTTAACTAGTAAAGTCTACTTGTGCACTAGTTGACCAAATCTGAGTACTAGTGGAGCTGAACGAGGCTGATATCACAGACCAGTCATGGTCTGGATATGGACCATGAACCTGCCTCAGGACTAAAATAATAAAAACAAACACTCTCACTCTGTGAAGACCAGCTAAGGGTGTACAGATTTGCTCTTACGTGGGTTTCTCGTTGGTGATCAGTACTTTGACCTTGTTCAGAGCCTTCTTGGCGCCGGTGGGGGCGGGGGCAGCAGCAGGCGCAGGTTTGGTGTGGGCGGGGCTTGCGTGGGGGCTGGCGATGTAGACCTTTTTGCCGGCGCTGCCCGGTGGTTTGGAGTGGGAGAAGTCGGTGATGAAGACGATTCCTTCGCTGGTCAGCACTGCAGAGAGAGAGAGAGGCGCCGGGAGGCGGCGAGCTGGTTGGTGTCAGACTTTGGAGAATGTTTTACTTTTAATAAGAAAAGACCAAAAAAGATTCATCTGGAGCTTCTGCGTGAGGGTTTGAAGCCCTTAATGATGTACAGAGCTTACAAATTAATCAAAAAACCTGCCATAAAAAACAAGAAAACACTTTAGAAATCTGTCAAAAACTTGTTTAAAACTAAAGACGTTTTTGAACTTAATTTGGCAAACGAACCAAAATGACTAAACAGTCTTTTTCATACGTGACAATCACAAAACTCCATGGTCCATCCAGAGGACCTTCTTCAGTCACCAACAGCCCAGGTTGACCTCCTGGTTAATATTAGGTGTTTCTGGATGTCTGCAGGCATCAGTCTGGTATTCGTTCAACTGGTGAAAGTGTACACTAGTGACTTTGTCTGTAGATGTTAGTGTTAGCTTCAGTGTTAACTTTGACAGCATTTTAATTTAGTTTTAGTTATAGTCTCTTCCCTCAAGTATTTTTTTGTTTTGGTCATAATTTAGTCATCTAAACTGTTTTAATTTCAGTCTAGTTTTAGTCGATGAGTCTACTGTAAATCGACTAAAATATGAAGTGTAAAGGGTAAGGCATTTTTTATGTTTCCTTGAATTTCTGAAGTCATGTTTTACACTTGGATAAAATCAAACATCTAATAACCCTTTATTGAATGCTAGTAAAGTCTGAATGTATAAATGAACAGAAACAAATTGAACTTTTGTGTGAAATGCAGTCACCTTTATTTAGGCTACCGGTTAGTTTTGTCTGTATTTTCTCACATATAAGCTAATGATCTTTATACACTGATTAATAAAAGTGAAGCACTGAAGGGTTCATCCTCTGCTTTGACTACGACATCTATGAGCACAGTCGGCTGCAAGTCATCAGTTAACACGGTAACTTATTACACCCACACACCACATCTTGAACCGGATCCCCACCAAAATCTTGTCTTTTCTTTCATGTGCCAGGACTGACATTCCCTGAAAAGGTCATTAAAATCCACTAAGAACTTACTGTGGAAATCTACCCTATCTGACAGTGTGAACAAATCCTTGAAGTAATTCCTGGGTCCACATCTGGATTCCGATCACCACCAAAATCAAGTCTCTACCTTCCGGTGCCAGAGAGACATTCCCTGAGAAGGTCCCTCGCAGAATCACCACCATGTTTGCAGTTTACTTCTGACACAACAGGTAGATTCATAAGCCTGAGGTCTACAGCACCCTCTGGTGGTGTCCTCCAATAACACGCGTCACATACAGGTGAATATAGAAACAAAAGGACTCCTTCCTTGATGAGAGATCTCAAGGTTTGAGCATTTTGAGCAGCAACGAGGAACTGAAACTGATCATCTTTAAACCCAAATCTGAGCCCCACTGAGCTCCTCTGAGCAGCGTCTTCATCACCACCCGTCCCTCCTGATGTCTCTGAAGTATTTCCAACAGCTCTGTCACATCAGCTCAGGTGGTGACTGTAACTGGCAGGTTGGTTTTTGGTAAAGTTGGTGTGAAAATGCAGCTCAAGCTTGAATTCTGTGGATGTGTGAGAACACCAAATATCTGTTACAGGCCATTTTCCCTCCGAGGAATATGAAACAGCTCTGTCGGCTGTTTTAGGAGAACTTCCAGAAGAGAAAAAAATCACAAAAACTGGATTTACACTTAATCAAAACAGTAAAAACTGGATTAAAAATAGGATTTACACTGGATGTGTTGATTGATGGCCGGTTGGGGGACTGATCAATAGAAGAAACACATAAGTTAAGATATAGATAAATGGAAAGGCAGGTGTATGGATTGATAGATGGATAAACCAATTGATTGTTTAACAAATGGATGTATTTATAGATGGGTCAATAAATGGATGAATGTGCATATGGGTGAATCATTGGCTCACTGAAATGATGGATTAAATGGAATATAATTAATTTATGGAAGACAGATGATGGGTGGATGAATGGAGAAGTGGACACGAGTGGTTGGATAGATTGATAATTAAAATGATAAATGAATGGATCAATAAATAGATGGCTGAATTAATGAATGGATGGATTAATTGATTGATTGTGGATAAACCAATAAGAAAATGGATTAATAAAATTAACATATAGATAAATGGAAGGACAGATATATAGATGTGTTGATTGATGGATGGATGGTTGGATGGTTGGTTGGATGGATGGAACCTTCTCCATGCTTATGTTCTTGATCTCCTCTGAGGCCTCCTCCCCTCAGAGCTGCTGATGCTAAATGTAGGACCTCCTGCCTCAGCTCCCTGATAGGTAGGATGTAAAGCTAAAGCTGAAACTGTGTCTGAGTCAGACTCTGTTCACCTACGCGCCATGTTGGAGGGGTCAAAGGGGTCAAAGGAGAAGGAGAGGATGTTCTCGGCGTAGCTCTTCTTCCACAGCTTGGTGCCCGTGTCTCCGTTCCACAGGACGATGTAGTTGGGAGGATGGACGGCCAGGAGCAGATCTCGGGACGCGTCCTGATTCCACAACCACTCCAGATCTGTGGAGACGCAGGAGAGAGGACAATGAGGAGGAGGAGGACGGAGGAGCACGCTGATGAAGACAGAGCGTCCTCAGCAGCAGGGAGAGGACAAACCCACTCCCACATCAGGGGGCGTCTCACCCTGGATGGGCTTGGAGTGCTCCTGGATCTCACAGTGCGCCGTCCCGCTCACCACGTCCCACACGATGATCTTCCCCGAGGCGTCTCCTGAGGCCAGACGCAGACAGTATGGGGAGCTCTGGTTATGGTAGTAGTTCTCTCTGGACCACTTCACCTGGAGAGGACATGGAGACACAGTTAGAGCTGGAGACGCAGGGAGACACATGGGGACATACTTTCATTTAATTCAAATTAAATAAATGACTGTACGTCTCTGCTCTTGATGTCTGACATTCTCGTGATTTGGATGGTGTTGGACATGCAGTGACATTCAACTGAAGGATAAATAAAGTTTGAAAATGAAATACTCCAATGTCTTTCATTATTTCTTTTGTTTCATCTTATTTTTCCTGTTTAATAACATCATTATTATGTCTCATTTTGAGATCTGTTTTTTCCAACACCCTGTACGGGCCCTTCAAAATAAAACTAGTTTGCTTAAATAGAAGATGTGGAAATATCTGAAAAGGTAAAAACTTGAGCTTTATCCCTTCATAGCTCACTTCATGGACATGTTTCACATTTTTTGTTTGTCTTGCTACTCTACACATGTACAGACTTTCATGGAGGGTTAAAACAAATAATCCTGTTTCTGTTTTTCTGTGATTCTGAGGTGGTGCTGTGGAGCCTTTTCCAGACGTGCAGGCATGAAAACATTACATGAAAAATCCACTCCAATTTGGTGATTTTTTGAGCGTGCTGAAGCCCCGAAATAGGCAATTCCTCCGACAGAATAATTACAATAATAATAATAATAATAATAATGATAATAATAATAATAATAATAATAATAATTCCTTCACTCTGAGGTTGGTGCTCAGCCCCAAAAACTGTAGAGAATTTTTTTTAAATAAAAGACGAATGTGACAAACTTCTCTAAATAAACCTGGTTTGATGGTTGTGGCTGTGAGGAGGGCATCGCAGTAATTTGTAGAAAAAGTGAAATAAATAAAGAACATCATTAACATTCAGTCTGAGCTTTGTTTAAAAAAGACTAATGACTCCTGGAAGAGGCGGCTGTTTGAATAATTCACGTTTCCTTGTATTTATGCCCCAAAAGGCCCCGTCTTTACTTCTATTGTTTAATTCTGCAGACTCTCTGCGCTCGGACAGGCCAAAGAGAAACGAGAGGCGGCTGCGAGCGTGTGCAACGTTTACGAGATGAAGAGTGTCCTGGCGAAGATGGAGGGCAGGCTCTGATAATCACTGCTCTATTTACTGGTCGTTATTCAGGCCCGAGCTCACACACAGCAGCAGGAACAAACATGGAGGAGGCAGTAAACTCTGCAGACGCTGTCCACATCTTTGTGTAATTAAGAGCGTGTACAGGAGGGTCTGCAGTGTTCAGTAATTAAAAACAAGAAGGACTTACATTATCACATTATCACATTATGACATTTTGTTCAACCAGCAGCTCAAGAAGAGTCATATGATATTACAATAAGGCTTAAAGCTAGAGGGGAATTCATGAATAAAATCAAACAAATATTAAAAGGAAACACAGCTTACTGCCTCAACCTTTAGCAGGAAAGAGTCAAATGTTCTGAGGCTCAATGGGCTGAATTTTGCTGTGATCAGCGCAGGTCGATGAAGCTAAAGAAACCTTCTGCTGGTGGAGTTTGACCTTTCCGAACAGCGTGCTGATGGATTATAGACAGATTTTAATCTTTCACCAACATAGACGACTGTCAGTGAAAGTCCACAAACGGTCGTGCTGAGTTGATCCTTGTTTGCTAACTCCATCCCAGGTGGGGGTACGATATGTAAAGTTGTTGAACGTTGTCTGAATGTTTCACAAGAACCACGATCTGGACTTTAATGGAAGTTCCCTAACGTACGCTGAACTGTGAACTGGCAGGTCCCACCTAGGGATGGGAATCAAAAACCACTTCTAGCTGAGAATCGATAACGACTCCCTCAAGGAATTATTATCATGAATCAAAAACAGAATTGTATTTATTGCCAGGTACATTTGCACACAGAAGGAATTAGACTTGGTAAGTGGGTGCAAAAACAATCAACATATATTTATAATAAAAATAAATATAACCTAAGTGGAAACACCCTGAAAAAGCTCTCAGTGATCAACTGGATTCTCACATTTCTTGATATAATTTACTCTGAGTTGTCCACTGTCGTGTGATTAGATTTGAAGAATCTAGACTGATCAATGGGTGTCAGTAAGAAAATTAAAGAAGCGGGTCGAGCCATCGAGCCTGCTGTACCATTTGGTTCTGGGGTGCCCTTGAGTGGTGGGAGGTATTGTGGTTTTATTTTTACTTTTATTGTTTTTTTTTTTATTATTATTGTGCTTTGTCTGTTCTGGTAAATGATAGCTTGGATAGGTGGATGTCCCTCCCTTTGACAATGATTGGTAGAATCAACATTATTAAAATAAAAATCCTCCCACAATTTTTATACTTATCCCATCAATCCCTCTTACACCTCCACCAGGCTTTTTCTCTAATACGAGGAAAACTTTACCAACTTCATATGGAACAAAAGACGATCAACATTATGCTTAACATTACTATATCTACCACATGACCAGGGGGACTCCATCTTTTACGGTATTATATGTATATTATACCTTTTATGGTATTTTATGGCAGCCCAGCTTAGATCGGCCTTTTTCTGGTCCGCTGAGCCTTCCAGTTCACCCTGGGCTCAGACAGAGACAGGAAGTGCCAGAGGACTTACTCTGGACAGGTACCGCTATTCAGATTATTTTAGGAGACTTAAGCAGGACGCAGTTAATCCATTCATTAAAACAAAAACTAGAGCTTGGTATGAATCACAGGACATGTTTGGAGAACATCCAGGGTTATCACGATTTACTCCCATTTAGGGCAACACATCATTTACACAGGTAGATCAGATCCTGGATTCAGGCGCTGGGCACAGTTGAGATTAAAAAGATCTCAGACCTTTATTACGATGACAGTTTTATGTCATCTGAAACTCTTAAAAGAAAATTTGGGATACCTCAAACTCATTTGTTTAAATATTTTCAGATTCGTATTTTTATTGGCTCCAAGGTACAGTCATATCATTGTCCTCCTTTAAGTATCCTAGAAGAGATGGCAACATCAGATCCTTATAGTAAGGGGAAGATTTCAATAATATATAAGAAATTGGCAAAAACAAGTACTGAGTCTTCAAATTATAAAAGACAAGCAAGGACAGAGGACCTACAAACTGATACTACAGAACAGGGATGGAAGACAGCCTGTCACCAAGCGCAAACAATATCTATTAATAGTAGATTTAAGATGATTCAATAAAACTGGCTTATGAGAACCTATATGACCCCCAAAAACTTAATACATTTAACCCTAATATCCCAGACACCTGTATAACGTGTGTAAAAGAGAAAGGCACCTTATACCACTGTGTCTGGAAATGTAACTGTATCCAAGAATTTTGGAAAAGGATACTGAATACAGTCTCCAATATTATAGACCAGGAAATCTCGATGCGCCCAGAGATCTGTATCCTGGGAATGATTCCAGAAACTTTGGCCCTCAGAACTCATGAAATTAAGCTGCTGAACCTCCATCTCATACATCCGAATGTAAACACATCACTGCAGAGAGAGACGCAGAACTGACAGAGAACACAGCAAGCATCCCTCCTTCCTGCCAGACTCAAAGCCACGTGACACACAACAGCCAATCAGCAGCCGAGAAAAAAATACCGACACTGACTGGCTGAATACGGGCATTATATAGTGAGGCGCAAGATTTAAACTCAAGAACAGCGCTGCAGAATGTCGCGAAAATGTACGCGATATCAAATCAATAGGTCTTGCAGAGAAAAACACAAAATACTGTGCCCGCGAAAATTGAACCACGATATCTCGAAGGTTTACTGTATACAAAATACACAAAAAGAAAAAACACAACCCAACAACGCATACAAGAGGTGTGATGAGAGAGCTGTACGGATGAGCTCTGAACTTTTAAAGACTCTTTTTGCTTATCAGTTCATTCCACATTCAGGGGTCAGAGGTCGTCAGAACTGAGACTCAATTTTTGACATAAAGGTGCTAACTGAACAATTTTCAGCGCGTGGAAACATCAGAAATTGCAGAAGCATTTATCTCTGCAGCACCTCATTGAATATCAGAACTGTGAAGTCCAACTTTTTTCCCCACATTGAAAATCAGCAGGAGTCGATAAGGAATCGATAAAGATGATTGTTGTTATAAAGAAATCAGATTAATTCCCATGCCTAGTCCCAAAGTTCGCCAACAGATAAGATTACAGATGAACCCACCTTGACCCCGCAGCAGTAAAGGTTAAAGGTGAACCCACCTTGACCACGTTGGCCTTGTGCTTCTCCAGCACCTGGATGGTCTGGGCCGTCTTGGGGTCGATGATGAGGATGCTGGAGTGACATCCCTGAGCAATCAGCCCCTGCCAGCCCCTTCAAAATAAGAGTCCAGGACAGAGACTGTTAAGAAAATAAAACCATCTCTCCATGTCAGAATAAAAGAGATTTTATATTTAATACATTTTTAGGCCCACTTGTTTTGAACCGCGGCGCGGTTACTCCCCCCCCCCCCCCCCCCCCCCGCTGGTTAGTATTCACACTTGCAACATCGAACCACTGTTTGAAACAGCAGGGGGCGATATGCACGTAACTGGTAACCAAACCTGCTACGGAGGAGAACGAAGAAGAGGCTACCAGTTACCAGCTCCCTGGATCAGATGGCGGAGGAGATGTAGACAGTGTCGGTGGGAAAAGTGGTTCGGACTCCAGTACATCAGCCTGACTTGTCGGTTTGTGGCCGATGATATTTTCGACTGCATCATACCAAGGAAACTTTTCCTTTTCATCAGTCGAGCTGCTGGACTTACGTAGCGAGTCCCGCACTCTGTGACACTGCTGCCGGAGCTTCTTTATCTTATCACGGCGTTGATCGGTGGTCCTGGTATACCCATGTGACAGTAATTTTTGAGATATGATGCCGAAAATTTCCGATTTTTTATGTGTGGAATCCAAATGTTGCTGAATGTCCTTGTTAGCCCAAATTTCAAGTAAGAATTTTATTTCTTCGCTGCTCCAAAGTGAACCTTTGGCCCTCATGTTTAAAGAGAGAAGGGACAACTGTGACGTCATGCAGCAGCGTCAGCTTTCTGTCCCGTATCCTGGCGCGCTTGTATTCACATCTCAACTGAACCGTGCCCGAGTCCTCTTCAATCACGCCAGAGACCACCTCCCCAGGTGGGCACCCGGGTGCGGTTTGTTTGCATTCACACTACAAAAATGAACTGGACTTTGGGCTCAAGTGCGCTCAGATCCGGGTCAGGGCTCCTGGTGTGAATGCACCCTTAGATAGTTTAACCCTCAGGGTCACACTCAAACTGCTCGGAGCAAAAAATGTGCTTTTGAAACAGTGGCTATAAAAACACTGTGTGTTGAAACCATTTACAACCAAAATCAGTCCAAATTATACACATCAAATAATCATAAATGTTAAATATTGTAACCCTTTAAACCCTTTAAAAGTTTTGTCATGATGCCACTATGTTTCCAGATTAAAAAAAAAAAGAAAAAAAAGAAAAAATTCTTCATACTAACTGCAAAGTAGATTTTAGTACGATGATATGTCATCCTTGGATATGTCAGTGATCCGCAGTAAGGCTGATTTTTTAGTCAAAAATTCAAACTCAGCACTCAGCACAAAAAAAAAAAATTCTTCAATACCTTTGCTTCAAAAAATGTTACATGTTGATATTATTTCAAACTTTTGAAGGCTTATTTTTTTTCAACCAACATCAGTCCAAATCATACACATCAGTTCATACTGAATTTCTAATATTTTAACCCTTAAATATCTCAAACTTTCTGACTGTAATACATCAACATGTATATAACAGCTGGAAATACCACCTATATATATTTTATTTATTTTCATTTATAAGTTTCCTTCTTTATATTATTTTGTATTTTATCACTGCTGTAAATTTGGAATTTCCCCCTGTGGGACTTATAAAGGAATATCTCATCTTCTCTTACCTCAATGCCAGATTTTGTCATGATGTCACCGTGTTTTCAGATGTGAAAACAACATAGAAAAAATAATTATTTTCATTTTACCACATACAAAGTAGATGTATTTAGGTTTTTTTATTATAATGTCCTGAGCTATGTCAACGATTAGCAGTTAAATACATTTTTACGTATTATTACTCTTTGTGCAGTCAAAAACTCTCATGTGTTTAAAATGAAGCAGTAAAATGATCAATTCCGGGGCAAATGCTCAGATTGACACCCAGGTATAATAAAAGACACTTTTTATGCTTTAAAGGCAGTGAGATCATAAAGTGCAGTCTGAATGGGTTTCATTGGGACATTTTTTGCCCTAAACAGTGTGAGTGTAACTCCTGATTGTTCTCAGTGTATTTTAGACTGACTGCAGGAGCTGAACTGGAAGTATCAAGACAAAATAAAAATACACATACCTGACAAAAATCCTGACACATGTTTATTTATTTTATCTAATTTCATCGAGTCATTTATCTCACAGTTATTTAGTAATTTGATCTCTGCTGCTTTGGTCAGTTTTTACCATCTTTTCATGTTTTAATCCTTTTTGTTTCTTTATTCACTCCAGTCTTCCAGACTCCCTGATGTGATTTCCTCATCTGTTCATTTATTCATAAATCAACAACAACACGGAGCATCTCAGTTACAATACCAGAATCGACAACAAACAGTGAACCTGCTCGACATGAATATATCAATTCATAAAGAGAGGAGCTCTGATTGGATCGCTCCACAACTTATCCCACCACCACCAAGCTAAGGCAGCTGTGATTGGATATATTCCTAACTTGTCTCTACTTTCTACATGACCAAATTAGGTCTGATTGGATTAAGTCTCTGTCAAACATTTTAGTCTAGTTTTATTTGTTGATGAAAATGTCAGTTAATTTAGTTTGAGTTTTTGTCCATGTGCATGTAATTCGCCAACAAAATTAACACTGCTATAATGTACATCAAATAAAACGTCAACACAACAAACCAGTTTGAGAAGAGAGAGGAAGAAGTAGAAAGACTATGTAGTCCTGCCCGTTAATGAACAGAAACAAAGTTTCTTACAATTAGTGACTGACTAGGAAAAAAGGTTGTTGACTGAAACTATGACGAAAATAATTGGTCAACACAGTTATCACTGATTCCCACCTCTTTATCCACACATATAAATGCAGCACATATGCATCAAATGTCAGTGACTATGCGCATGTGCAGACACACATATAAACATGATTACTGTCGGACTGAAGGCTGTGCACACACTGAGCTCTCTGTGCTCAAATAATCAGGGTCACACTGAAACACTGACAGCCTCAGGTGAGCGGTGTGACGTCATCACCACAGATCAAGTGACACACCAACACATTAACAACACACACTGATTCACGCGTCTGGGCTGATGTTAAATGAACGGAAACACATCGATGATTGATTATAGATCAGCCTGTCCCTCAGACTATAGCCCCTCTGTTTCCTGATGCTAACGGCTGGTCCGTCACTCACCAGTCCACCGCGCTCTTGTTCTGGAGGTTTAAGGTTCCGGTCAGGGTCCGAGCGGCGAGCTTAATGTTCACCGTGTACGGAATCATGTCTGCGGACAAGATCACCGATCACTGACACATCTGATCGATAAATCCTATGATCATCCGTTAGCTTCTCCTCTGTGCACATCCAAACAGGAAGCACAGCGGTGTTTGATGATGAAGCGCCGTGAGGGAACAAATGCTGGAGTGAGAAGGTTCCGTGAGACGGCCGACGGCTCTTAATGAGCAATAGAGGTGAAGTTTTCCAACTGTTTGAGAGCAAAAATCACCTAAAACAAGAGAAAACCACAAGGATCAACCTGATCATGCCCTCACAAGACAGCTCTGAAATCTGTTTTAATATCTTTTTAGTCTCAGACGTTTTGTTTTTGTGCGCAGGACTGATGGCAGGAACAAATTTGACAAAAATTCATGGTAGTTCCTGCAGACAGCACACATATATCAGTGTGACCTTGACAAACAGCACACATATATCAGTGTGACCTTGACAAATAATCATGATGACCTGCTGCTGTGGACCTGCTCCACTCCATGAGCTCTATCCTGCATCAACCATCAACAGAAACATCATTTAATATAAATTCAGACTTTAGACCATTTTAACCCATTTTAATGGCAGTTCAGCTAGATGTCGCTCTATTAATCACCATTATTCCTCTTTAGATTATATTCATTATAGATATAAATGTTAATATCTATAATGATCCATGGTTTTATTGATTGTTCATCCATAGTAACTATCTTTACAACCATACAGACATGAGGACCCTCTGAAAATGAGGTGCTACATCTCAAGGGGCTAACCTTTAATACGTTTATATTCATCAATATGATGAGGACAGATTTATGATCTAGGCGTCCACAAGTCTGTGACTGGCTTCAGTTCTTACTTTAGTCCACTTTGCTCTGCCCACCTCCCATCCTCCACCCACACCCCCAACTCAGCCGGGACTGAGACTGGATCTACTCAAGATTTCCAACTGCTCTGATATAAATATGAGTTTTTACATGTATCAGTGTTAATTTTGTTGACTAATTATTTTCTTCATAGTTTTCATCAGCAACCCTTTTTCCCCTGACGAAAATGAGACAGTAACTAATAAAAACAAGTGCACATGGACAAAAACTCAAACTAAATTAACTGATATTTTCATCAACAAATAAAAAGTAGATGAAAATGTTTGACAGAGACTTAATCCAATTTTACTCGGCTTCAGCGTCATAGCAGTGCTAATGAGGCGATAACATAATAACGCGCTTTATGAAACAGGTTGGTTTTATGTGAAACGTAAATAAATTTATCCAAGTGTAAAACATGACTTCAGAAATTCAAGGAAACATAAAAAAAATGCCTTTTCCTTTACACTTGATATTTTAGTCGACCAAATTTACAGTCGATTTCATCGATTAAACTGTTGTGAAATTTCATCAACTAAAACTAGACTAAAATTAAAACAACGTAGATGACTAAATTATGACTAAAACTGAAAGATATTTTAGGCGAAAGACTATGACTAAAACAAAATTAAAAAGTACTGTAAGAATTAACTGATATGTATGTATGTGTGAATGCACCATCTGTATAACCTGACACACCAGATGGACAGTTTCATATTGGAAATATTTCACTAATTCATCCGGAAAGAGCCTGAGAAAATGTTTTCAGGGGCAGAACCTTCAAAAACAACAGCAGCTTGTGATTGGACGATCGTTCGGCTCGTCACACTCATCACAGACCAATCCACATCAAGCAACACTGCTGCGTATGACGTAGCGTACGTAGCAGCTACACGTAGCGGCTAACTGCTAACAATAGGTTAAGGAATTAACCCCGGTTCTCTGAAACATGAGTGAGGTATCTCACTATGGGACACACCCTCTGCGCTTGTCCCTAGAAGCAATTTTCCATTACGCCAGTCTTGACTGGCTGTCAGACGTGACGTCCGTCCCCCAGAGGAGGGGCTGCCTCCTCTTAATAAAGACGGAGCATCACGTCAGCACTTCAGTCTGAGCAATAAACACCTCTTCCTCGCTCCAGGCAAGGAGGGTGATCTGGTGAGATACCTCACTCATGTTTCAGAGAACCGGGGTTAATTCCTTAACCTATTGTTCTCTTTCAACATTCGTTTCGGTATCTCACTATGGGATATAGAGACTCCCGTATTGCCCGACAACAGACAAGCAGCGTACCTCGAGGACCGGTGATAAGCATAAAACCTGAGTCACACAGGCACTTCTACCGCTGAACCCACGCGCAGAACTGTGCCAGCCACAGTAGGCGCAGTAACATCCAATCTGTAAAACCTGGAGAATGTGTGAGGTGTAGTCCAACTAGCAGCCGCACAGATATCCTCCAAAGGAACACCCTGGAACAAAGCCCATGACGTAGCAATGCCACGAGTGGAGTGAGCGCGCAGCCCCGAAGGAGGCTGCAGCCCTTTACTCTCATAGGCCAGTGAAATAGCTTCCACAATCCAGTGTGACAACCGCTGTTTTGTGAGAGGCTTCCCCAGGTGTGACGTGCCCCAAGACACAAACAGCTGTTCAGACTTCCGAAGTCCAGCTGTCCTGTCCACATACGCGCGTAATGCGCGCACCGGGCAGAGCGTGTTCATGCATTCATGCTCCCCTGAGGAAAAGGGAGGAGGGTAGAATGCTGAAAGCTCAATAGGGCGATTTGGTATTGCCGGGTTAAAAACCTTAGGCACAAACGCAGGGTTAGGCTTCAGCAGAACCTTGGAATCCCCCATGAAGAAGTGCATACACGCCGGATTCACCGACAACGCGTGAATGTCACTAACCCGTTTTGCCGAGGCCAAGGCGAGCAACAAAGCCGTCTTCAACGAGAGCACTTTAAGGTCCAACTGAGATAGCGGTTCAAAGGGCTGACCTGTCAGCGCATCCAGCACCATGGACAGATCCCACGGTGCGGCCAGGTTTCTTGACACAGGCCGAGGCCGCCGTGCGCCCTTCATAAACTGACAAACGAGGGGATGTTGACCTGCTGTTTTGTCTCCAAAACCCACATGACAAGCCGAAATGGCAGCCAGGTAAACTTTGACAGTGGAGAACGCCAAGCCCTTATTTAACAACTCCTGCAGGAATGTTAAGATAACCGGCACCGGGCTCTGAAACACCAAAACACCCGCTTTTACGCACCAGTCCTCAAACGCGCTCCATTTACCTTCGTAAGCGAAGCGCGTAGACGGAGCTCTTGCACTTTGAATAGTTGCAATGACTCTCTGAGGGAGTCCGGCCGTGGTCAAATTCAGCCTCTCACGGGCCAGGCCCATAAAGCCATGCGTTCCGGATGAGGGTGAAAAATCTCCCCGTGTGCCTGCATCAGGAGGTCCCTGCGCAGCGGCAGACGCCACGGCTGGTCGTACAGGAGCTGAAAAATCTCCGCCAGCCAGTGTTTCCCCTGCCAGCGGGGGGCTATCAGGATTAGAGTCAGTTTCTTCTCTCGCACTCTGGCGAGAGTAGGAGTGATCAGCTCTAATGGAGGAAATGCATACAGGAGGACACGGGGCCACTCGTGTGCCAGAGCGTCCATCCCCATAGGGGCGCTCTGGTCGGTGAGGGAGAAAAACAGAGGACACCGGGTGTTTTCTGCTGACGCAAAAAGATCCACCCTCGCTCTGCCGTATCTCCTCCAGATCTGGGCCACCACCTCGCTGTGGAGTTTCCACTCCTTGTAGCGGGGATTCCCCCTGGAAAGCAGGTCTGCTCCCAGGTTCCATACACCCGGAACGTGAGTGGCTCTCAGTGACAATAGATGGGAGCTGCTCCACACTATCAGTCTGTGTGCCAGCATGTGCAGACGGCGCGAGCGTAGCCCGCCCTGTCTGTTGATATATGCCACCACTGTGGTATTGTCTGTCCGGACCAAGACATGTCGTCCTCTCAGAAAAGGCAGGAAATGTCTCAGGGCCAATGACACGGCCTGAAGCTCCAGACAGTTTATGTGAAGCAACCACATCTGCGAGCTCCATGCGCCATTTACTATTCTGCCCTCGTCTGTAGCTCCCCAGCCCAGACGAGATGCATCTGTAGTCACGACCTTTCTGGACAGGACGGTTCCCATAGCAACCCCCGACAACAGAAATGCCGCGCGTCTCCAAGGGCGCAGCGCCATTACGCATGCCAACGACACCGGCACCAGACGGTGACCGTGGCGCGCAGGATTTAGCCCGAGTGACGCCACCCATTGCTGAAACGGTCTCATGTGCAGCCGGCCCAGCGGTATCACCACCAGAGCTGATGCCATGAGACCCAGCAGCCTGAGGCACAATTTGAACCTGAGCCTCGTCCCCCTGCGGAAAAGTGCCAGACAGGCTCGGAAAGCCTCAACTCTCTCCGCTGACAGACGCGCTCTGAATGCGACTGAGTCCAGGGTCAAACCGATGAAATTGATGTTCTGAGTCGGAACCAGAACACTCTTTTCTCGGTTCACCTTGAAACCCAAATCGGCCAAGTGTGCCATCAGCAAACTGGCATGAGCCAGGGCTCGTAGGGGGGACTGTGCCGCGAGGAGCCAGTCGTCTATGTGTGTTGCCAAGCGTATTCCTCTCTCTCTTAGAGGGGCGATAGCTGCTTCTGTACATTTTACAAACACCCTGGGGCTCAGTGAGAGGCCGAACGGGAGCACCAGAAACTCGTACGCTATGCCCTTGAAGGCAAAGCGCAGAAACTTTCTGTGCGGGGGGTAAATAGGGATATGAAAGTATGCGTCTTTCAAGTCTATTGACATGAACCAGCCGCCTGGGCGCGCAAACTTCATAAGAGCCGTGTGCGTCAGCATCCTGAACTTGTACCGTCTCATGTAGCTGTTCAGAGCCCGCAGGTCTAATATGGGCCGCAGACCCCCATCTCTTTTTGGGACCAGAAAATACCTCGAGTAGAAACTGTTCTGTTTCTCCTCTGGAGGAACTATCCGGACGGCTCCTTTGTACAGCAGGGAGTTTATCTCTTCCTGCAGTATGCGGGCTTTCTCCCCCTCCGCCTGTGATTGCAAAACCATGTTGAATCTCGGCGGGATGGATGTGAACTGGAGCCTGTAACCTCTCGTTACGGTCTTTAACACCCAGTCCGACCTCACACATACACGCCACTGTAGGGCCCGATCTGCCAGCGGGCCCGACGTGGGTCTCACTGACGCGCCAGGCTGCACAGCAGGTGAAGCAGCCGCGGTGCCCGGCCTGTGCTGTGCAGCAGTGAGACCTGCCCGCTTCGCCACTAGTGGGGTTATGTCTCCCCCTTGTGGCGTTATTCGGGGCCGCATTGACATGTTCAGTGCCATTTTTATTTCGTTTTTTAACAAAGGTAATTGCACCCTCGGCTCTTGGCCTGGCTGCACAATACACAACTTTATTAATGATTTTGAGGGGTTTGTGCGTGTTGTCATGCACTGGTGTGTGCTTGTGAAACACGGGGTCACTGCAGAGGTCTCTGCAGGACCAACCTTCCTCCTCTTTGGGCTGCTGAGGGGCGCGGGTATCCAAGCCTCCACGTGTCTCCTCAGGAACCCAGAACACGGCCTCTCTGAACTGGGCCGGAACACTGAACTTGTCACAGCGGAGGGAACAGGCGTCTGGCTGGGCCTGGTGTCCCCCTCCGTGGGCAGCGCGCTAAGTGGCGCGCCGCTTCTTCTTGCCACCGTGAGCGGCTCCGGGGGCGGCCTGCCCCCCCCTGCGTCGTATTGGTGTCGTATTTGGTCTTATTTGTGATTTTATTCGCCGCCATAACAGAATATATATTTATTTTTATTTTCTTGTTGCATATTTACCATAACTCGTAACTGTATACTTTACTATATTGAATTATTTATATTATATATTATATTTTGTATATTTCTTTATCTATGCACTTTTAAGGGGTATAGGCCTAGTTATTTTAACGACTTTATACATAGTAAATAAAATCCTGAACATTTGAACTCCTAACATCTAATGGCCCAAATTTTCACCATTGGGAGCATTAAATAATTATGAAATAAAAAAAATAAATTAAATTAATTTCATTTATTAAAATTAAAATAATTACAAGTGATTATCTTAATGTTTTCAATTAAAAAAAAAAGTTATAAAACTCTGTTAATATATGTGTGTGTGTGTGTGTGTGTGTGCAGGAAGCTTGCCCACCAGAAAATGCCTTCATTAAACACAGGACAGACTCCCTACACAGTGTTTGCTAAAAAGCATAGTAGAGAAGCTCAACTAAAAGACTTCAGTCCTTCAAGCCAATGCATCGTAGAGCCAAAGTAATAAAATACACGAATGAGTTGTTATTGTTGTTCTTTCCACAGCTCTGGGGGGCACCCCAGTTCCTGCGTGGCGTCATAGAGCCGAAAAAGTGAAAAAAGGCTACCAAGGCTACCATCTGTACTCCTCCATATCTAATGGCCCTTTTCCATTAGCCCTACTCTACTCGGCTCGGCTTTCCCCGACTCTACCCGGCTCTACTCTACTCGCTTTGGCCTGCTTTTCCACCAGCCCGGTCCCCTGCCCAGCGGGGGCGGGGTCGCCGTGAAACAGCTGGGCGACACAACAACCAAAACAATGGAGGACTTGGAGGCAATAGTATACTTGCCGCTCGGTCTGTGGCTTTTTGTTACAAAGAGGAAAGCAGAAGAAGGCTGCAGGCGGCGAGAAGAAATACCCTTGAGAAGTAAAGGAGAGTTTCTGAAGCTATACAACAGTTTGAAGTCGAGGACGAGAGCAATCGGGCTGCAAAGAAAAGACGTATGAGGGTAAGCTAACGGAAGCTACCGCTAGCTTGTTAGCTAGCTCGTAATGATAAAGCCCCATGTTTAACATTGTGATGGCAGCAAGTTATTGCCATAAAGTAACAAAAAAAGTGTATGTACTGCAGTCCTGTTTTGGGCATCGCGCTCAAGACCCATCGGTGACGACATTCTCTGCCCAATCAGTAGCCGGCAGTCGGTCGACGTCACCTTTTAGTGTCGACTCAGCTCGCTTAGAACCAGAGCAGAGTAGGTACTAAAAACTGGTTTGTTTTAGGAGGAACTGTGCCGGTGGAAACGCAACGCAAACCGGGTAGAGCCGAGTAGAGTAGAGTAGGGCCAAGGCGGGCTGGTGGAAAAGGGCCATAAGTGTTTTTGTTTTAGTTTCATTGTGTAACCTGTTGCACCAGGACAAATGTCTCTTGTATTTTACGTTTTGATATATGGATATATGTATTTATGCATGTATGTATATCTATAATATAAAGAGCATGGCTCCAGTCTGTTCTGTTGTAAAGTGCCTTTAAACACGTATAAACACCTGTTATGAATTGGTGCCATACAAATAAAGATTGACTGACTGATTGTGACTTTAAGGTCAGCCAATAGCTGCTGTCCTTACTGAGGAGTTACACTGACCATCAGACTTCACTGCTGGGTCTGGTGGGACCTCTTTTGGTTGGTTAACCTGATTAAAATTAAGATTTGGTTTAATTTCTGAGCAATCATTGATGGTTTATTTCATTTTCTTCCATCACTTTGTAATTATTCATTCCTTTGACATCATATTGACGGCTGCCAGTCGTATTGTTTTGATTTGATTTTAGTGTTTTAATCTTGTTTGGTGTCTCTGAGTGAAATGACGTTAATTGTCCTTTTTCAGATTTTGGTTCCTGGCATCCTTGGTGGTGGTTCCTCCCTTATATAAAAACTAAAAATAAGGCCTGAATTGCTTGTAATAATAAGTTAAACAATCTGCCAATAAGACAAGACAAACGTGCTTGAAGGTTGTCTTAAAATGAAATTCTCCCTCCAGAGCAGATATTAAACTTTAATTTAAGACCCTCACTGAGTCAAGCTTGTTTCATTGGCAGATATTTTCTCTCCATTAACAGAAGTTTAGTGGCTCATTTTTGCATTTCATTCTTTTAAGTAAGATATTTATCTCTATTTGTTGAGTGAATGTGGATTAGAATAAGTGTTTTAGATATTTTTGACTTGAAAATAGACAAACACACTTGCCTAGATCTGAGTTTTTGCAGTCTGAGTTTTATTGAATTTTAAAGATTTCTGTGATAAATAAAAATACAAATTTCTGATAACTTGAACCACAAACCTGACTGCCTTGACATACTAATTTTTGAGACTTATTCATTCCTTTGTTGGAGTTTTTGGACCAACAAATTAATTTAGCCCAAAATCACCCACTTAAACACGCACACAAACCCCTTTTTGTCCTCGTGTCGTTCAGGTAATGACGTCTGTTTGTCCAAAGCATGTCTCCCTTCATCCTCAGTCGCGACCCCATGACCTCCTGCTCCATTCAGGGTCCAGACTAAACACCTGATGACTACCTGCCCTCTAAGGCTCTGGTCCTGCTCTCCTGAGGATGAACACTGTTTCTCTCGGCTGCACGGTGCCTCTGCGGTTCACTCTGACAGCTGATGTATATATATGTAGTGACCCAAGCCCATGTGGACGGGCTGAGGTGATAAATCCGTCTCTGTTGGCTCTCTGTGAGCCTGCAGAGGGAGCGAGGCTGGCTGTGATGGGGCGGTGTAATGAAAATGGAGAGCAGGATAATCTCGCTCTGGGTCACCAATAAAAACACAGTTAGAGGCTGAGTGCTCCGAGAGCGTTTGACCGCAGACCCTCCAGCTTTTAAAGATCCACGTTACCTTCAGAGCAAGCGTGCAGCTGCTGCTGGGGATGTGAACATTTAACCGATGAATCATGGATGTGAATTTAGATCCATTTAGGTTTGTTTACTGTTCCACACACCGCTGGGCATAAATGTGAATCTGATCCTAAAATCATTTACGGAGTGATTTAGCATCAGGCACACCTGCTGGTAACATCACACCAACATTAGCTGCTTCAAAGTGCTCAACGCTAAAATGGCGTGAAGAGCTCTGCCGTCATCAGCTTTAAAACATGCATTAAATCCACGATGCTGTAATATTCACATTATTCATTCATTTATTAATAAAAGAAAGCACTTCAATAGAAACAAGCAACAGATAATAGATGAAAAAAGATTAATCTTTTATGATCTGCGCCTTTTTTACATCATAAAAAACAAAACTTTAAATCAAACATCTGCAGGGCCAGTTTGCTGTTAGGTGATGGGTTTGCTTCCCTCTGCTTTTTATTTCTTCATCTAACTTTAAATTTTCATCTCTGGTGGGAACTCGTTTAATCCCACAGCTCGTCCAGCATTATAACCTACAAAATGCTTCTGTTGCCCCTGTTTTGAATTTTAAGAAGAAGTCATATGTTCAGATAAATGAAGGAATTTAATTGAGTAAAATTTAACATTTATGTTTGCAGCCTTTCATTGCCATCTTTAGTTGATAATTAGTCAGCAGCTCTGCATCACTGCTATGAACAGCCAACAGTTTTTTAATTTGAAAATAAAAAAAAGATTAAAACAAATGTTGAAACTGAAATTTCAATGTTTGTTCTTAAATTAATTAAAAAAAAGATCTTTCTGGATGACCTATGTTTCAAAAGTTACACAGTATTATGATATTTAGGATAATTTCCAAGAAATTTGAAACCAAAAAAAAAAAGATTTGAATCCAAAAATATTAATCATGCAACTGAAAACAGGACACATCACATGTTAAAATACATTTCAGAGTGAAAACATGAAAATAAAATATTTTATCAAAATGATTACAGAGCTGAACCAAACTTTTATCTTCTGGAAAAAAAATCCTCTTGGATTTAGCTCCATACACTGCCACATTGAAGACCCTGCATCAGATCAGCACAAACCTCACCTGCTCAATCTTTGTCCTTCTAGATCTGAAAAGTTTGGTGAACATTTATCCAAAGTTTGAAGACCACAGGTCAGATATGGGAGCAGATCCTGGTTCAGCACTTCGCCGTGCCCCCCTTCGTCCAGGCGTGTGCCAGGCCCATAATCCAGACCAGTCTGCAGCATGGAGGCATCAAAACAGACGTATAAGACTCATCATACATGTTTCTTTCCTCTGCCTGCCTCTTCGACTACCTCCACAGACTTGATCAGCAGAAGAGATCGTCAAGACTCCAACAAGTGAAGCAGAAGGTGAGGAGGTGATAGTCTCCGTCTGTACAGGGCATCCTGCTGAGCTTTGTCCATCAGTGCGATCGGGAATTGATCTGAAGCATGGACGCCACTCTGTGTGCTGAACTCTTTGAGAGCTCTTTACTGGAATCTGCAGGGTAATAAGCTTCTGGAAATGTCCTTTATTGACCTTCTCTGCTCTCCATCAAACCACACAAAGCTTCCTCCATGGTGTTTGCTTTGAGATGATTTTCCCTCTCTCTTAGAGCCATAGGATGGACCCACCATGTCCACCATGCTTCTGTGAACTTTTCCAAACTCTCTCCTACAGTCCACATCTCCTGTTGATCCAATGGTGGGGACCATCATTTAGGAAAGACGCTGCATCCTTGGAAGACGAGCTTAAACACAAAGCCATTGGTGCCATAGTTTCAGGCACTGGACTGCAGTCTGCAGGACATCTGAGCAGCTCTGGGAGCAGACACAAAAACATTGTCTCTGTTTCTTTAAAGCATGTCAAAGTATCATTTTCTATTTTCTTGACCATGTTTGTTTGCAGCCTGATGTCTTTCTTCTGTCCTTTAAATAACTAAAAAGTCTCTTAAATGTTTTAGAGATGATAAAACACAGAGTCTACAGAAAAAGTCTCAGAGAAGCACAGCCCAGAAGCTTCTCGCCCTCCTCCGATCGTCCTCTAAATTTTAAACTTCCTGACAAACTAAATCAAACTGTATTTTTATTCCTCAGAAACAGAATTAATGACGATCTGAATCCCCTCCCCAGCATCTGCATGCTCGGGTTTCTGCAGTCCTGCAGACTTCCTCTTCATCTCCACGTCAGATCTTCTCTGTGAGCTCAGCGGGCCGGTGGAGATGAAACGGAGACGACCGGTCCGTAAAATCCTCATTGATTCCTCCAAAAACCAGCCGTCCATGTGGGAGGTTTGACTGCATGATTTAGGACATCAGGAAGTCTGAGATTTTCAGCAGCACATCAGATGAAGGAGGATCAAGCAACAAGGCGATGGAGGCTTGTCCAAAAGAATGACTTTGGTCTTCGGATAAATAAAGAAATAAAACTTAAAACAGGATCAACAACAGTGTGAGGGAGAGAATCAGCTTAAAGGGGAGGTCTTACAGAGACCGGTGATCCTACAGGGTCTCTAACCACAGGACGATGACCACACTCCTCAAAATCAGTTTATAAATCTTCAGTTAGTCAGTCATTTCAGTCGATGATTTCTCCCCTTTAATAACACCAGTGGTGTTGCTCTTCATATCGTTGCATAGCCTGATTAGTCACCTTTAAACTAAGTACAATTTTTCCCTTCAGGTACATCCTTTAATATCTATAAATACACCGCATGTAAGCTCTCCATTAATTTGCAAACTGTTGTTTAATTACTCCAAATGCAAGCCACTATAGATGTATTTGTTTTTTTAAGGGAACGCCAATAAAACTTCACGCCTGGTTAGGGCAGGACAATGCCTCCAGGCTGCCAGGTGCCTATTTAACACTACAATAAATACTAAAAATTATATTTTAAGTAAATTCCATCCAAGTGAAGCTCAGGTCTGAGTAGAAGAACATCATGGCTTCAAGCGTCCAGATGAGGATGAGTTCAGTCTCCTGTAGGAGCAAATCCTCTCATGTCCTCTTGTGAGTATTTGATTTTTAATGTTGCTGTTTGATAGGTCATACAATTTTTTTTTTGCCGTCCCTTGATGCTTATGATGCTCATATTTGTGATGGTTTACAACAAGGTCAGAACTTACAAAATCAAACAAAACCAGTTTAACCAGGACAATTCTGATACTACTGTGTTTGTAACTCTGTAAAAAAAACATAAAAACAGGTCTATCTGAAGCTAAGGGACTAACTGGTCATAATCTGCAGATGGAGCTTTAAGTTTTTCCCTCTGTCCTCGGCTGGTCCGTGACAGGAGGGTGCTCAAACCTGCACCCCTCACAATGATAAGATAAACAAGTAATGCAAAAAAAACCCAAAGAACAAAGCCTTACGTGGACCCCCACTGGCTGGGAGGGGAAACTGAAATGGCTGCATCTTAAGCGTCGGAGTTTTAAAATCTGAGTTTTCCTGGTGTTACGGGCTCTCAATAATTATTATAATTGATTAAAACATGATCATGAATGAGAACATTTTACAGATAAGACCTAAAGGGCTGAATTTTGGTGGGTGTTTTCAGGGCCCAGAGACCAACTGACTTGATTTTGGGCTGCTTTTTAAACATTGAAAAGTAGCCCAAAATGAAGTCTGCTTTTTTGAGTACTCTTCAATGTTAAAAAAGACGCCCAAACTGAAGTCCTCATCTAAGGGTACTTTCAAATAGTAAAAGGAGCCCAAAATGAAATCTTCGATTTAGGATATTTTTAAATGGTGGGGAAAGTAGCCTAGAACGAAGACTTCCTTTTGCAGTATTCTTGAATGTTAGGAAGTAGCCCAAAATGAAGTTTTCGTTTTCAATGGTGGGAAAGTAGCCTAAAACGAAGACTTCTTTTGGTGTATTTTAAAATGGTTGAAAAGTGGCCCAAATAGAGGACCCCGTTTCATTTGGGGTCACTCGGGGCACTTTGAGCCTGAAGGAATGTTTCACTTTGGGGATAGCAATATGGTGACTTTGGGCTACAGTCAGCTCACTTCCCTTCCCTCCCCCTCAGACAATCCTTTACCATTATGTACCATATATCAGTGGAAAGCTATGATATATAAATATATATATATATGTATATATATATATATATATATATATATATATATATATATATATATACATATATATGTAATGATGTGATGATATGGCATATATGTAACGTATCGTTAATCAGTGGAAAGCTCCACTTCTCAGCTTTCAGAATCCATTAGAATTTTTTGGATAGCGTGGATACTCAAGGAGTTACGGTAGTCTGAATCATGCATGTCCTTTTCTGTCACTGGTGACAGCTTGGTCTGTAGAACAAGCTGAACAAAACCAGACATTTTAGGGAATTTTTTAAAATCCCCCCGGACATAAATTTAGGACCAAAAGGAGGACATATCCAGGCAAAAGAGGACATATGGTCTCCCTGTGAGAGGAGATGCAGGGAGCAGGAATATCAGCTTCACTTAAAAACAAATCAGGACCTGAAAGTGCACACACTCATGAGTTTAGAGAGAGACCAGCCCACAGCAGGTCTGATCAGTCTTCTGTCAGGCCCTGAACGAGGCCTCCTGATGGAGCCGTGCCCCTCCATATTTCAAGGAGTCTCTGGGACAGAGCGAGGCGTCAGACTGATGATGAAGAGCGATCTGTGGCTTCATCAGCTGTCAGCTGAACATCCGTCATCTCTACATTAATGAATGGATCCACTGTCAGCTGTGTAATTGGCAGAACTGTTTCTGTTACTGACGCTGCTTGGATATCGATTTTTTATTCACAGAGTGAGAGACTGAACCATTGTACACTTTAAATGTTTAATTTCCTCTCCACAGAGGACACATTTGTTTGTTAGATTAGTTCAGCAGATTCGGGGGTGATGGGGGCTGAGATGGCTCCATTTTAGAGACAGACTGTGCACACATCCCGTCCTTAAATGAGGCCTTTATCAGACCGACACTGACCGAGAACTTATTCAGGGACACTGTGGTGTCACAAAAACACAGAGTAAAGGTAAAAACAGCAAATCTCTTTTCTGGACTTGGATGAAGGATCAAGGTTTTTCACTGTGATGAAGTTTTGTCTAATCCAGCTTGTAGATCCACTGCAGCCTGTTGTGTTTGCAGATGTGTTTACAGTCTTATCAGCAGATTAAAATGAGAGCACTTCACTTTTGTACTTCGTTATACTTCTGTTGATATATGAAAATGTTATGATGCAGATTTTAGAAAAATCTATTTAAAAAAATTCTCCCTTGTGTCTTCTACAGGAGCATGTGAGGCCCGAAGCTGCGTTATTTGATGAGGCCCTCTCATGTTACTTTAGGGAACACTTATAAATGTACTGATAAATATGTTAAGATGTGATTCCCAATTAAAGTGTGGACACAGGAAAGTATGATAAAGTGTGGTCTCCATTTATTGAAAATATAAAGAAATTAACTCTCTATTAGTATATTGATGTATGTGTATGTATGTATATATGCATGCATATATGTTTACATATGTATGTGTGTATGTATAGATATATGTATAAAAAAATATATGAAATTTGATTATATTCTCTTATTATCATTATCATCATATTTGTTTTGATTTTCTTTTATTTAGCTTTTAATTTTATTATTTTATTTATTATTCTTTTAATGTTATTATTGATGTTTTTATTTGTCAATGTTAATGTTGTATGTATTTATTTACTTTTTTCTATTTTTATTATGATTTTATTATTGTTCTTTTTTTATTTTAGATTTGGGGGTTTTTTAGATCTCTTGGTCAGGGGCAGCAGGGAGGGATGATGGGAGGGTTTTATTTTTGTGTGTAAGTTCTTGCAGGTTGTCTGTGTATTCATGCATCATGTGTAGTGTTGAAAATGTTAAACCTCAAAATAAAGTTATAAAACAAAGTGTGGTCATGGGATGTCAGGTCCTGTTCACAGACTGCAGTTTGATGAGGCTCAGTGAGGCCCTCCATGGATGATGAGGCCCCACATGGTTCATGCATACGGGGTATGACGGGCCTGCACAGAGCTGCACAGACTGTGGGATGTAGAGGGCGTGAGGGCGTGAGTGGGCGTGGCCTCTCCCTCCTCCCTCACATACATGACCATGACGTCCTGTAGATGTTTAGAGGCTCAGCTGGGCCTCTGTGAACATCTCCTCTGACAGAGCCTAAGCAGAGGGCTGAGTGTGTTATCTGCATTCAAGGATCATTAAGGCCTTTCTGGACCATTATCTCCACAGTCTGGACCTTCAGACATCAGTCAGAGCAGAGAGAGGAACATTCAGGGACATGAAGAGATGTCATGTACAGTACATGGATCACTCTGCTCTGAGTACTACCTCAGTATTTATTCATCCTGTGCAATATGTGATATATAATCATCTGAGTATCAGTCACCATGTGCACTATAGTATTCTGTAAATATTCAACTATCCTGTGCAATACATTTCCATATATACAGGTTGAAATTTTTTTTTTGTCTTAATATTTATCCTTTCTATCTTATATTTGTACATAGAGATTTTCAATCCCACTTTTCTGTAGGATTTTATCTTGTATACTGTATATTTTGTACCTATTCTTTTTACAACTATTTTATACTTTACTTTTGTTTTTAAATGTAACTATCTATTGCACTGAAAAAGAATAAGCTCTCCACTCTTGTACATTTTTTTATGACAATAAAGGCCATTCTGAATCTGATTCTGAGACACTGACCGAAGACGGCCGTGCACACTCTGATATTTACATGCTCATATAAGCTCCACATTTCCAGAGAGGCGGCAGTGAATTTAAACATGTGGAGGCCCATGAAGACCTTCACTGTAGAAAACCATCTGTCAGTATGTTGAACCATAAAAACTGCCTGATAGGACTTGTATATTTGTATCTTTGGTGTCAAACAGGGACAGTATCTGTTTGATTTTTATTATAATCACGGCTCATAACTCTTTAGAAACACGTGTTATTTCACATCCCTATTCTCCGGCCTTACAGTTTGATTTCTGAAGCAGCAGAGATAGTTTCTTTGCCTTGAACTCTCAAAAATCTCTGCTGGTCTAACGATGACGACCATGTTGCCAGGAAACGCTTCAGGGATGCTGAGAGACAAAGAGAGACGAGTGAGACAATAACAGGGACAGAAACATGTTTGTCTTTGTCTCTGAGGCGTCTCTGCAGTATTACTGATCTTTAGGCTCCAGGAGAATAAAAATATTGATTTAAATTAAAAGACGACGGAGCGCAGAGAGAGAGAAAAGAAAGTCAAGCAGGAGAAGTCAGAGATGGAGAAGAGCTCAAGGACGATGGCTGCAGAGGAGGAGAAATTAGAGCTGCAGAGAAACATGACTGCAGACTGAACGTGAAGCTACGGGACGCACAATTTAACATAAACACACCTGAGCTCACCTGAGCTCTGGTCTATGTCAGTGTCCGTTATGTTCTCCATTACGTGCTCTTGTGTTTGCAGTGGTGTGTGATGAATGAGCAGCATCCATCTTGGAACACGAGTTATGTTCTAATTAACACACTTTCAATTAAGCCTAATGACTTTCCAAAAGCACACAGCCATGACAGCTCAATACGCATCGACCAACACCGCCGCCGCCGTTAGGATGAGCCAGGGAGAGGGTGAAGAGGAGGAACAACATGTTCAGGAGAAGACGAGGAAAGACACCAGTGGCTCTAATTTCCTGGCGCAACTCAGTGTGGTGCAGTCTGGCGCACCCCGTGCAGTGGTAATTTTGTCCGGCGCACTGCCGTGCGCTGCCAATTTTGCAATTTGGTAGACCGGCTGTGCCGAGATGGGTGTGGCGGCACACCAGGGGGAGGTGTCGACAGATCCAGCTTGGCGCAGTGACAATGTCGTGCCAAAAAACTGCATGTGGGGCAGCGTTTAAGCCCTCAAACATGGAAGCTGTATCTGGAGCTATGATACAGACTTTAAGCCCTGAACACATGAAGACGTGACCTGAAAATGGAGGAATTTCCTGAAGAAGAGGACTCTTGAAAAGTGTTTCTTCTGCTGTCACCCTGACTCTGGATAGATAACTGCAGAGTAAAAGCAGAGCTCATAAAGTCATTAGCAGAGCCTGAAAGAGAAAATCTTTGAATTGGATGTAATTTGGGATTTGGCCAAAGCATCCTTCAAGCTCTCCTCAATCTCCTTTTCTGCTTTAATTAAGCTTTTAGTACAATATCAATACTCCCACTAATTGAAAGAAAACACAATAAAGCTCCAGGGTCACTGTCAACCCTGCTCTGCGGTCTCTGTGACATTATCTCGGTACAAAAGGTAAAACCTCTGCAGTAACAACACGACGACCAAGATCTACAATCATTTCAGGGTTTTGGACTCGACTGCAGCATCTGTGGCCCTCCGAGCAGGACAGGGCCTTTGCAAACCCCAGCCCAGAAACCATGACTACACTGAAACTGATTCTGTAAACTTGACGGTATTTTACCATAAAATCTACAGCTACCGACTGTAAAAAAATCTACACAGCAATTACTGAAAAGGACAAAAGATTGTGGGAAAACACTGATTTTTACTAAAATTAACACTCAGTTTACTATAAAATCTAGTTACCTACAGTAAAATGTCCATACAGTAAATTACTGAAAAGGATAATGGATCAAGAGGAATTTCATTTTTTCTCAGGAAAGCTGACCAACAGATTTCTCTGAGTAAATGTTTCACATTTTTAAGGTGAAACAAATGTTTGAGTAAATGTATTTTATTTGATAAAAATTGATGAATGTGATTTTTTTAACAAAATGATATCTTGCTAATAAAGGATTGGTAAAATAGTTAAATATAAGTTAATTGTAATTTAAATGCATTAAAAAAGTTGTAGAATAAAATATGGTTATGATACTGTAAATGTAAAACAGTAAGGATGCTGTTTTTGATAATACAGTAATTATTCTGTAAATTGAAAGATGGTAATGATACCTTGAATAAAAAATAGTGGTAAAACTATTACAGAAAATACAGAATAATGCTGTGAATTAAAATAGAGTAATGTTTTAGTGAAGACTTTTACAGTAACTTCCCAGCATGTTGTTGTCAGTAAGTTACTGTAAAATGCAAACGTTTTACAGTGTACATGTATTTCAGTCATTTCTTATCACGAATGAAAACAAAATTAAATTCCAATTCAACCGTTTTTTTGTGGTTATTATATTCTGTTGCAAAGGCAGTTTTTAAAGCAGGACCCTGACTAATTTTGAAGTGATTTTGTGAAACCCTTTCAACAAAGTTGGCCATGTTTCCGGGGGAAAAAAAGACAGTTTAAGCTCATTTTTGTGCATCATAATTAAAAGTGTCACCGATTTTTCCTGAGCAATCATGACGAGAAACTCCGGTGAGGAAAATCCAAACTTCACTGAACAGTTTGGAGGAAACATCTCAGCTATTAAACTGTGATTTAGTCCTGACTAAAGTTTGACTCACAAGCACCAAACGTGGCTCCGCTCTCCGAGCCGAGCCGAGAAGGTCGTCCCTCCGTTCAAGAGCCAGAATGTGAAATTGATTAAATTAACGACAAGGATCGGAGCATTTTTAACGCTGCAGTGAAGTCAGAGTCGGTCAAAGTTTTTGTTTTTGGCTCGGGTCGACGTTTGGCCTCAAGACAGGCCGAGCAGCGGCGATGTTCAGAGTCGATGAGTCTGAGTGCTGATGGGTAATCAATCATCCTCACTGCCACCATGAGGGCGAGGGGGGGGGACACCCGGGTGGCAGCGGAGAGAAGGTTAGTGAGACGAAGTGCAGCCGAGCGGAGACGACAAAGGCCAAGTGTGATCAGAGACAGAGGACGAGCCAAAGCTGCAGGTCTTCATTTCAGACTGTGAGCCTCGCCTCTGATTAAATATTCAAGTTTTACAGTAAAGACTTCATTAGTCTGTGAAACAAGAATCAGACTAGAAAAGATCTGATGGGTGCTGATGCTTCAGTGTTCAGAAAACAGTAATAATAATTTAAAAACAATTATAATGTAATATTCTGCTCCAGTTCAAATATTATTAGTTATCAGACCGTACCACCAGTCCTAATGCAGCCACATGGAGGTATTTAACAAGAAAAAGCTTCAAAACCTTAAAACAACAAGCTCATTAGAGTACATTTTCTCATTTTGGCCTCAGGGCAAAAAACAACAAAATTAGGAAAAAAAGAAAAGAAAAAAAAGGTTGTTCCTGTTTTAAAGTCAAAAATTCAGAATTCTGGGGGGAAGAAGTCCAAATTCTTAGATTAAATTTAGAATTATGGATTTGGTTATAATCCCTCCTACTTCATTTGCATTAGGTCTACTAGTACTCCTGAAATCTTTTGGTTTTTCCTAGTAGTACCAGTAGGCTAAAAACAGTCTACTTGTACTACTAGTGAGATATGTTGAGCTTACTAGCAGTACAAGTAAACAAAAATGAGTTTAACTAGTACAGGTTTTGGCACACTAGTGTGGAGTAGACCTTACTAGTAACGCAAAACCGTCTTCTCCTAGACAATTTTGTGTTACTGGTACTACTAGTAAAATGTTGAGTTTTTACTAGTAGCATTTTTAAGTCTGCTTTTACTACTAGTTATACTAAATTGTCTACTAGTGACACTTTTGCTTCTCTAGTAAAGTCTACTCGAGCGCTAGCTGACCAAAATTAAGTATGTGTACTTGAAGTTTGAGTACTAGTAGAGCTGATTTACAGTAGATATCAAATTTATGCCAAAACAATTTTCATATGACATACGTTCTGCTCTGCTGTAGTCATGTGGTCTTACCGTTCCCTCATTAAGTCGTAGTTTTCTCGTTGTTTGTGATCTTGTGTTTCGTGCTGCTCCGAACCTTAAACATGTCTTCTGTGGGCGGGGACATGCTGTCACTTGGACCGAAGCAGCAGCACAAACGGGACGATACGCAGGTGGACTTTGTTGAAAGTGCAGGTCAGAGTCCCTCAAAGGGCCTCAACACTTCCCTTCAGCTGAACAGAGAACGAGAGCTTCCTATTGGCCTCTGCCCGGGCCTCAAAATCACCTGATTTCCCGCCTCCGCAGCGCCTCGCTCAGACCTCCTGCAGAGTTTGTTCCAGTGTTGAACCTGCTGAAGGTCTTAAAGCAGCATGTTTCCTCCTCGCAGCGCTGCATCGACCACAGACGTTACAGAGGAGGATTTATCGCTGATCTGGGAGCAGGTGATGATCTGTGGTCACAGCTCCTGTCAGTCTGAGACACTAGGAGGAGATTTGTCCCTGCAGCCGTCGGTCATGGCTGTGGGATCGATGCATCATTAATGTGAGGTGTGCTGTGCGTGTGGAGCAACAACCGTCTGCCATCAGTAAATCTGAGCTTAATGAGCTCCAAAGGGACAGTGCTGGATAAATCTAAGGACAGGATTTACAATCGAGTTACGATGATATTTCACTGCTGAGTGAGTCTTCATCTTTGACTGAGTCACAGATATCAGCTCACTGTGGACTCAGACTTTCCTGAAGTTAAACAATAAAGATTCAAATAAAGTAAAACAGAATAATCTTTAAGACATTTTAACTACTTTCTGTTGGACAAACCCCAGTTCCAAACAAGTTGGGACGTTGTGTAAAACAAATAAAAACAAAATATAAAGACTTCAAACTTTTGTGACCTAAATGTGAATACATAACAAAAACAAAATATTTAATGTTCAAACTGATAAACTTCATTGTTTTATTTAAAATATTCACTCAATTTCAATTTGATGCCTGCAGCATGCTCCAAAAGGCTGAGACAGTTGCAACAAAATACTGGAAAAGTTGAGGAAGGCTCAAAAACACCTGTTTGGATGGTTTCACAGGTGAACAGGTTAAATGGAAACAGGTGAGTGTCGGGATTGGCTATAAAAGGAGCAGCCATGACAGGCTCAGGGCGGGGAGGTTCACCACTTTGTGAACAACTGTGTGAGCAAATAGTTCAAGAATTTAAGCTCAACTCTTCTCATCTACAGTCCATAATATCATCAGAAGATTCAGAGAATCAGAAGAATACCTGCATGTAAGCAGCAAGGCCTTAAACCAACACTGAATGCCTGTGACCTCTGATCCCTCAGGCAGCACTGCATTATAAAGCAGCATCATTGTGTAAAGGATATCAGCACGTGGGCTCAGGAACACTTCAGAAAACCATTGTCAGTTAACACAGTTCATCTCTACATCTGCAAGGTCAAGGTCAAACTCTACCACGCAAAGACAAAGACAAATATCAACAACACCCAGAAACACCGCCGGCTTCTCTGGGCCGAGCTCATCTGAGATGGACTGAGGCAAAGTGGAAAAGTCTGCTGTGGTCTGAGTCCACATTTCAGGCTGTTTTTGGACATCATGGACGTGGTGTCCTCCGGGCTAAAGAGGAAAAGGACCATCCAGACTGTTATCAGAGCAAAGGTCAAAAGACAGCATCTGTGATGGTATGGGGGGGTGTCAGTGCCCATGGCATGGGTAACCTGCACATCTGTGAAGGCTCCATTAATGCTGAAAGGTACATACAGGTTTAGGAGCAACATGCTGCCATCCATCTTTTTCAGGGACGTCCCTGCTTATTTCAGAGACACTGAAGACACATTCTGCTCGAGTTACAACAGCAGGGACTAGACTGACCTGCTGCAGTCCACACCTGTCTCCACTGAACAGGGACTAGACTGACCTGCTGCAGTCCACACCTGTCTCCACTGAACAGGGACTAGACTGACCTGCTGCAGTCCACACCTGTCTCCACTGAACAGGGACTAGACTGACCTGCTGCAGTCCACACCTGTCTCCACTGAACAGGGACTAGACTGACCTGCTGCAGTCCACACCTGTCTCCACTGAACAGGGACTAGACTGACCTGCTGCAGTCCTCACCTGTCTCCACTGAACAGGGACTAGACTGACCTGCTGCAGTCCACACCTGTCTCCACTGAACAGGGACTAGACTGACCTGCTGCAGTCCTCACCTGTCTCCACTGAACAGGGACTAGACTGACCTGCTGCAGTCCAGTCCAGTACCTGCACCACCAACAACTTCCACCTGATAACTCTTTGCAGAGCTGGACCACCTTCACAGATTTGGAGTGGAAGTTCTGACAGGGACACTATTGAAGCAGAAACTTTAAAATAACTGTCCATGTCCTGAAATGTCTCTGATGAAAGAGACTTCCAGTTTAACCCACATTGTCTCCACTCTGAGGAGCTGACTGAAGAATGAAGATCAGCCTGTGCAGTCAGAGAGAGGATAATATCTGCTGACTCC
The DNA here is from genome assembly GCA_037902135.1 of Cetoscarus ocellatus. Classification (NCBI taxonomy): domain Eukaryota; kingdom Metazoa; phylum Chordata; class Actinopteri; order Labriformes; family Labridae; genus Cetoscarus; species Cetoscarus ocellatus. Next base: position 259,082 of record JBAMNC010001863.1, read on the forward strand.
TCATCCTAGCTGTCTCTCTCCCTGTCTGATGGGTTTTATTCCAGGGTCTCTTCCTTTCAGAGCGTGCTGAATAAAACATGGACGCTCATGGCTCGTTCTCTTTCCATGGTTTGATGTGAACAGGTGATGAAGGACGTTTAATGAGTCTCCTATTCACCTTTGGAGGACACTGAAGTCTGGACTGTCAGGACCAGACCATGAGAACATTATCTCTTAAATGATTCATCAGTCCTTCAAATAAAGCAGTTTTCTTTGTCCATGTAGACTTCCATCAACTTTATTTACCTTCTGTCTCCTCATGTGATCCCTGGAGGTATTCTTATGACAATCAGACGCCTCCCGATGGTCCTGCATGATGGAGAAGCATCTGCTTGTATCTCTCAGCATTGCAGACACCATTAATCCAGCCTGCAGGGCTGAACAACAAGGATTGCTTCTGTCAGCAGCTGTGGAGACCCAGACCTCGCACTCTGCTCAGCTCAGACCAGAAGTACTCGAAGACCTTCAGGCAGAGGGATCGTCTCAGCCAGTCCAAGGCCTCGAAGCAGCTGGTGGACAAGTGCAGGACCACGATGGAGGAGCATCTGCCTCGAGCTCAGAGGAGGAGTGGACACTGATGAGTGAAGAAATCATCCCCCAGGAGATTAACGCAGCCCCAAATCTGCATGAAGCTCCACCAGGCTTCACTGTTGCCTGCAGACGCTCATGACTGTCCCGCTCTCCAGAGCTTCAGAGAACAAACTGTCTTCTGCTGCAGACGAAAGTCTCAGATTTGGACTCATCAGTCCAGAGACCTGCCAATATTCCTCTCTACTCTTGTAGAACTGGGAAAAACTTAAACTTAAGTTTTCAGTTACCAAAGAATGAACTTAAATTCTATGGCAGGTTAACATTAGAAAAATAATGATCAAGGCAAAACTTTTAAACATCAGGCCAGTGCAATAAAACTTCAAATAAATTCAACTAAGAAATTGTTTTCAGTTCAGGTAACTCAATTCTAGTTTAACTTTTAGTTAAGGTAAATTAATTCAACACAGCTTGAGTCAAGTTAAAATTTCACTTAAATCCTTCATTTAAGAAAATTAAGTTTCTGCCCGTCCTGAGCTGATGGTCCTGCTGTGAAGTCGGCATGTGCAAACCAAACAGAAACACATTGAAAGTTAATGGGACGATGCAGAATACCTGATGCTTGGCCAACCATTTGTGGCAAAATTGTGGAACAACAGAAATTGTGCGAGCAATGCAAATTTCACCTATTTTCCTCCTTTTCCAAAGTTTAAAATTTTCAACTTATGCAAAAAATTTGCTTGAAGCCATGGCGTGACGGTCACTCAGAGAGAAGAAATGAGGAGAAAGTCTCTGGAGAGTTTTGAGAATCCGGTGAGTTCAGCTCAGATTTATTTAACACTTTTTATGAACTGGACTGTGAACAGAGTCAGCCAGCACAATGCAGAGCTGGTACTGGAGTGTTTTCTGTCATTTTAGCTGTGATTTAATGTGTTTAACTCCAGAGAAAATATGAAGAACCTCACAGAGAACTACTGGAGCACCCACGAGAGGAAGAAAAAACTGGAGAGAGAGGAGGAGTCGGTCTGTGGCTGTACCGGGACAAAAAGACGAGTGAAGCCCAGACATCGAGGTGAAACTCTCCATGTGCAGCTCTGAAGGATGTTATAGATCATCAAATTGCCATGTTTCTGCATCAGACTTTTCTGGGACGTTTTCGAGAATGAGAAGAAGACAGCGATTGTAGAAACATAATGTTGATCATTGATTAAAAGACTATGAGACAGTCCAAAATTCCCCTCAGTAAATATGAAACATTTGAACACAACATTCATGCAGAAAACTTTGTTCTGCGAAGACGAAAATATTTTTTTTCGTGTTTGGTGTGAACACAGCTCAACTCTGTGTCTTTGGTCCTCATCGTTAGTTCTTCTCAAGAGTTTGTTAACTCAGCTGGCCTCAACATCGTTGCCTTGGAGAGACAAAGTATGACTGCCTTAGCTACCTCTGCAAAGGAGGTTATGTTTTTGCCAGGGTCTGTTTGTCTGTTGTTTGTTTGTTTGTTTATCTGTGAATCTGTTTGTCTGTTAGCAAGATTATGCAAAAACTGCTGGATGGATTTACATGAAAATTTGACCAGAGAAGTGGTTTGGTCCAAGGAACAAGCCAATACATTTTGGTGCTGATCTAACGAGGAACTCGGAGTAGGTTGAGCACCATCGAGTTCACAGGCGTGAATTCACAGGTTTGGCTATAGCGCAGCCCACTTTCAGCTGGTAAATCACAGGTTACGGGTGGCTTGGAACACACCCTTATAATGGCAAATCCCATTCATTTACAGCATTATGGGAATTGTTGATTATTTGCAAACTGACGTCTAGTTTTTTAAGCCTATGTCACTACATTTCCCAGCTCCCCTTGCAATGCCAGGGGAGGAGTTCTCCACGCCGCTCCATCTGTTGTCTGTCTCCAGCATTGTCCCACTCACAGCACCATCGATTGGTTACATGATCTGGCTACATGCAGAGCCACGGCACGCCGAACAGCCAATCAGCAGTGAAAGCTGTGCATGCAGTTCTGCTCACAGTCACAGCGTAGGGGAGGAAGAAACTGCCAATGGAGAAAGCCTGGCGCTGTTCCTGGAGCCTTGGTTTCTCAGATAAATTAAGGCAGCAGACTCTCCTGAAATTGTAATAAACATCCCAGTCATCTACAACTCACAGCTACAGTAACATTACTGTGAGTCTATTAACATTATAGAAACATTACTGTGAGTCTATTAACATTATAGAAACATTACTGTGAGCCCATTAATGTTATATTATGTTATAATGTTTTTCATTCCACAATGTGCGTATAAAATAAATACAGGACTATAATGTTGGGTGGAAATCACAATTTATGGGTAGAACTGATTTGTTTATTTAATTTATTTATCCAGGTAAGTCCCATTGAGATCAGAGATCTCTTTTCCAAGGCAGACCTGACCAAGAATGACAGCAATGACATGAAACTCATTCAAGCCTTCAACCTGGTAGCAGAGTTTGGATGTTTGAAGCCCAGTTTCTTATTGGCTGTGGAGGTCTCAGTCGTGTTTCTTCTTCTCCTGTTCTGCTGGCAGTGTGGTGCAGGAGGCTGACATGCTGCCTGCAGATGGTTGCTCCTGTTTTAAATACAGGATTCCTCCTCTTCAGTCTGCAGGCTCTGCGTGATCACGTCTCTCTGCAGACTTTCTCTTAAACTCCTGAACTTATTCAGTCGTGTATTCTCTGCTGTAAACATCCCTCAGCGGCTCCTGGGTGCAGTTTGACGTTAATCTGGTGTCAGCAGCAGAAACAGCTCTGACCTTTCGCAGCTCAGTGTGAGACGATCAGGAGAAAGTTCACTGGGCCTAAACAAAGAGGAAGGAGAGGTACTGGAGTAAAACAGACTATACTCTGCTGGGTGAGGTCTTCATCAGTGTGTGTGTGTGTGTGTGTGTGTGTGGGGGGGGTCTGTCTCTGCCGTCACATTTGGAGACTGAAAAGGACAAAAGGTTCAGAGACAAGAAGTCTGTTGGCCTGAAAGATTTTACTGTTAAAGCCAAAACACCTGCGGAGCTTCTGCAGCATGAGCGAGACGCCGTGTTCGGAAATGTTTCTGTTGGTGTCGGGGTTACAGCATGCTGAGGGAGAGGCGTACGTGGGGCAGCATCGCCCTCACTGGAAAAACAAGCCTCACTATCACTGGAGACAACCGGATATGGAGATGAGAGTCTGCTACCAGGACAGGCTGATATCTCCATGGTCTGGGACCAAACTCTGTCCTCCAGGATGACCAGCTCGCCCCACAGAGCAGGTTTATCAGAGACCACCCCAGAGTTTGGGAGAGGAGGGGATGGGACGTCCTGCCAGCAGTCCAGACCTTGACCCCACTGAAGCACTCGTGGATCAGTGCTGCTCGTGCCAGAGCGACCAACAAAGCTGCACATACCTGTCTCTGTGTTGTTTCCAGTTCTGTGTGAGCAAAGCTGGCTGCTCCAGACTCTCTCCTCTTTAGTCAGCATCAGACCAGAACCCGTCTTTGGTCAACCATCAAACCAAGTTATTTTCAGGACTGTCAGCAGAAACCAGCTCACACATCCATAGGGAGAGAAACTCAGATTTAAAGCTTCTTCTTCTCAGAGTTTTGCTCTGATTGCTTCTAAAAAACTCGTACAGTGAAGAATATTTTAGAGCATCAACACCAAAACGTCAGCACACGCAGTAAAAACATGTAAGCTCCAGTGATGCTGCAAAAAATAAGCTGAAACTCTCTGCTGCTGTTTTTATGTGCCTCTGCTGCAGCCTCACTAATGGCCTCTCTTAATGCCTGCGTCTTAATAGCAGCGTCGTTCCAACACATCAGGGAACAGTTTGGAGCTCGGACAGCGGCTGTCTGCAGCTCGTCTAATGAGCAGAAATTGAGCTGATGCGCCAAACGGAGCAGAACGCGGGAAATGAACAATAAAATATTTTAGTTTGTGGGTTTATGGTTGGATCTCTGCATCCTGAAGGCTGCCAGCGGACGCAGGGTAAATAAAGTGAAGCATATGTTTAGGAGGTTACGAGTTATCAGAGGACTTCACAGCGTATGGAAGCTGTTTGGGCATAAATTTAATCTCAGTGACATCAACCATAGTTACTCCAACTGCTGCTCAAGACTTTACTAGTGAAGCAAAAAGGGTCTCAAGTACTACCAGTAAGCCTATATGCTAATACAGGGGAGGGGAAAAGCAAATTCAAGCTTCCCATTGGCTTTAGAAAATATTACCCCAATCAGGGAGCTGGATTTGGTTATAATCCCTCCTACTGCATTTGCATTAGGGCTGCTGGATTTGCTTTTCCCCGCCCCCTGATTCGCATATAAGGCTTACTAGTATTACTAGTGACCCTTTTTGCTTCACTGATGATGCTACTCGTGCACTAGTTGACCAAAATTGAGTACATGTACTCCAAATCTGAGAACTAGTAGAGCTGAACTAAGGTTGATTTCACTGATATCAAATTTATACCTAAACTGTTTTCCATAGGGGTATTAGGTGGTCCAATCTGTCTGCATTAAAAACTAGAATTTAAGCTTTTAATGCATCTAAATATCATTTAAACTTGTTTTCCTTGGCCATAAATGACATCTGATTGCTGAAGCTCTGGAGTGAGGAGTAAACACATCCCTGGTCTAATGAGGGGTTAACTTGTCTGGTCCAGGATGATACGAGGCCCAGCATGGGTCCAGCATCTTCTCAGCTGCTGGCGAGTCACCAAACAGATGCCAACGGTCCCCGCTGAGCAGCTGGGGGGGGGGATCATCTCCAGGAATAACACTGCTCTCCATTGAAGGAGCAGACAGACGGGGGGCTGTGATGTTAGAGATGATCCATCCCTGTAATTTGTTTGCTTTATCACTCTCTGCAGGAATGTTCCTCTCTGTAGTTCAGACAGCACCAACACGCCTGTGAGCGTGCTCAGATAGGATTCATGGCGGGCAGGAGATGGAATCGCCGGTTACGGTGCCATTTGTGCTGGCAGCTGCAGCTAAATGATTACAGACTGCAGCTCATGTTGCAGGATGAGAGAGCTCGAGGGAGAACACTCCAAGGTTTATGCAATGTATCAGCAGGCAGGTAATCCGGGCCGTGGAGGAATAAGAAGATTAACGCCACACACGCTGATTATCGAGAACGAACAGGAAACGGAGCCGATGGTTCTGCTCGAGGTTTAGAACCTGCAGCTTCTACCCAGAAAACAAACCAGAGCTTCATACTGAGGACGGGGAGAAACTCCAGTACTCATTAGTCATGTTGACATGTTCACTGGCTCTATGTGGCCCTGTGATTGGCTGGTGACTAGTTCAGGGTGTACCCCGCCTTTTGCCAAATGTCAGCTGGGATAGGCTCCAGCCCCCTGTGACCCTGAATGGGATAATGGGTATAGATAATGGATGGATGGTTTTGTGTTGTGGAAATATTCTCCCTGGTACAAACTTTAGACCAGTAGGAGGCAGTAACGAGCTCCTCGACAGGAAACTCGCAGAAGAAGAATCAGCTGGTCTACACGCAGACTACAGACTGGATGCTGGGTTTGTTGGTTTCTTCGTAAACAGTTTTCTTTGTCTGAAACGCTTGTGTGCAGGAATTAAGAAGATGTATGAAGTGTCTGGAGTGCAGACTGGATACTTCATAATTTTGTCCTGAATCTAAATTAAAGTCTTGGATCAGAAACCTTAAAACTCGTGTTTGTACCAGAGTGTGAAGGATCATGGCTGAAACAGCTCTGTATCCCCCTCTGATTAGCAGGAGAGCTGTTTTTCTGCCACATGACAAAGTGGAAACATTAAAGATTCATACAGGGGAGATCTTGTGTAAATCTCAGAAATGATTCATGCATATTTAATAAAGCTTCAGTAGAAACCTGGAGCGGGCTGCAGAGCCACCACATCCTCTGCTTTATATGATAATGACCAAAGGTGCTGCGGCAGCCAGCTTCCAGCCGAGCAGCTTGAAGGCATCATCTTTCACTCGCTCTGCTCTCTGACGAATGAGAGGCAGGGAGAGCATAAACAAACCTGTCTGTGCATCCGTCCGTCCTCGCCGTGGAGACATTCCTCTGCCGCTAACAGGGCGTCTCCACGGCGAGGAACCTCTCTCCATGTCAGCGTCTATAGGCTTTAACAAAGGCAGCACACTATTGTTGTGCTGGCTTTTGTGAGGAAACTTCATTATAACTGAGCATCAACACGGGGACGATGGAGTGGAACTGCATCTCATTACAGTGCAGTTACCACGGCAACAAGTGACACACTGTCCCTGACAATTAATGCACTATTAATCAGCAGCAGTAATGATCCTCTCCTCTGTTATTTTATCATGATTAGAGCTTCATGTGTGGGCAAACTTTCCCTCAAAAAGTAAATTAAGGTGAGTCCACGAGAGGAGCTTGTTAGGAGCTGAAGGTTTCGCGCTGGTTGACCTCACGGCGTGGGTGGTGGAGCTTGTTTAGCTGTTTTTTCTCACGTCTCCAGCAGCTGAAGTCCAGAACTTTGTAAATCAGTCTCAGTATGTTTTACCCTTTTAGGGAGGACAGGGTGGTTTTACAACTTCATTACCTTCTTGGGTTAAACTTGGCGTTAAGAAGTGGAGCCTGAGTCATCCGTGAAGAGAGGAAATACGTTTGTCTGCACAGAAGCTCAGATTTGCATGCTGCTCCAGGCGATCGCACCCATGATTTTGTATTTGTATCCATCAGGACTGAGAAGAAGTAGTTTACACTCGATTACAGCTCGACCGGACAGTCGAAGGGTTTTGGGACCGTCAAAGTCAATCTGATTCAGACATGAGCACCAATTCAGCCAAAATGTTTTACCCAAAAGAGATCTTGACATACTGTAAGTAGCCCGACAAAGACAAAAGCTCTGGAAAGAGGTCCTGCAGCATTCGGTGCAGGACCACCAGGTTCTGCAACAGCTTTTTCCCCCAAGCCATCAGACTGTTGAACTTCACGGCTGTTGAACATACAGTACTCACTGCCTCTGAACTTTTGGACTTATTGCTGCTGTTCAATTGCCATACACCTTTAACGCCTGCTGTATATATTTAATATTTAACATATTTATATGTATATAGAGATAGTCATATGCCCCCTACAATCCTTCCGCATTTTTACGTTCACTTACACCTTTATTACATCTTTGTACTTTTGCACTGTACCTTTTTTTTTTTAAGTTTTCTCTTATGCCTTCAGGCAGACGTTACAATGTGCCCCAAAGGAAAACTAATCGCTTCTCAAAGTCCTTCATCCCCCTCTGCTATTAAGCTCCTAAACACAGACCACAACCATTTTAGATGACTCTTATTTAGAGGACATTGTTTATTTCTTTTCTTACCTATTTTTTTTTTTACTACTGTTTTTACAGTTTTTACATTGTCCTGTTTTTTTACCCCACTTGCTTTTATCTTTAAATTATCATGTTTTTATCTTGCTCTAGGATTTGTATAAGTAGGTTAGTTATAATGTCCGGACATCTCTATCTGTCCCATGCTTAAATATGTTTCCTTGACAGATTGATTGATAGATTATTAATTTATGTTGTAGACTGACCGTATGCATGAATGTACACTGGAAAGCTACAAATGAATTGCCCCTAGTGGGATAAATAAAGTTTTCTGAACTGAACTGAACTTGAATCTGTAAACTGAAGCCTTTGCAAACCAGATCCGGTTCTGTATACACCTGCTGCAGACTGAATGACAATAAAGTCTAAGTTTAGCTCTTTAGCTCAGGAGTTTACCCATATCGAGGACTTCTGCTGTGGTTTTAAAAAGGAAGTTATAACAACTAAAACATAAAACTGAGTAACCAGGGAGGAGCAAGTGTTGGAGGGTTCGTTTCTCACCATAAATCTGATACCACCGGGGGAGTCTGGAGGAGCATCATCTCTGCAGATACCTCTCCATGAAAAAGAGACAAAGAGGAGATTTCCTCTCATAAATCTGTCCTCCTGCTGCAGATTACTGACAGAACAACAGAGCTGAAGTAGGATGAGGATGCTCCACCATGATGCAACATCCTGTGAGCAGATTAAACATCATTATGGAGGACAAACACCTCCATGAAGTCCCTCTGAGGGAGGTTTAGAGCATGAGTCTAAGGGCTCCCTTCAGCTCTAGAGTTTAATAATAATAATAATAATAATAATAATAATGATAATACATTTTATTTGGGGGCGCCTTTCAAGTCACCCAAGGTCACCTTACAGGAGTAAAAGCATAAAAGCATCAGCCATTGCAAACATTTTAAAAACAAAACATCAACATAAAAGCAAGTGGGGTGAACAATGTCCAGTTAGAGGGAATATGTCAGTGTGAACAGGTGAGTTTTGAGTTGGGATCTGAATGAGGTGATGGAGTCTGACTGTCTTATGTGTGGGGGGAGGGAGCTCCAGAGTCTGGGTGTTGAGCAGCTGAAGGCTCGGGCACCCATGGTACTGAGGCGTGATGTGGGTCATGTTTAGGTCCTTCCTGCTTCCTTATATTTACAGTATGGACCTGATGTTAGCATTGTCTAGGAATATGGTCACATGCAAGTGCCACCAGACTCAGCCTAAACATATCCATACTTTTGTTTTATGGCACAGAAAACTGCCGGCAGTGTTAATTTAGACAGCACATTTTAGTTTTAGTTTTAGTCTTTTGTCTAAAATATATTTAAGTTTTAGTCATAAAATCTAAACTGTTTTAATTTCAGTCTAGTTTCAGTCGATGAAATCTGCTGTAAACGTAGTCGACTAAAATATGAAGTGTAAAGGGTAAGGCATTTTTTATGTTTCCTTGAATTTCTGAAGTCATGTTTTACACTTGGATAAAATCAAACATCTAATAACCCTTTATTGAATGCTAGTAAAGTCTGAATGTATAAATGAACAGAAACAAATTTAACTTTTGTGTGAAATGCAGTCACCTTTATTTAAGATACCTTTATATCCTATCACGATCCCCCTCCACAGTTTAAAGAAAAACCTCCTGAAATCTGTCATGCTGTGAAAAGTTAGTTTTCTACAGTTTATGAAAACCTGAACACTCACTAATGTCACCTGTTCAGGTACCTGCATTTATCAGCTGCAGACAGACTCCGATCATTTACAATCTGCTCTGTTGACTCAGGCGGCTGCACATTGGTGAAGATGTCACTTAAAGAGCAGCTCTGGAGATAAATCATCACTGCTGGGCCAATTTACACTTATGAAAATGTTTCATTTTCAGCTGAATGTTGTTTTACAGCCTGGAAGATAAAATAACTCAAAATGTGAGAGAATGGAAATGGCTGCTGCTGTGTTTATTCTAAGAGGAGGAGACACAGAAGCACAGACAGGACGTTCAGGCAGAAACAGCTCCAAAGCTTTAGGAGCTTCAGTGAAGGTAAAAACACACAGAGGAGTCATCGTCATTTAAATCACTTCATTACACACTGTTTGCTCAGTCGCCCTCCTGCACTTGTTAAGTTATTCTGATCTAACATAAAGTAAAGGATTACAACCTGCTGACCCTCCAACATACAAACAAACCTGCGTCTCTGTGTCTGCAGGTCTGCAGGGACAGGAACTGACCGATACAGAGGGGGGATCAATCTGAGAGTGAAGATTGAGGCTTTTATTGATTTATACTGCTGCTGTGGACCTACAAAGCTTACCTACAATTATTCCTTTAGCCCCATTTCACTATCATTACAGTTCCTGGTATTAACGTCACATCACCTAAATTAAATCCACAGTAGTTCCTGCTAACAGCACACATATATACAAATATATATTTATATGTATTTGTATATATGTGTATCTATAAATGAAGAGTTTGTCTTCAGCCTGCTCTGTTGTAAAGTGTCTTGAGATAACACTTGTTATGAATTGGTGCTATACAAATGATTGATTGATTGATTGATTGATTGATCTGGGGGGAAGTTTAGACATCCAGCAGCAGCTCACAAAGTGCCCTCAACATCACAAACACAAGAAACAGAATTTTACTCAAAAACTTCACGACACAGAGCTTCACTGAGTAAGGCAACACTTAAAACTCTGCCAAGGGGAAAAAAACTCACTAGAGAATAAAGTAAAGTGAGATGACAGACTGAATTAATTTAATTTGAACTGCAGACAGAAGCTGGTGGACCTGAAGGAGCTGCACAGCACAGCCTCTGTTTTGTTTTGGTCACCCTGTTTTTACAACAATTTCATCCTGGAACAGTGAGGGCTTATTGAGGAGAAAATGCATTTTTTATCTCCTTGACTTCTTTAACTTTTAGGAAAAGAAAAAAAAACCTCAAACAACAAACAAATAAATAGATACTGTCACCTGTGTAAGCCTGACACTGTTGATATCTGACATTTGTGTTGGCTTGGTCCACATTCTTCCTCCACACTCCCCGTCTTCAACATGAGCCCTCGATCTGTAACACTTGGTGAATTACAGGATGGTTGTCCAAACATTTTAAACACCATTATTTTACTCAGTATGATATTTATTTCTGAACAGAAGGGAAGAGAGAGTTTGTATTCCCCAAGTCTTTCTCTTCTTTTAACCATCATCCTCAGTTGGAGAGAATTGTCGTGAATCCACAGTGAACTGCGGATGATTGTGAGAGAAAAGGGATAATTTCACGTCCATGCTCAGACTAATAATGAAAACAGCCCGTCTTCTTCTTCTTTGGTGTCCCTTGTGTTTGTGGTTGGTCATGTCTTCCTTCTCCTGTACACGTGTTGTGTTGATAATGTGAAATGTAAGCTGTTGTTGAATGTTGCTCACGTGTCTTGTACTTTCGTAGAATATTATCAGAGGAGCTGCAGGTTTCATCTCCTCTGTTTCTCAGCCCAGTGTCCCCCTCAGCTCCCCCCCTCTCAGGTGGGTCTGTACCTGTCATCCTGAAGTGTTTTAGCGGGTTAGCTGATCCGCCTCCTGGTGTCTCCTGGTGTCTCTCCATGTGTTCGTCCTCTCGCTGCAGCCAGGTTTCTGTCAGCGCTGATGGAGAAGAGTATCCAGGCCAGCTGCCTCTCGTCTCGTCCCCCTCTCGGGCTCGGCGGCGTGCGGTGCCAGTGCCCGTCAGAGCCGAACATCAGTCGACGCCTGCCCCAGATTCTCCCATCATCTGCACTTCAGAGGGCTGGCCGACTGCTGCACCACGCCGCCTGTGAGCGCAGTTTGTCTCTCTGCAGTGGATCGACTCGCTAAGGCCTGCAGAAACTTCATGAATCTCATTTTTATGAGAGAAGCTCCACACAAACACACCTGGCACCATCGAGGGCCTGAAACTCACTGATGGAAGCAATTATTCATTTAACTGTGTATTTCTATTTTCACTTATTACTGGAGGTGGATTACTGTTTGAATGGCTGCTGATACTGGAGCTGGCAAATAAACATCCATGACCCATTTACCAGTTTACCTCAGCACACAGAGGAAATAAGCACCAGTCCTAGAATAGTTCAATTATATCCAGACATATCAATAATATGAGTCAGGCTTATATAAACCCTCAGCAGCCTCTCCCAAATGTTACATACAGGAAGACATATTTTAGGGGTCATATAAATGTGCTGAATTAATGCTAAATACTGCAGGACTCATAATGCAGGGTGCAGAGTTATTCCTGCTGCTCATTACTGACTGAAAGTGTGAGTTTATTCAATGAGTCCTCCTTTAATAGACCGTTAGTGAAGGAACATTAACTCACATGAGTAGTTTTATGGACTCACTAGCAGGTCACATGGTTTATTTTTGGATCATGCTCTAAATAACTGAAATGCATATCTTTATTAAACTGATCACTTAGTTTTCATATTGTGGATATGTTGTAGTATCAACAGTTCAGTAAAACTCAGCACTCACACTCTGCTGATACAGTACAGGAATTAAACTGGTGAGAGAAAGTCATGCACGCAACTTGAAATGAGAATGAAATCACTTTAATTGATAATATAAGTTACAACATGAACATACAATTTACTGGCAGATAATTGTTCAAATCTAAAATAACAGCAGATACGAACATTTCTGCCAATACTTTGCAATCATCACGTCATCCAGAATCCAGTTCACTAGTCTTTAAGTTTTACCAATCAACATCCAGAACCGATTTGACAAAAGAGAAAGTTGTTTTAATTTAAAGGGATTTGAAATATTAAAAAAAAAACAAAAAAAAAACAACAAGATTCAGGACTAAACTGAAGGAGCACCGTTACAGTGAGAGGAAACAGTTTATACAACAATCTGAACAAAGAAACTAAAATCAAATTTTATCAGTTTTAAGTATCAAAGTCAGTATGCTGAGTAAATACAGGGACATGTGTTCATCTAAGTCTTGCTGTGTTTGTTTTGTGGCAAAATGTGACTTAACATGAGGTCTTTTTGTTTGCTTGATCTTTTGGTTGTTTTTGAAAATAAATAATGAAATGTAAAAAGGCATGTTGGCCTGCAGCTCTTGTACATTAGTATTATGTGTTTAGTTCATTAATATCTTGTGAGAAAGGGACAGACTCGATAAGATTTTTCTTCTTTCTGCTCCTTTTTATTCACATGTTGAGATTTTTTTTTGTTTTTATTGAATGTTTTATTTAATGACAGAATGAAATAAAGTCCTTCACTAAAAACTAAACTAAAAGCTATAGTCTTTCTTTTTTGTTTCCTATATGTGCTTTTGGTCGATGAGGAACTTCAACATAATCATTTTGTGTGAAATGCAGGATGGTTTCTGACAAATTACAGCATAAAAAGGCGATTAGAAGACGTCTGCATCGCACATCACTGCTGTAATCTGCTGCCATGTCTCTGCAGGACAAATGGAGCTGAAATCCACTCCGACTTCAAAGGCAGTCGTGCAGCTCGAAACTCAAGTCCAGATCTTAGAAATCCTTTGGAGTGTGCCGTCTCTGAGATATATTCATGAAGAGGGAAAGACAACCGAGGGCAGTTTAGGGTCACCAGGGCAACTAATGAGCATGTTTAAGGAATCAGTCCAGCAACCTTTATGCTGCTCTGCTCTTTTTCTGAATTTAATAATATTTCAAGGACCTGATGTGGTCCCTGATGGTCCCTGTCGTGGACTTTTGTTGATCCAGCCCACCCCCCTGGTGGACTGTGGTTTCGTGGAGACCCTGCTCCATAATCTCAGACTGAGAGCAGCAGCATCAGTGCGATATGAAAATCTGAAAATACAAACATGCACACAAACCCTCGGTGGGCTAAGTGAACAGAGAAATGTAAATTCTTTGACAAACACCTTCTAAAGCTCCTCTGAGGGGAAACGGCTCCGATTCATCTGCAATTCATCAGCTGGAAGCAGACAAAGTGACTGGGAGCCAATAAAGAGGCTGAAATGAATAAGTAAAACACTTTTAAATATTTATCCTGTCTCTGCTGACGCCTTCATCCAGCCCCTCTGTCCAGATCTGCTCTGCAGCTCCATCACATCCACTGATGAAGCTCCTCTGACTTTAGACAAACATCCGTAAATGAATCACGAGTTCAGGTAAAGAAGAGTCCAGGTGTTTTCAGAACAGACTCTAACCTGTGAAGTCTGACGGGGTGAAGACGCCTCGGGCTGCCTCGGGGCAGAGGAGCTGCCGGGCCGAGCCGGGCGGATGTTTTTAAGACATCCTCAGCGCCTCGGGCTGCAGGGCTGTTAGTGAAGGATCTCCAGTTTATGAGAATCCAGCACAAAGCAGCAGCAGCCTCCTGCTTCTCTTTCTGCTCAGGAGCTCTGACCAACACACCTCCTCAGGAGAAACCCTCAAAAACACAAAACCATGTCTCTGTTGTGTTTGTCTCTTTTTTCACTCATTACTTCTCTTTGCGTGTGCATTCATGCTGCAACCTTTTGTGATTGCGTTGTGGCTACTTGAGCTCAAGTTCAATCAATCAATCAATCAATCAATCTTTATTTCTATAGCGCCAATTCATAATAAGTGTTATCTCAAGACACTTTACAATAGAGCACAAAGCTCTTCATATTATGGATACACATATATGCATAGATACATATATACATATATAAGATACACATATACATATTTATACAAATATATACATCCAACACCCAACATGAATCCATATAGCCAATCATGAATCCCTCCATCATGGCGGCAAGAAAAAACCTTCTGTTAAGCAGCAGGAAATCTTGAATGTGGACCCCAGTCTCATGATGAACAGCAAATCCACACCATGCTGTGTTGGGTGTGTGGGCAAAGGGAGGGAGGTAAGTGGAGACAAGTGGACTAAAGTAAGAACTAAAGCTAGTGACAGATCAATGGACCAATCATAGACCTGTGTTCATCATATTTGTCTCTGCTGAATATAAATTTATCACAGGTTAGCCTCTTGAGATGCAGCATCTGCTTTTCAGGAGGGTCCTCATGTCTGTATGATTGTAGTCATTCTATAGATTATATATAGATTCTATAGTGTTTCTATAGAAGTACAATCAATAATAATCATGAAGATTGAATTCAAATTCAATTAGAATTGAATAATACAACAGCATCAAAATGAGAATTGATAAGTGATGTATTTTCAGCTGATAATGGACTGAAAATAAGAATTTATGGTAGTGACAGACTCATGGACGCCCAGAATAAATCCATCCCCACCACATTTGTCTCCATTGAGCATAAATGTATTAAAGGTAAGTCTCTTGAGATGTGGCATCTCATTTTCTAGAGGGACCTCATGTCTATATGGTGCTGGAGATAGTTACTATGGATGTATAGTCAACCATGGATAGAGAGATCATGCTATTGTTGTGACAACTTGCATTTATGTTGTGGCTATTTTTGTCTTCGTTGTAGGGGTGTGCATTTCTGTTGTTTGTATTTGTGTTCTTGTTTTGGCTGTTTACAATCACAAAATCATCTTCACTGCTCGATGACCTGACTTTGTATTGAAATACAAACTTTCACGACTTTCAGAGAATCAATAAATTTGACTAAGTCTGCAAAGATTATGTGAGTGACACTAAAATGTAGAAATAAATATTTGACTGACCTCCTCCAGAGACCTGATCCAGAACAGCTCATGACGGGTTTGATCTTTATGATTATTTTCGTGGACGTGCCATCGATGAACGGAGCAGAGGAGCAGAAACTCTGACCTTCTTTGAGGAAGCATCGATCAGCTGACATTTATCAGGCTGATATTCTCAGATGATGTATTGATCAATCAGAGCTTGCAGCACATTTCAACGCCTCTGCAGGGTCTGGGTGTTTGGAAGCCCGACTGTGACCCAGAAACTGTTTGTAAAGTTGTCTGTAAAGAACGTCTCGCTCTTCTTTCCTCTGAACGAGCAAGCACTCAGGACGAAACTTCACGGAGAGCGTCTGACGTGAGCTTTGCCGTCGATTCCCCCGACTCCTCCGAGGTTTGTTCTGCACTCCGACAGCACTGTGGTTTGTGTATTAATGAGGCAGACATGACGGAAATCAGCGAGCTCAGGGATCTGGCATGGCACCCCCAGGAATTAGCACGAGCATGAAAGGTACATCTGCATCCGTCTGCCTGTCTGTTGATCTATTATGAATGTCAGAGCTGCAGGTTTACCGTGCCAGCAGACCCAGAGGTGGAACAACGACTCACAAAGTTAGCTCGATGCTGCAGCACACACTCAAACAAATGAAGTCTGAAGAAGAGGAAGTCATCAAACTCCTCCTTAAAGCAGAGAGAGTCTCTGAGGGACGTTTCCTTCATGCACCGCGAGTCTGAGAAAAAATAACTTTGGATATTTGTATGTTCAGCACATTTTGAAAATATCTGACGGCTTCATCTTGACTTTGAAAAACTTCAAATTACAGAAAAATGTCAGAAACAGACTGTCATTCTGCTCCAGTGTGTAAATCAGTGTGACAGGGAACATGTGACTGCCACAAATCTGCAGCTTTGGACATTCAGTATTTGAATATCTGCTCAGCGGGTCGGCGCCCTCACTTTCTAACCTGACACCCCAGAGAGGTCATCCAGTAAATACACCGAACAGCAAACAGTTCACTGTCACCTTATAACCAGTATTTGAATATCTGCTCAAGCGTGGGGGGATAAATCCATATAAAACTGTAAATAAACATTCAGATTAAAAATAACAGCTGAACAGCACATTAGGCCGCCTGGAGCAGTGAACTACCTGATCCAGCAGAGGGCGCTCCCCAGTGCTCTCTTGACCTTAACAACAGCTGTATCTTGAAACCAACAGAAGAAGAAAGCACTCTGAAGATTGTAAGATTCATAGAAGAGGGCATGCATCCTCAGGAGAGGAAAATAAAACAGGACAGTTAATGAGCACACAGGATAACACCTTTGGTTATTAGTGCGTGTGCCTGAAAGCAGGTTGGTTTTGAGTTTTGGGAAAAGTGACAGTCCATAGAAAGTGTTTTGGAATGGGAAGAATCTTTCAAAAGCATTTTCAGCAGGTGATTGGATGATGGTTCTGTCAATCACATTTATCACGGACCACTCAGTAGTGGGCGGGCGCTACTGCATGGTACAATATGTGGCCACTTCATAGGACAAACTCTCCCTGAAACATGTCAGATGTGGAATTAAAATGTGCTTTTTGTGGAGAAAGTGTTAATATTTATCATTTTATAAAGAAATGTGGTCCAGATCTGATAAAACTGCTACTGAAGCTATTAGCATCTAAGCTAATCTCGCTCATAGCTCTGCCTCTTCCACCTTTGAAGGCCTTGATTGCACTGCAAAATCTCAGATCTATGTAGGAGAATTTGTCCAATTTCAAGTCAAAAATACCTCTCTAGACTTATTCTAAGACACAATTTCCTGATATGTCTATATTAATATCTGATTTGAAGATATTTAAACTAAAAGTAAAGCCTGAGCTGACTGTATAAATAAAATAATCTGCTAATGAGACAAGACAAATTTATCTTAAAGGGTGTCTTAAGATGACGTTTTTTATCCAGAGCAGATCTTAAACCTGAATTTCAGACCCTCACTGAGTCAAACTTTTGTTTCACTGGCAGATATTTTCTTATCATTACAGGCAGTTCAATGCCTTATTTTTGCCTTTCATTTCATGTAGTAAGATATTTATCTGGACTTGCTAAATGAATGTGGACTACTGAGATCTGAGTTTTTGCAGTGTGGGCTGCTTCAGGCTGAGATGGATCTGCCTGATCACAGACATCGAGTCAGGACGATGAAATCTGCCCAGATCTGGTGGCCTATTGCCGAATGACAGATTTTCAAATGAACTCTTTGAACTTGTTTTCTGAAAGGTGGAGGTGGGTGTGTTTCTAATGAAAAACATTTTTTAGATATTTATTTATAATTAATGAGCGTCCACTTATTAAAGTCCAAACAGTGAAGGATTCCCTGAAGCAGCTCGTCCATCAGAATTTGTTTACTCGCTCTCTCACTGCGGGGTTGTTATTCGCACTCTGCCGTGCACGCTCACACTCATGCACGTCTCCAGGCTCGCTGTGAACTCCTGCACGCGCCTGTTCCTCGCCTCCCTGCAGCTTAGACAGTCATCAGCAGAGATCTGAAACAAGAGCGAGGAAATTAAGCTGTAAAGGAAATCCAGTTCATCTTGAGCTGCAGCACCTGTAGTAAAAAGCAGGAAAACATCAATAATTCAGCGCCGACAAATCGCTCATGGAGGGGTGCACGCCGCTGTGTCTGCTCCTGTCTGCTGCAGAACATCCTCACAGCGAGAGGGGAACAGATCCACCTGAACACATCATCTGCTCACAGCCTTAATCTGGTGCCGTCACACTGCTGATTAAGACAGAAAATAATGCCGGAGCTGGAGCCAGTCTGAACGTTTTTAGGACTGTCTTCATTTCTGATGCACTCCAGGAGCTCCAAAGAGGAACTAGGGCTGTGCCTGAGTATGGTGCTTTGATAGAAATCTTGGAGAGAGTGGATAGGCTTGGGAATGGGGCGAGAGAGAGTAGGGGAGGACCCTCTGCAAACTGGCCACAGGCTGGACTCGAACCCGGGCCGGCAGAAGCATGTATATGGGTCATACCTGGTTGCTTACCACTCCACAAAACCAGCACTCCACTGGCTCTGATTCTTGAAGACGTTCCTCCTCTTCTCCAAAGATTCTTTGGTTCTCAGCTGTTTGAAGGAGAGGTGAGACATCTTCAAGAATCCCAACCAGTCCAACTGGCACCTTGAACAAAATTGGATAACCAAGACCTGGACCTGGAGGACCTGCACAGACATCAGTGATGTTAAGACCAGTTGAGGGCCCAGAGACCCAGTGTTGGTGATTTACTGTTTTTTGATAAGCCCAACTCACACATTAACGTTTAGTAGATGATTAACATTGAGAAATGACCGGTGAAGTATGTTCCTGTGGTTGATTTTCTGAGTCCAACGCAGGTCGATCGATCGAGAGCAAAGAGAATGTTGTGTTGGTGAAAGGGTTAAAAATATAAAATATATATATTATTTTGTTTTGATGGACAGGACTTGAGTTTTGTAACAGAACTGAATCACTTTTATTTTATTTTTTTGTAAATTTATGAGAAATGTTGCCCTTTTGGCTAATGTGTCCACTGTTTGGATACCTTATATCCATAGTTGTCAGATGGCGACTTTGGGCTTATTTTTTTTTGAAAAGTTGCTTGTAAATATTGGCAGTTGCAGGTTGCTTTTGTGGGTTTGTTCCAAAAGTGCAGTTGCTCATTTGGGCTTGTTGCGCCCCAAACTCAGGAGGGACCTGATGCTCACTCTAAAGTCCCACTCCAAACACTAAAGTAAATTTGACTGTAAAAGAGGCAAAGTGGAGCTAATAGCAGAATGTCAGGAGCAGGACCACACCTCAACCACGCCTCTTCCGGCGTTCCTATAAATTCTAACCCAACCATTTCCTCCCTTTGTTTCGCTCACTTGACGCACGGTTCGGTGCCAGGAAAGTCGCTTAGCTTCTGGTGTAAATTTCAAAGCAATTCGCCATCATACTTGAACAACAACTCGTCAATCGGGATCACTCACCTATTAAGCAGACTCATGCCCGATGTCAACCAGCCCGGAGGCACTCTTCAGCCGAAATGTGCCTCACCGCTTCAGAGCCGAATCCACACCGTCCACCGTCCGAGCTGTCCAGACTGAGTCAGTCCGAGACACAAGCCGTCATCAAAAAGTTGAGTCCAGCACAGCATGTTGCCTCTGTGGTCATCATCCAGGCTGGTGCATCTCTCCTCATCAAACCTAATCCATCCGATCAATCCTCGTTATGTCCATGATGTTCCCAAAGCCTCAAACCCGAGGATGTTGAAGTCCCATCAGCTCATCGTAGTTCCGGGGATCCCCCCCCTCTCCCCCATCGCCACTGGACACGAGTCCATTCACCGGTCACCACCACGCTCCTCCGACTCCTGCGCGCCGCAGCTCCACAGAGCCCCGCCGGTTTATCAACACACCGATCATCACTCCCATCCTTCACAAGCTCTCAGGCCACTCTGCAGCTGAACGACGAACTAAAATGACTTCTCTTGAACTTACTAGAACTAAAACAAACTTTCCCCCGTTAGCCTCAGCCTCGTCGATAACCCACTTCAGGATGACGTCATCGTGCATCAACCACGCTTCAACGATCCCTGTTAAAGGTAAAGTCCGAGTTAATCAATATTATCACCGCAAAACATCTATACGTCGTCAAAGAAACAGAAAAGACGAACAAACAACTATTAATTAAAATAAATAAAAATAATAAATAAATTCAGAATAATAACAAGACTCATACAGATAAGAATTATAATCAACAACCAAACTTACTTATTGCCCTCCTTCAGCACAATTTAGGCCTCCACACAAACTCATTGGGCAAAAGCAGTCAACCAATGACAGCCAAACATAATCCGTTTATTTTCTTTTGTTGATTTATTATTCAGTGTCCATCTAATCACATTGCTCTCCACTTAAAACATCATCAGATCTTTTCATTCATATCATTGAACCATATCATACCAGTTTCAGCATAACATGGTGTCATATCTTAAATCACATTGCATCACATCGCCTCATAAAATGGCATTGCATCTTATCAAATCGTATCATATCGTTCATATCATCACACAGTATTGCATCATTTCTGTATAACACTAAAAAAAAAAAAAATGTTGCTCTGTACTAGTGACGTGCGCAATGACAATAAAAGTTTATTGATTAGATTGATTGATCAATTGAAATCATATCGAATAAAATCACATATTTCTACGTCATGTCGTATCATTACTCATCAAATCATGTTAAATTGATATTGCATCATTTCTTATTAAATGGCATCGCACCTCATTCAACTGTACATGTCATTGTTTCATCGTATCACATGGTTCTGCGTAACACTAAATTTCATCGAATCAAATGTACTGCTCTACATTTTATCGCATCTTGGCTTATCAAATTATGTCAAATCAAATTGCATCTTATCCTTCATACATATAAAAAAATAATTATAATAATTTTTCGTCAGTCGACATCTTAAATTGTTCATTGTATCACATAGTTCCGTGTAACACTAAAGTAAATCGAATCAAATCATATTGCCCTACATTATATTGTATTGTTACTCATCAAATTATTTAAATTGATTTGAATCATTATTCTTATTAAATGGGACAGCATCTTATTCAACCGTACATCTTACATCGTTTCATCGTATCGCATGTTCCCGTATAGCACCAAATTATATAAAATCAAACCATATCGCCCTACATCATATCGTATCGTCGGCTCATCAAATCATAACAAATAGATTTGCCTCATATCTCTCCTCATAAATGGCTTAAATTTTATCAGTCATACATCTTGCATTGTTTCATCGTGTCATACGGTTCCATATAACACTAAACTTTATCAAATCAAACCTTTTCGCTCTACGTCATATCGTATCATCGCCCATCAAATCATATCAAACGATTTGCATCATATCTCTTTATAATGGCATCATATCTTATCAATCGTACATCTTACATCGTTTTATCGTATCACACCGTTCCGTACAGACCAGCTGACAGTCTTGGCTGCCCCCTAGTCTGGCCCTCCTCTGGGGCGGTGGGCCCGTCCCGCTTCACCGTGACTCTCTCTCCCTCCTCTCTCACCGGTAGCCGGGCTCTGATGCCGTGTTCCATTAACATCGGAACTGGGACGAGGGAAGTGGGAATGACGTCATCGCCGACTTATCAGCGTTCCAGTTACAAAGTAAAAAAAAAAAAAAAAAAAAAAAAAAAAAAAAAAATTGACGATCTACCAGGCTGTCGTTAGCCATTGTGTTAGCCGTTGTTAGCACATCCTGTGCTGTCGATCGCATATACCACGTGAAGAATGTAAATAACACTCTGGCAGCATGTCCATAAATATGTCAAACAATACTATGTACATGGCTGAATTAGTGCGACAAACACTAGTCAGAAGTGCTAATAAACGGACAATTACAGGAGCTTAATAACTGTTTACACTCGGGGCAGCCATCTTCGATTATCAACTCGGGGTTGGTGAGGATCTCCCGACTCCCAGTGTGAAATTCTGACTTTGGGTGGCGTTCCAGTTGAAATTTCCCACTCGCAACTCGGAAATCCAGACTTCCCAGTACAACTGGAGCGCAGCATGAGTCTGACCCCCCGCTCTGGGACAGCGGGCCCCTCCCGCCCAGTTCTGGGCCCCCCCTACCCTGGGCCCGGGACAACAGACCCGTTTGTCCCCCCCTATCGGCGGGCGTGATTTTGTATAACACTAAATCTAATTGAATCAAACTATTTTCCTTCATGTCTTATCGTATCGTTACTCATCAATCACGTCATATTGATTCAAATCATATCGTTCTTATAAAATCACATCTTCCATATGGTTTCATCCTGTCATACAAGATCCCACGTAGTATTCGATCATACCATTCCATACGTTCCACCTTCATATCAGATCCTGGCACCGAGATGCCCGTGCCTACTAAAATCATCGTGGGCCACCCAATGGGGCTCCTGGCACCGGAACGTCATCATCGGCCACCAAGGTCATATCAGTAGGGGCACCTGGCACCAAGATGACAGTGCCCTTGCCGGCCACCTTCATCAACCAAACAGGGTAATACTCGTATGGGCACCCGGCACCAGGTCGTCAGTGCTCTTGCTCGCTACAATCCACAATCATCGAGGGTCACCCAGCAGAGGCTCCTGGAACCGGGACGTCATCATCAGCCATCAAGGTCATATCAGTAGAGGCGTCTGGCACCGGGATGCCAGTGCCCGTTACTGGCTACAATCAACAATCATCGGGGGCCACCCAGTGGAGGCTCTTGGACATGGGATGCCATCATCGGCCATCAAAGGTCATATCGGTTGGGGCAACCGGCACCGGGATGTCAGTGCCTCAGTCACCTACCATAAAACACATGCTGTCTCGTCAGCGTTCTTTGGGGTTCTGAAATAATCAGCATCTTGGTTTAGAAAACCAAATAGAATTCGCCAGATCGTCTCGCCGGTTTTCAAAAACATTTTCGCTCTAACTGAAATAATTTGTCGGTTCTTGGCACATTATAGACATTTATCTAGAATCAATCTATCAATTTCAATTGTGTACAAAGATTAGCCCGTCATTCTACCAGTCAATAAACAAAATTCCATCGTCGTTCACTGCAAACCCTTTACTGCTTCTCAGTCATTCATATCGTTTCCATAACTCGCATCGCCGTTAACAAACAACATTCCTACAATAGAAATTCATTAAAGTCAACATGGTCTTTTACACATCAAGCCGTGCTTTTGCTTAGAGATAAGAACTGTTTAAAATATCATAGCCGTCCTCTTCTAAAAAGTGTATCCATCGACTTGTCGTACTCATCTAAATCAATTTACATACTACCATACACCTATCATCTCACCTATCAAGCTGCTCATCCATCAGTCATCCAGCCTTTAGAACTCTGTTAAATTGCCACTTGGTTGGAGCGTTACTTTATGCTACATCAGGCTATTCTCTCCCTCAGTCTCTTCTAATACCAAGTAAGAATACTCCTTATATCGACGCACGCTCGCTACAACGATGTCTATCCCAATGTAGTCGCTCTCTCGTCATCTCAGTAGCTTTTGTAACTAGAGGCTTTTGGGGGTTCGTCGTGCCCAGGAGCTAAGTTTCCCGAGAAGTTTCCCCAAACTGTCATCGGCTTCACATATCTGCTATGTTGCTGATTATCCACTATACGTAATAAATAATTGTCAAATTCATCCTGTTGATGGTGTGGTCCTTACTCGTGAAAATGATGTTTCCACCAAAAAGAAATCCTTATAGCCAGAATTAATTTATTTCTAATGTAGCTGTTACTGTTTTCACCATAATAAAGCTGTAGAGGATCAACGTCAAACTGAAATAAAAGCCTGACTTTGTCTGTTTGGTTACAGAAATCAAGGTTAGACAGACTGTTCAGTGATAACAGAGTTATAAATAACAGGAGCCCCTCCCTTCACTTCTGTATAAAGAAAAGGATGTTGAAGAAGTAAATTAAAGACAAATAAGGATAAATGTCACTGTGTGATTGAAATGTGATGTGGATGAAAAAATTGCTTAATGTAGATTTTTCTTTATAACAAAAAGTAGCATATCACATTAGAAAAATAAAATAGCTGGAGGTCGCTTGTTTTTATCAACCTGGTTGATTATGGAGAATAATCTGGCAACACTGCTCACGGGTGGCATATTTTTGAGTGTTAAAACTGTTCACGAGACTCCTGTTAACATGTTTATGTAATGTGACTGTGATCGTGCAGGAGAGTGACTTATTCATGATCTGCTCTGTGTTTATACACCGATCTAGCGTCACAGGATGATTTCTTTGTCCCGTGCAGGTGTGAGGCCGTGCAGCCACAGTGTTGAGTTTAACACCAAGTATGCACCTTAGTGAGTTTTTTAAAGATAATGTTGCACTGAAAAATGTGAATTCATTCTGCATCGTGTTTGATATAAGAGAAAAGATTAAATATGATTTAAAGGAGATAAAAATTCATTTCCTGTCTTTTTATAACATTTAAATATTTCTGATATTCTGTGATAAAATATAAATATGCTTGTTGCACATACATGTGGTCACTCACTGAGTGCCAGGTGTGTGAGGCTGACTGGCTCTGATTGGCTCAGGTGTGTGAGGCTGATTGGCTCTGATTGGCTCAGGTGTGTGAGGCTGATTGGCTCTGATTGGCTCAGGTGTGTGAGGCTGATTGGCTCTGATTGGCTCAGATGTGTAGGCTGATTGGCTCTGATTGGCTCAGGTGTGGTGAGTTTAGATAAACTCAGAGGCTGCAGCGCTCAGTCCTGGCTCTTCCTCCCATCAGCTGAGATCCTCTGTGTGTTGCTTGGTTTGTCGTTTGGATGTCAAAAGTCTGCACGAGCGCTTTCTAACGCTGGTGTGGGATCTGTTTTATTTCTGAGCATCCAGGAGGTCGGAGAAAGAACAAACCAGTGTCTGCATTTTTCTTGAAACCATAAATCAGGTGGTCTCTGTGTTGTAGCACTGCAGCAGTGGTTCAGTTTAACCTTCTCTTCATCTCCCCAGCCCTATAAATCATTTGTGATCCTTGTGGTTTCTCCTCTAGAGTAACTCAAAGAAACCAGAGTCTGCAATGGCCTCAGGACGCATACAGATAAATATTTTTTACACGAGTCTACACTCACTTGTTGGTTAAAAACATGTTCAAAACCTGATTTCATGAAGTAAAAATACTGTTAAAAGGAAATCACTCCTGAGCTGAAGGGCTGCAGTGCTTGGAATGGAAAACAAGAACCAATCCAGAATCAATTAAGACTCAATCCAGGAATCAATGTCATTAGTATTAACAATTCCCTATTAATTCCTTCCACTTTGTCCTGCATACTTTGCAAATCAAGAACATAATGCTCCCATAAACTAGGCCAAAAAATCATGGCAAAAGTTTTTATTTTATTGAACCAGTAGAGCCTCATTGATATTAAGAGCATCCTGGTGAAGCCCAGGAGTTATTACAGCAGGAACTATTATCCCCCTTGATATCATCATTATCATTATTTCATTTAATTCTTTATTATATTGTCATTTTTAGATATCATTATTTTTCTTTTTCTTGTTTTTTTCTTCAAAAATTGTTTTTTGTTATTGTGATTGGAATTATTGTTATCTTTATCAGTTCACGTATGAATTAATTTCTATGTGATTGTTGACTTGGATGGACCAGTTTGGTATCTTGATTTAATCAAAAGGCTTCAGCCAGATGAAAATGGGACTCCATTTTGTAAAGAGGGGATATCCAGACATCTGATGGAAATATCATATTGGGATTCTGATTTAATTAACATCTTTATTTAACTCATTTTATTGCTCGTTCTTTATCTTTTTCCATTTTGGAGTTGCGTCCAAACCCCACAATCAACAAGAGCAATCATAATGTGAGAAATTACATTTTTGTCTTCATAGATTTTTGTGTTTATTAACATCCCATGATTTACTTATTTACTGTTGTGTGTATTTTATTTTGATTCAGCATCTCAGTTTTTATTTGCAGTTTTCGCCCTCCTGTTGGACCTGTATCTCTGTTTCTGTGTTAATTATGTTTAGATGGTCAAAAACATGTTAACTTATTAAACCAGAGGACTGAATCACTTCACATTCAAAAGAAAGAAAGAAAAAGTGTGATTACTTGAGTGAGTGCTGCTGTTCTCCAAAGCCCAAGGACGGCCTGATTATTAAACTGAAGTCCTTTCAGCTCTTTCTTCACCTCTAACATCAGAGTTTATTGTTAAATCTGCCAAATTAAAGAAATAAATCCTGTTCAATTATTCTGTTACGCTCTCACTGCCTCCTCCGTCTGCTCGAGCTGTTGACTCTCCTCCCACTCGCTCCTCCACCTGAGTGAAGAACGATCAGAGGAACCTTGTAGGATCAGATCTCTGCGAGAGACGAGCGCTCCTCTGATGAAGGAGCATGTATGGCGTGATTTACAGACGCTTACAAAAGAAATCACAAAGCTGTTTTTACCATCGTTTTTAATTTATAAGATAACATATCACCCAATTTTCATGCTTCACAAAATACAAATAAATACAAAAAAAATCTGAAATTCAACATGAATACCCTTACCACAAGAGAAAAATCCTGTAAATAAGTGAATAAATAATACAAGTAGTCAGATAAGATATTCCAAGTTTAAAGCAGCAATAAAATACAAAGAAGAAATATAAAAGAAAGAAACTTATGAGTGAAAATAGAATTTTATGTATATAAATATATATATATATATATATATATGGTATTTGCAACTGTTATGTACATGTTTTATATATTACAGTTGGAAAATTTGAGGTGTTTAAACATATAATTACGTTTATTGAACACTAGAGAGGTTTTTGTTGTGGAGTCTAACAGCTGCAGGGAGGAAGAACTGCGATACCTCTCCATCACACACTTTGGTAAATACAACAATCAACATCAAACAACTTAAATAACACAAAGTGTTTTATGTAGTCTATCAAATGCATTATATTTATTATTTTTCATGAAATAACATTTTTATTACTTAAGAACACTGAATGAAGCAGGTACTCATCCATAATACTCCTCATCTTTCGGGGAGCTCTGTGATATATAAATTAATTTTACTTTCTTACTTGTTATCTTTTTGTCTTATTTGCGGTTGTAAAGCAGTACAATTCACGTGTGCATCCGGTCGCAACTGTGTCAATTTTCATCATTAAGCTCCTATAATCAGAGCACTGAAGCCCACAGAGACCCCTAATTTAACATTGAGATATCTGAGGGGACAGTAAAATGCTGCTGGAGCAAACTTTACATGAACTTAGGGAAATATAATGTATATACAAATATATCTGAAAAACAATGTGGTCAGATTGAACCCCCACAGGTGGTCCACAGGTCTACAGTCTCCTCGCTCAGCCGAGCAGGAAACTAAAATCACTGATCAGACTGTAAACACTCTCCTCAGACACACAGAATCAGATGAGAACTCTTCTGCAGGATCACCTGAGGACTGAGCAGCAGGTAGAGCATCCACAGGTGAGCAGCTGATCACAGTCTGACCCAGTTTAGAGGGTTTACGGAGGAGGCTGGGACCTCCGCTGAGGAGCTCCTGCAAACACATCTCCAACATGTGAAAGTGAGGAGGAGCCCGAGCTGTGGGAGTCCAGGCTGGACGAAGATTCTGTTTCTGGAAAATCTGTTTTAAAATTCATCTGGAGGCTGAGCAGGAGAAGAGCTGCAGCTTTAGAGAGAGGGGCGAGCTGTGAGTGGAGGAGGAGGCAGTGATGAGGAGAAATGACACATAATCAGAGAGAGGGGTTTTCAGTTTTTAAAGACCACCAGGGTTCAGGATTCAGGAGCAACATGATTGGTATTTGGACAGCCAATCTCTGATCCATTCTTGATTTGTAATGAAACTTACCGTAAAGGCTTCAGCAAATTAAACTCCAACATGCATCGAGGGGCCCCGGAGAGTGCTTTGGCATCAGGTAGATTTCTTATTTTGTACCTGTATAAGTTATTTTCATGCTCTGTGCTCATGTTGGGAAAATGATAAAGGTGTTTGGAGGGTCCACATCATTGCTGCAAACACAGTGATATCAGAGAGGCTCTCACATTTAGGACAATACAGACAAACATGAACATTTACAGCAGTTAACCTGCAGAAGACTTTTGGCTTATTATCAATCAAACAGTCTTTATCTGCACAGCTCCAGTTCATAACAGCGTTATCTCAACACACTTTACAACAGAGCAGGCTGAAGACAAGCTCTTCATATATAGAAACACATGTGCATAGATACAGATACATATAATAAATATATTTGTATAAACACATCCATCCATCCACAGATAGATCCGTCGAGGCAGAGACAAAGGGACTAAAATAAGAATTTATGATAGAGACAAACCCATGGATGCCCGGATCATAAATCTGTCCTCTTCACATTTGTCTCTGCTGAATACAGATTCAATCAGTCAATCTTTATTTATATAGCTCCATATTTGTTAAATATAAATGTATTAAAGGTTAACCCTTTGAGATGTGGCATCTCATTTTCAAGAGGGTCCTCATGTCTATGTGGTTGTAAAGACAGTTACTATGAATGAATGGTCAATACGACCATGGATAGAGAGATCAATCTAATTTTACGCAGACGACACACAGATATACCTTCACCTGTCACCTGAGGACCCACGAGGCCTGGCTGCTGTCATGGACTGTCTTAGTGACGTCAGCTGTTGGATGGCAGAAAACTTCCTTTAACTAAACAATTCAAAATCTGAAATACTTCTCTTTAACATGAAAACTCCCCCCTCATACAGTCGTATCTGGGTCCACTTTCATCAAACATCAAACCAACAGCCAGAAATCTCAGAGTCATTTCTGATTCTGACCTCACCCTCTCCACCCACATCAATAAAGTCATCCAGTCCTGCTTCTTTCACCTGCGTTCAATTTCAGAAAACAAACAAATACTCGCCCCTCCAGACCTTGAAAAAATAATCTAGGCTTTCATTTTCTCAAGGCTGGTTTACTGCAACTCTCTCCTCCCCGGCTAAAATCAGAAACCTTTTGGCCTTGAACTCAGAATGCAGCAGCTCGGCTTTTAACTGGTTTTAGTAGACGACATCACATCATCCCAATTTTAGCCTCCCTCTACTGGCCTCCTGTCAGTTTTAAAATTGATTTTAAGATTTTATTGATTACTTTGAAGCACTCATGGGCCTGGCCCCCAGCTATATTTCAGAGCTATTAATACTTTATGAGCCGGCCCGCAGCATCAGATCCTTTGGCAAGGGCTCCTGGTCGTTCCAAGGTCGAGGCTCCAAACTAAAGGTGACAGAGCTTTAAAATAAAAATCTAAACTAAAGGTGACAGAGCTTTAAAATAAAAATCTAAACTAAAGGTGAGGGAGCTTTAAAATAAAAATCCAAACTAAAGGTGACAGAGCTTTAAAATAAAAATCTAAACTAAAGGTGAGGGAGCTTTAAAATAAAAATCTAAACTAAAGCTGATAGAGCTTTAAAATAAAAATCTAAACTAAAGGTGACAGAGCTTTCTCCACACCCTTTTTACTTTTTCTTTCTGGTTTTATGTTTTTTTATCTTTTATTTTGGTCCTCATGGTCTCATTTTATGTTGCATGGTTCTTGAATTGTCTGGGTTCTTATGACGTGTTTTTCTGTAACAGTGCCTTGATTTAAACTGGGCTTTTTGTTGTGTTTTTTGTTTTTATTTCCTTTGTGCTGAAGCCCTTGTAATTGCTGCCTGTATGTTCTTGACTGTTTGTCAAAGCACTTTGTAAACCTCTGTTTTTAAAAGTGCTACACAAATAAAGTTATTATTTCATTATTATTATTATTGTTATTTTTTATTATCATCATTATTATTATTATTATCTATAATGAATATAATTTGCAGAGGACTGATGTTGATTAATATAGCAGCATCTAGCTGAACTGCCATTAAAATGGTTTAACTGGTCTAAAAGTATGAGTTTATATTAAATGATGTTTCTGTTGATGGTTGATCAGGATAGAGCTCATGGAGTGGAGCAGGTCCACAGCAGCAGGTCATCATGATTGTTTGTCAAGGTCACACTGATATATGTGTGCTGTTTGTCAAGGTCACACTGATATATGTGTGCTGTCTGCAGGAACTTCCATGTATTATTATCTGTTCTGTATTAATGTCCCCCTCTCTGTGGATATCTTAGATGAGACTTCAGTGTCAGGTGGTCACAGTGACTGGTCGGTGATGTTCAGAGAATAAAACAGCTGAACGAAGTGAGGACCTCTTGCTGCAGAGCCTGATGCTCCACCATGACACAGACATGCACACTCTCAGCAGATGGGAGAGTGAACACAGATCTGAGCAGATTCAGTGAATGGATGTAAACTCAGTCCTTCATAAGAACATGTATCTCTCTGTTTTATATTCACTGCAGCAGCTGCTCTAACACCCGCTCTCCTGCTCAGGAGCTACATTAGCTCTGCAGCTGAAGCTGACAGGGACAGATCTTTATACAGTTAATGTCCATGCTGAAGGATGTCCATGCTTATTCAGGACGATGTCCTCAGTCAGGGCGGCCTGTTTTTGGCCTGTGTCCTCTGTAGCACAAAGCTGGCTCTGTGTTATATTCAGACCTAATGAAGGGGAGCACATCACGCCTGTGTGAGCCTTTTCTCCTGCTTCATCCAGACCTCCTGGACGTCCTCCTCTGTGAAGCTCATGAGCTACAGCATCTGATTAGCATGCTAACCAGGCCTGTCCTCCTTCACGGTGTAAAGTGATGCAGCTACAGGTGCAGGAGTCTCCCTCGAACACCTCAGGCAGTTGGACTGTTTCTGAGTGAGTGCTTTTTCTTGAAGGGTACCCCAATGTTAAGTGATATTAGATGGCGGCTGCCTGTTGATGCATTCGCTGAGGGAGGATTGGACGACCGTAATGCTCATCCAGAGGAGGGGGGCTGCCCTTGAACGAAACAGCTGTTTGAAGGGGGACACCAGACTTGATCAAGGTGTTTGGAGGGTCAACATGATACAGCAGGTAAAGGGTCAATACAGTACAGGATGGAAAACCTGAAGACACATTTTTGTCCAGATAAACATCAGTCCTATTTTTTAAATAAGATCCTGAATAAATGGGCCTGAACACTCATGTTTGGTTATTCATGTTAACACACTGACTACAGAATTTCCGTTTATCACAATTTTGTTCTTTTGTGTTAAATTTATTCACTGATTTTGGTCAAATCTTTACTGTTTTCTTCACATACTTTTTTAAACCTCCCTGATATTTCTTCGGATCAGCTGTTTCCTTAAGTGGTGGACAAAGTACTCAGCTATAGCACTAGGGTGAAAGTATTGATACTCCTGGTCAAACATTACCCCAATACAAGTGAAAGTTGTTCAGTTAAATTTTACTTACAGTACTGGAGTACCTGCTTTTGAAAATACTTAAGTATTAAGTTACATTTTCGATTTAATGACATGTCATTGTATTGTTGCCACAATGAATTTTACAGAACCTAATGACTGAAACCTGAATGCATTGACCTGCCTATAGAAGCAGTAGAATCACAGCTTGCAAACTATGCTACAGAGTCTATAGAAATGCTTTCTGAAATGCAATTAAATCAACAAAAGGACAACCATTGCTGTTTTCATTTTGTTATTTAACACGACCCCCAAACCAGCGAGGCAGTGTTCTGACACAGCTCTGGCAGCATGTGTGAAACTTACTTTACCTCCACAGGCTTTCTCAGGTTGGACGGCAGCGATGGAGTTTGTGCGTGCCAAACAGAGCAAAAATTGAAAATGATACGAACCATTATTCATTTCGACAGTCTCAAACATGAACTTCAGATATGTCCATGGGTGCTCTGGTGTGGAATTATCGTCTGTATCCGCCGTAGCCATCATTACTGCCAAGACGAACCGTTATCTGAGCAACGTTAGCTCAACATTTACCTGCAAGATCTGAGTTGCACATGCATGAGGTACAGGTACGGCATCACCACTTGAACAAATCACACGCAGATCGCATTTTATAGAAGAGAAAAGAAAATTCATCCTCTGACTTCAGAGCTATACTTAAAAGTAACGAATAACAAAACCCTTCCTAGAAATGTAGTGGAGTTAAAAGTCATAAGTTTCTGAAAAAAATAAACCTCAAGTAAATTACAGATACTTGAAAAATGTACTTAAGTACAGTATTCAAGTAAATCTACTTTAATACTGTTCACCAGAATATCAGCCTGAAAACATAAACACAGAGTTAAGACATCACGTCCTACCACGGACAGAAGCCGAAGACCAGGGGAAAGGTCCCTTGTAGATACTGAAGTCTCACCCCTTCTTGATTTTGATTGGTCAGCGACATTAACGAGAGCGTTACTCTCTTAAAAGTAGGACTGGATTAAATCAGGAGCGCTGACAGAAATCATGGATATGGACAGACCTTTTCTGGACTGTTGAATGAAAACAGAGCCAAACACTCTGCCGTGGACTCAGGCTGTAACTCCATGAGCTGAGGTACAGGACGGTCTCGTATCGGTCCTCACGGCTTCCTCTTTGAACAACAAACCTCTGAGACTGAGCAGCTGCACAGAGGAAACAGTCCTCAGTCACACCAGCAGGAGTCCATCTCTGCTGATGGACCACAAACAAACAAACAGGCTGAGATGAAGTGAGCGAATGCTGCTGCACAGGTTTGTTCTTCTGTGTTTATCCGGAACATATTCATGCAGGTCTGACCTCCTGCTTCACCCCGTGGGATCTTCCAGGCTTAAGTGTGTGGTGTTGTTGGACGCCTCTCTGTGTGGGTGCTCTGCTCTGTTGTGATTTGTCACTGTGTTTAACAGAGACAATATTTACCACATCTTTACAGCTCTGGAAATGTTCTGCTGTGGACTCTGCATCGCTGCCTTTTAAAAGGACTGAAAGTCACCTGTTGACACAGCAAGCAATTAACGCACTGCACCGTCGGAGAGCAGAGGAGAGCGCTGCACGCTGTGTCATCAGTCTGAGCAGATCTGATGTCCTTCTTCGTTATTGATGATATTTTATCAGCTTTGATCTCTGAATCGTCTCCCTCTGAATCAGGAAGTGCCTCGAGCACAGGTGGAAGAGTGCACGGGCACAAGGTGAAACAGTGAGTTCATCTCAGGTCTTACTTTTTCATTGACCACAGCAGTGACGCAGAGCCTGACTGTGAACAGTCATGATGCACACAGTGGTGGCCGGTATATTAGGGTGCTGTGGGCGGAGCCCTGCCTGAGCTGCGTGAGGCTGCGTGAGTCAAAATAGATGTCTGCTGTCTACCTGCAAATTATTATCCAAATAAGGAAATCGTGCTATTATATTAATCTTTACATCAAACGTGTATCTCAGTCCGTTAGTGATCTCTCTGCCCAGCCTCGGGTCAGAATCAGAACGTCTGTGCTCTCACACATGCTCAGATCACAGTTTTGCATTAAAAAGTTAGCTTATCCTAGCCAAATAAAAAAAACATTAAGGGGCGCTAGCAACCAGCGCCCAAGCGTTCCTAAGTTGCATGATGTTCATAAGCAGATTGGTCACAAACGGATGCACAGCTACAATGCGTCTGACGTATCTGCTGAGGAGAACGTAACAGGAGAAGCTGCAGGTGAAAGAGCTCGGACCTGATCAGCCGAACATCAGAATTAATCAGCAGTCCAAAGACAGTGAGCGACCATACACTCGGTTTACACTTCTGGATTTTTTAAACAGGTTAAATGAGCTCCTCCACGATGTATTAGGAGTGCAAAACAGAGAGGGAGTACTTTATCAAATCAAATCAAATCAAAACTTTATTTATAGAGCACTTTTCATACAATGACTGCAACTCAAAGTGCTTTACATAAAAAACAAATAAAAACATTACGTCAAACCCACCTACCGACCCCCATATTACATGAGTGTTTACTCTCACATAAGCGTGCAACATTTACTCATGCACAGCTACGCTAGACACACACACGCACACACACATACCCCCACCCACACACCCAGTAAAAAAAAAAACAAAAAAAAAACAGCAAACCTTTAGTAGATCTGGCCCAATGCTTTTCATCATGTTATATTGTGAGAAAGTGAGAAACACACCTTAGAATAGGCCCCATATAATATACTAGTCTGCTTTTATGGAGGTGTTATGTTAATTTGCATAGTTGTTATTAAATGAACACATATATTCATACAATATTTTGCTTTTATATGTTATTATTAAGTCAGATATATTGAAAAGCTGACTCATGGCCGTCTCCTTATTGTATTAAATTGGTGCATTCATTTTTTTTAGGTTTGTGACACTGTCTTAGGCCATGCAAAAGATTTTGCAGGGTAATAACTTTGATAATCTCAATTTTAGGCTTTAAAAAGTCTTAAATCTGTCCATGTTTTGGGAAGTGGGCTTAAATTATGTATGTAAATGTACAACTTCCTTTGTTGCCCCCTTTTTTTGTTTAATTACTTGTTAAACTAACCAGAACTAAATTAAAACAAAAGAAATCTGAAAAACTAAATTAAAATAGAAAACAATTAAATTTTAAAAAGTATAATAACCCTGACACACACTCACTGACTCCACTGTATATAAAACATTTGTTCTTGATTGTTTATGGGCTGTTCTGTGGCAATAAATTTGATTAGTTTGAAAACAATTCTGTTACTGCAATTTTGCAAAGCCTACTTTTTCTGACTTTGTGTAGATCTTAAATTTAATTCATAATTGTCTTAAAAAGGTCTTCAAAGCCTTAACTTTGTTAAAACCTGCAGAAACCCTGTTTTTGGTATATGTCTATTTTGGAGTTACAGCCCCTCTGGAGAAAACTGCACGAGCCGCCACGAGACATATAAGAGAGGATCATCCTTTCAAAATAAAACACCCTTTGGTCCTTGTTATTCATCAAATGGTGATAACATATTATTTTTGTTTCTCAGCGGCCTGGTTTTCCTGCTCTTATTACAGCTCAGATTTTCTGATAAATGTTCGAGTCATTGAAGAACAGCAGGCAGTCGTCAGCATACAAGTTTATTGAAAACTCTCTAAACAACCAAACAAACAACCAAACACAACCAAAAAAGCACAACACACCGAGAACAGGTTTACATCCACACACACACACACACGAGTTTATCCTTTAAACAGAAAATCATTTTAATTAAAGAGACATGTCATCTGTTTTACATCCGCCGCCGCTCCGTCTGACATCCTGTATTTGCATACAGTCTGAGGAGGATGTCACACCTTCAGTTCTCATTACAGTTGGGACGGTTTCACACAAACATCCTCAGATCCGTCAGCGGCTCCTGTTAAAGATTAAAAAAACACTCTGACGGGATCGCTAACCTTCATTTTGTTTGTCTCACAGATTATTGTACAGAAAGAATATAAACAGCAAAATACCTCAAGGCCAGACATGCGTATTGATATAAAAACTGTCTTTTTCACACTAATTCAGCATGCCATGATTAGAGACTCCGTGATCACACACGCGTTTATTCTTCAGACATCTATTCATTATAATCATCTTTTGTTTCAGTGTTCAGTTTTATTTTCAAGTCCCTTTTTAAAGTCTGGGAGGGGAATATCATAATGGGAAGTCCAAAGCTTCAAGCACTTTTTGTCCTTGAACATCTGATTAGTGTTTTTAATGATTTTCTGATTTTCTGTAGAAAATTATTGACTCTTCTTTTTTTAAAATGACACATCCACCATTTGAAAAGGTGAAACTACTGCTACAAACCCTCAATAGCACCAAATTAAAGTGAAATGATGGATTCATCTGCAGGTTAAATCTGAAAAAACATTCAAAAATGAATATTTTCTGATAAACACATCTAAATGATTAAAGCGGTGAATATGAGACCAAGTCAGGCCAAAGCAGCTTAGAGTACGGCATGAATATGGGACACCATCATCCACAGAAAGGTCCAAATTCTCGATGACAGACTCTGCAAAACAAGTTTATAAAAATTATTCCACATGCAGAGAACGCGTCCTTTTTCACTCCTGCAGAATCTTTGATTAATGTTGCATCAGTGTGGTGGCAACCGCCCCGAGGATTTCAGTGTAGAAGAAGGAGCTGCCGATTCAGGAATAGAACAAAGTAATACAAAAAACAAACATCCAAAAAAAAAAAAAAAGAGTACTGGTGTGTTGAAAATGGACAATTAGGAGCTCAAAAAGCCCAAACAGTTCCTTAAAATAGATGACACAATTTTTAAAAAATCATTAAAACAAACAAAATAATAAAGATGTTCAGTCATCACAACAGATGTCCTCCTGGCCAACAGGGGCGCCAAGTGGATTGACTGTATGCAAGTTTCAAGTTTTAAGTCAAATTAGATGTCCCTTCATCCATATATACTCTACAACCCACATTTCCAATGAAGTTGGGACTCTATCCAAAATGTAAATAACCCTGAAGAAGGTGCAAGCTGATCTTCATTGGTGTGATTTTTAATGTTTCCAGCCCTATGATTTAAAGGCCATTTAAATTCTTCTAATCAGTTGGACTGAATCTTGAATATTTGTGCTCACTTTCTGGTTTCTGAGTTTTCCTCACCATCCTTGACTTAACTACATTTCTGTGCTCTCACTGTACGGATGATTTCTTTTTATATTGCACTCATTTTTATCTTATTGAGGATTTCTGTTTGAGAAAACAGGGGCATGATTGACACACAAGTCCAAGCAGAGTTTCTATTGGTCAGGTGGACTTAAGTCCTGTCTCAACCTGCTTCCTCTGTGAGCATGTTGGGCTAACGTTTGGTTGAGATGGCTTGAAGTACGACAGCGTCCATTATGACGCACCAACACTATTCCAACGGCTCCTCCGACAATCAAACGACTGACCTCACATGGCTTCATCCAAATCAACTTTCTAATGAAGTCTGAGTCAATACAGCACCCCCTACAGGCCTGGAGGACTTCCTTTATCATGACTGGACGTGCAGAGATTGGGTGCTGTACTGTTGGTCTGATTTAACTAAAATAGTTGTCGATGTGTTTGTTTGAGCGCCCTGCAGCTCGACTTCCCTCAGCTGCAGCTTGTTTTGTTTGTTGTATTTATTCTGGACTTAACTGTGAGGTTTTTAATTAGCTTCAGTTCTGTTGTGCAGCTTGTTTCTCCTAATAAGGGTCATCGGAGCTGCTGCAGAGTGATTGCCTTTGTGAGCTGACGCAGACGGGCTCCGTCAACAGCCCACACACACATGCACACACTCTTTTCTAGATAAGCTGCCGATGGATTGCATCAGTGATAGAGGCTTCATTGTGGCTGATCTGAATGAATATTGATTAGAAAACTGAAGAGAGCAAAGCTCCTCTCGCCTCCTTCTTGCAAAGACACTAACTGAGTCCATACTGAAGGCTGTGGGTGGCTGATTTCAAATGGAGTGAAAGTGGAGACAAACGCACGCAGACTTGATCAGCAAACACACAAGGAAGTAAAAATAAGCTTTTACATCTCTGCCTCCCTCACATCACTCTGTCGCCTTTATATCTCCCGGATTTCATATTTCAGTGCAAAATAACCACTCTGCCTCTCTGCAGGGTCAGGCTGGAGATAAACGGAGCAAGCACCTTCACATTAATGTCACAGCAATCAAAAAGAGACACGGTCACCACAGCAACATCAGCCATCTTTTCTGACATTAAAACAGGCAGATGATGGGGAGCGGCACTCGTTTCTGAGGGAAAACATGAGGAGAACCTTCAAATCTTTGGTGTCTGTGCTCCATCCTTCTGTCATTACAGGACGACGGCATGGGAGAGTCAGAGTGCTGACGGGTGTTTGACATGCTCAGGCCATTCCTGCAGCTCTTCATTCAGTCCTAATGTGCTCATAAACATCAGGGTCTGACCTCTCTTAATGAGGATTAATGCACAATCGGGTGGAGTGTGTGGACGGACGAACACACTCCGCCTCCACAATCACACCTGCCTGCACCAAAGCTGTCAACATCACCTGGGACGGAGCTTCAGGAACGTCTCACATCAGGGACCTGGGTGTTCAAGCACATAGGCTTTCAGAGTCTGGTTTTCTGTCTAAGTCGTCCCTGATTCAAGAGTTCAAGACGATGACAGCAGGTACGACTGCAGTGATGCTCTGGTATGACAGTCGTCAGGGAGTCAAGTTGAAAAAGAATTTCTAGATGACCTTAAGAAGGTCAGGGGTCATTGCTGCTGTCCCAAAACTGACAAGAACATCCAAAGTGTTTCTACAAGAAACATAAATGAGTGCTGCCATGAATGATCCTCCTTTTTTCTTCTTTTTGGTGGACTTGGAGGTCCACCACATGCAAGTCCACCTTCTGTATCTGAATGTGCAGACACAGAACCGCGAGGTTCACAGTCAGTGTTAGGCATTAAACTTTAGATACTCAGCACAGATTCCCAGTTCTGCTAGCTACTGATTGAAGTGTTTTTGCAAAAGCTGCATTCACACATTGATATTTTGGCAATATTTTACTAAGGGAAATGTCAAGCCATGTTGAGCCAAGTCCGGGCAAGCAGATGTTTGTCGGGTATGGTGCCGAGTTGTACACATGCCTAAAAATGTCCATAATGACTTGAATACACAAGCGAGAGTTGACCTCCATTACCTTTGCTACCCTCAGTTACAGCTACGTTTGTCCCTGTTTGGGCCCCCCCGCCCGAAGGCTCCCGTTGTACGACTTGAGGCGCCCTTTTGGGGACCGCCGTCTATCGTCCTCGGGGCATGGCGTCAGAATACTGAGACCAGCTGCCTGTGGTGAAATGGCATATCTGTCTGCTTTATATGGCGTTCAATGAGTGATGTGACTAAACGTTAAGGCCAAAGTTCCCCTAAGCTGGTGCTGGTTTGGTGGAGTGGTAAGTAACCAGATATGGCCCCTTTCACAAGTCTATCCACTGTCTCTCTACTGTCAGTAAAGGACTAAAAATGCCCCAAAAAATCATTAAAAAATCTTTAAAAATCCATCTTCAGTTGGTCAGGGGTCCATCAGGTAACGTTATACTCCACCAACACAGCGCTTCTCTCTGCT
Organism: Cetoscarus ocellatus; assembly: GCA_037902135.1. Classification (NCBI taxonomy): domain Eukaryota; kingdom Metazoa; phylum Chordata; class Actinopteri; order Labriformes; family Labridae; genus Cetoscarus; species Cetoscarus ocellatus. The sequence goes on from JBAMNC010001863.1 coordinate 298,164, forward strand.
TTAGATTTGTCAACCTGCCTAAATGAAGAAAATTGACCCCTGGAATGAAGTTTTACTAAAATTTTGATGATATCTCAACATTAGTCAACCTCAGTTACTATTTATTGATGTGCAAATGACCTTTAGGTGTTGAATATTTTCAAGCAAAATTTTCTGTGCATTTATTCTCTCACGCTTCAGTTTTACTGAACGTTTTCAGAAGCTAATCAACTGAAGGTTCTGCAGCACTCAGGCCAGATGTGGTCTTAACCTCAGTGCTGTTGGAACTGACAGTTACCTGGAAAGACCGGATTGAGGACGCCTGTGAGCGAAAGAACTCTATAAGCCTTGAGCTGGTGAAGGCCTGCAGGTAGAGCAGCAAGGGCAATCTCTGCACCGGGCACTCAGGCTCCTTGAAAAAGAGGGCTGCAAGAGAGAGGGGCCACCAGGACCATCAGTGAGGCCACAGAAAAGCCTAACGGTGGCTGTGGATCAAGAGGATCCATGGTGTAGCAAGTGTTCCCCCCGGAGATGATGTCTGATCTAAGACTCGAAACACGTGAAGACAATCTAGGTGTTTCAAGTAGCTACCTGTGAGGTTTGATGACCCTGATGAAGGCCACACGCCAAAACACGTCAGTCTATTGAAGTTGTTTCTTGACCTACAGGTATTGCTGGAGCTCTTTCAGTTTCTTCAAGACTCTTTTATTCCACAAGCACCTTGAAAGTTAATGAAGTTTTGCCAGAACATTTTTTTTTTTTATCAGATCAGGGATCCAAAAACTGTCTCCAGAAAACTGAATGAGTGTGTAGAGACCTTAACTCAATAAACTGATTCGCAAGGCCAGTGAATTTGTATTGCCTACCTTGAATATTTGTTAATAACTTGTTAATATTTCTTAATAAGCAAACATAATATTCAGTGCAACACCCTGTCATGTTTATATATTCATATTGTAAATATTGGTAATGTTAATAGTGTAAATGCCTTGGCCTTGTTCATAGTCTCACTTTTACTTATTCATTTTTTCCTTCAAAAGAAAGTTGATATAGCATAAAGAGTCTGCATGTTGCAACCTGCTTTCTTAAATTTTTACTTAACTTTTTATGCTCTTATCTATTTTAATGTCTTTATTCGCTGTTCTTACTGCTACTGCTAAGAGCAACTGAAACAACCAGATTCCCCCTTTTGGATTAATAAAGTTTTTCTGATTCTGATTCTGATAAACTCAGACATTGCCTCTCACAGCACTGAGCACACTGAAAGTAGGTGACCAGGCCACTCAGTGGAGATTTGACGGTCACCATTTTCTCTGTTAAATGTTTCTGCTTTTTGGTGTTGGCTTTGAAATGCCTACTTGGAGGTGAAAGAGCAGCAGCTTCTTGTTCTGAACATGTAAAACCTTGAATGTGGGGATCTTGACAGGTTATATAATGTTTAATTGTGGATCTGCTGGGCTGCACACACAACTTAAACAAGTCCAGAGAGAAAAAACAGAAGTAAAGAATGTGCTCACACTGGAGAAAGACCTTGATATGAACCACTGCTTTTCTTCCACGATGCATCAAGTTCGTATATGATACTACGTTGCTATGACAACCAAACATAATGAAGAGCAGCGGGGCTTTGGATCGAAACGAGTCCTTGAGTTAAAAACTCAGTGATGTTCTCTGAAGCTGCAGCATGCATCTCAAAGTCTGACTTAAATGCAAATATGACTGAATTTCTGCACTATGTTCAATCGAATCTCAGAATAATTGAAAGTTTTGGGTTTGAATAAAAATGTTTGATTGCTATGACATTAAATGAGCTTTGTTCAAATCCTTCAACGGGTAAACATCGAGTATGCTCAGGCATAAGCACCCTGGTACAAATGTAGAATCAAAATGAGGACATGTCTTCATCCTCGTCGTTGTCAGATGTTCCTCCAGTGTTCGTGTCTTCCTCTCTGCGGTGATGTCCCATTTTCCTCGTCACGTCTGTTCCAAAAAACAAACAAACACAAAAGACGGCAGGAGTCACAGAGTAAAATGAGGATGACTTTTTTATGTCCGCTGGAATGTAAACGAGTCCGTCACTTGTAGGGTGGTGGCGGGCTCGGTGGTTTGGTCAGGGTGTTGAGGGACGTCTCCTTGGGGGCCACTAGTCATACAGGCCCCTCGGTCAGACCCTCCAGAGGCAGGCTGGTGGCGTTGTCGGTGGGCTGCGGGTCGTCCTGCTGGTGGTGGTGGTGAGGCGAGGGGGGGGCGGCGGGCAGGCTGGCGTAAGGCAGGTGGCAGTTCGTGTGCAGGAAGGAGGGGTAATGCTGCCGGTAACAGACGTACGCAAACAACAGGCCGATCACGCCCCCGACCACGGCGTCTGGAAAACAGAGACATGTTTGAGTTAGGCAGGATAACAACAGCTGAGATTATGGATGTTAATTTATCAGATCCTCACTCCTCATTCATGATTCTGAATACAAACTCAAGAAACACTGAAAACCCTCTGAAAAACTAACAGAGACGAACAAAAATCATTTCAGCATTTTCAACAAGTCTAATCAGTGGTTTAAACCAATCTAAAGTCTAATAACTCTCAGTACTCTCAGATCAATTACACCTCAGTTCAGAAATCAGAGTTTTGTTAAAAACTTTACATAAAGTAACTGGAAGTGCTCAGACTGCACAAACCTCCTATGAAAATGAAACTTCTCTATCTCACAACGAGTCCTTTAAATTAGTCCTGGAGCTGGTTTCACCAAAATCAAATCACTTCTTTCTTTGTTCCATGATGAACACTCAGAAATGACATGCACCCGAGACAGGCAGCAAAGGCTGAAAGCATTGATGACACAAGGACAATATCAGAATGAAGTGCACTGGGCAGGTCTGATAATCTCAGTGTTTAATGTCCTGGACAAACTCGCCTGCAGAGCGTTCTGTATTCACTGTGCATCAATCACCCCCTGTCTCAGTGCACCTCCCCACTGGTTCGCTGGAAGTACGCGGCAAGTCTGTTTTCAGCAGGATCTTCACCAAGCAGATATTCGCCATAACAGGAAAACATGTACACAGAGTTTCTGGAAGTTCAAAATACAGCAGAAATACTGCAAACAATATTGATGAATAGAGCAAATTAACCTCAGGCAGTCAGTATAACCAGCTGTTGCTCTTCCTGTTATTTCATGATCACACAATCACCATGTGAAGTTGAAGGCCTCCAGTGATCTTATGATCTAAATTTTCTAGCTAATCAGGGCTGTGCTTTGCTGCGCAGTGCTTTAATACACTTTTGGTAGCAAAGCCAGAGTGTGGATGAGACACTATGCAGACGGGGAATATGGAAATTCAGGGTGAGGCTTTACCTACAATGTACATCACCACCATGTTTATTTTATTGATTTATTTGCACAAAGAGAAGTCAAAGCAAAAAGTGAGTAAGATTAAGTTACATGTGCAGGCGAGGCAGAAACCCAACGTGGGCTTATTTGCAAACCTCACTTTAAGAGTAAATACAGATAAATTGACTAGAAAAAAATATCAGAGTACAGAAATGTTCATACATGAGGTCGTTTCTTGCAGATTTTAACCCAGCATGGAAAATGAAGTCCTACTGAAGGTCAATTAATGCCAATCACTGGTTTAACATGAATTACAGAGATATTAACCTCTATTACCAGAAGCATTTGAGTATAAAATGGTTCTGACATTGAGATTTATCTGTGTCCTGGTGTTCATGGATCAGGGCTGACTTTAAAGAAACATATAAATTTTTCCTTTAGACTTCTTTCCTGCGGTCTTCAGTCTGTCACTCTGCCATCAGTGCTGAACAGATCCCTATTACTCCCCCTCTGAGCTACAATACATCTCATCACGCTGCCATGCTGAATATTAAACCACAAAACTGCAGATAGATCATAATGACACAGGTGCCCACAGCAGCTGGACTGAAAGATTTTATCACGTCTTAGATGATATTCCCCCATACGTCTCATAGAAGTCTTAATGTTGCTGCTGAAATATCACCGACCATTGATCTCTACCGTTTAAGAAAGCATACATGAGCAGAGAGTGTATGGACTCGTCTGACTGGCTCCATATTCTGTTATCATTCTAAGATGGTGGCTGTTAGTCCAGTTTAATCGACTCTGACTTGGTATAATATATCAGCTTTGGTGAGCCGGTGCCTGCTGGCCCCCTCAGGACACGGCCCGGCTCCCCCGTGTAAAGCCCAGTATATCAGTATCCATCAGACGAGGCTCGGCGGCTAATGGAGCTCCCAGCTGGAGTGTACACTGAGAGCAGACTGGGGAGACCTCGCTTTAATGAGCTGCTGCTTTAAATGTTAGGAGAGCAAAAATCAACTTAATATTCACCTCAGGTTATTCTCAGGAGTCTGACTGAGGGAGCGGCTGTGAACATTCTCCCCTCGGAGACGTAAAAACAAACTGATCGCTCTCTCGGCTGAGTTAGCCTCCGTCCTCCTACATGGATGAACTTTCCTGCTGCTCCCAGCTCCTTGATCCATGAGCCATTCAGTATCCAGCTCTACCCCATGGGCACTGCCCACTATGTGATTTTGTCTACAGAGGACCTACAGTTGGTCCATCTCCAATGAGGGACAGCCTATCGGGACCTAAAAACCCGAAACTCTGATTTAAGCAAGACATCAGTGACCTCTCAAAAAAGCTCGATTCTCCAAATTTGGTGTTTCTTAGAAAACTTTAAGCTAAAACATTCGGTCACAGTCAGAAAATAATCTGGCCCACCTATTACAAACAATAGGCGGAGCTTCAAGGGTAGATTAGTTTCTGCTGAAAGTGAGAGGGGACAGTAAGCTTTTGGCTCAGATTGGATGAAAAAATATTTCTAAAGTTCCTGCTCTGCCCAAACACTCCACTGGATGTTGCCTGGATAGAAATAAAATATATCCAATAGTTACAGACAGTCCGTAATTCCAGTGATTTTGTTCTTGAAGTTAGCACTGTTACTGTACAAACAAAAGGCTCCAGGTTTGTGCATTTGTTGGTTTTCTCTGAAAAATTCCATCAACAGTTATTTTAACTTCCTCCTGCGGACTAAAAACATGCTCGCTTGGTTATCTGGGGACTAAAGGTCAATGTCAGCTTCATTTATATAGCATATTTAAGACAGCCAATGGCCTACCAACATGCTTGACAGTAAAAAAGACAGAAAACAATAAAACCAATAAAAAAAAAATACAAACAAAGCAATACAGAGAAAACATCACAAATAAAAGATCCAATAAAGGGGGACTACTCTGCCAAAGGCCAAAGTGAACAAGTGCATCTTAAGCTGTGTATTAAAAGTGGAAAGGCTATTCGCAGCCCGCAACTTACTTAAAACATTAAATCTCACAGTAATGGGGTAAGGGAGTGGGGGTCAGTAGAGCATTCAGCACAGGGACCAGTGTTAAGTGTTTGTGTGTATGAGGGTATGTACAGGTGTACAGGGTGGTTCTTGCTGGGTGGTATATGGACTTAAATGTTGTAACTGTTTACTGTGTGGGGTTTTCTTTGTGTTGGTGTATAAGTGTGTAAGTGTTTCATGATATTCCAGCACCACCATGGATGAATGTTGTGATATATTATGTTATGCTATGTTGTTATGCATTGCTATTGTACTGTCCAGAAAAAGGTTATGCACCCTGTGGTGGAAGCATGAAAATCAATAAAGAAAAACAATTATATAAAAAAAGAGAATATTTTGCTCTTATAACATGATTGACTGATGATTTATGTTTCATTAGTACAGGAGCTCAGTTTGCAACACAGATTAGCATCTTCTGCTGTTTGCCCTGTGTTTCTGTCGAGGCACAGCGGGGCGTGTGATTCAGAGGTAAATAAACCGTAAAGAGCGAAGTGTGAGGGATGTTTGATTCCTCTGAAGCAGGGGAACAGTAGCTGTCTGTCCTGTAAAGCTTATATTTGATGTTTTCTGCTCTGTGATAAAATGCTGAGGATGAAGGAGCCGTCTGTTTGTGTCGCCTGCTCCTCGGGAACATATGGCTCTCTCAAACTAATTAACACCATATGACAGAGCTGCCATCACATTACCACCGAGCCCACCTGCAGCCTGCCCACACACATATCCCTCCGCCTCACTGAAGGAGCTAGAGCTGGTCTGACTGACTTTAACACCACAGAGCAGACAGTCTGACTTATTCAGGTTATATCCTCTCTGTTAGGACATGGTTATGCTGCTTCAGTCTGAAATGTGATTCAGTTCAGCTGTTTGAAACGTGCATCACCTCCTGGAGTATTTCTAATTAATTATTCATATTTTAATGATTACTGCCCTGAGTCAGGTTAGATTAAACAGACGTCTGCAGAGAAATCCCTCTCCGGCTGCTCAAACACACTGAACGCTGTCAGAGTAAAGGAAATGAGAGTTTATTCAATCATGTCTTTAAGCACGGGAATAACTACCAGGAGCATCATTTTATTCAGGCTGTCAGGCCATCGTTGTGAACGCAAAAATCAAAAAGGATTTGATGGATATTCCTCAAATTACACATGAAGGCTCCCTTCAACTTTAGGATGATCTGAGTCAATTTTAAAGGTCATGGATAAAGGCCAGGGTAATATATAGAATAAAGAAAGAGCTTTTGCATGGATGTGAATTAGTCATGTTTGTTCCTTTGAGAGCAATTTAGCTCAAAAAGTCCTTGACAGACTTTAATGAAATTTTCAGAAAACACTGATCATGGCACAAGGAGGAAGTAATTTAATTATTGTGGTGATGGGAAACTGGATGTGGATCCAGGGATTTTTATTTGATTTGTTAAAGGGTTAATTTGGGTTTTTAGAAGTGATATGGTTGCCACTTGAATCGTATTAGCCCACTTTTATGTCAAAGCTATGTTGGCTCTGCTAGATGCCTCAGTAAGATTCTTTACAGGGTCTAACTTTTCCTCCACCAAGCTCCTGTGTGTCAACTTTAGTATGGTGGGATGTAGGGGTTATGTATCCCTCCACCGTCAGATCGATCCCTTGGTTTCGTCACAAAATAGTCCCAAACACAGTGGCTTTGTGGAGGCAAAGTTAACTGCTGTAAAGAATCTTGTAGTTCAATGTAGTTTTTTGTTTAGCATTAGCCTTTAAGAGGTAATTACAAGCCCTTCAGAAGTTCCTTTATTGGCACTCATATTTACAAGTGCCATGGGCCTCGAGTGACCCCACTTCAAAAAACTCAAACTATACCTTTGACATTGAAAGACTGGGCGGTTTTCCACAGTCTGATAATAGCTCGACTGCTAGTGCTGATAACCTCAAGTTCAGAGCACCTCTAACCTGCCAGGGCACAAAAGTTGACCTCTGCTTTCCATGGTAGTATCCCTGTTTTTAAATCTCCAGGTACACTTAATACACTGCCTGGCCAAAAAAAAAGTCACCACCTGGATTTAACTAAGCAAATAGGTACGAGCCTCTTATTGGATATTTACTGCATGGGCGATTATCTTTCAGCTGGCAACAAGTTATTTAACCCCAGCTGATGCAATGAGTAGCTTCTCATTTCTTAAACAACCATGTCGAAAGACACATCCTGTGGTCGTGGAAAAGATGTTAGTCTGTTTAAGATGGGTCAAATCATTGGCATGCATCAAGAAGAGAAAACATCTAAGGAAATTGAAGAAACTACTAAAATTGGATTAAGAACTGTCCTGGAGGAAGGTCATGTGGTCTGATGAGTCCAGGTTTACCCTGTTCCAGAGTGATGGGAGCATCAGGGTAAGAAGAGAGGCAGGTGAAGTGATGCACCCATCATGCCTAGTGCCTACTGTCCAAGCCTGTGGGGGCAGTGCTATGATCTGGGGCTGCTGCAGTTGGTCAGGTCTAGGTTCAGCAACATTATGGCCCAAAGAATGAGGTCAGCTGACTACCTTAATATACTGAAGGACCAGGTTATTCCATCAATGGATATTTTCTTCCCTATTCCAAGATGACAATGCCAGGATTCATGGGGCTCAAACTGTGAAAGAGTGGTTCAGGGAGCATGAGACATCATTTTCACACATGGATTGGCCACCACAGAGTCCAGACCTTAACCCCACTGAGAATCTTTGGGATGTGCTGGAGAAGGCTTTGTGCAGTGGTCAGACTCTCCCATCATTAATACAAGATCTTGACAAAAAAATTTAATGCAACACTGGATGGAAATAAATCTTGTGACATTGCAGAAGCTTATTGAAACAATGCCACAACGAATGCATGCTGTAATCAAAGCTAAAGTTGGTCCAACAACATATTAGAGTGTGTGACCTTTTTTTGTGGTGGCGACTTTTTTTTGGCCAGGCAGTGTATTTGCTGTTAAGCATTGAAGTATCTACTGGACAGCATAAATAATGAATTTGTGTCCCACCATCAGTAGTTATCGTCAACTTGAAATTGTTTCCTTAATAAGACGAGTCAGATCACTTTCCCTGGCATCTTTGACAAAGCAGATGTCAGAGCTCCCGCCTCTACTTAGTTTTTAACTTTTCAGTAAGGGAGAAGTGACACTGATGAGCATGACGCTGTCCAAAAAGTTTATCTGTTTGCAAATGAGCGCAAAAAGCAGGTAATGCTGAGGCCGTTTCTAAGCTTGGTTCACTGGGAGATGAAAACATTGGACTTATGTGGTGAATAATAAGCTCCTGTAACATTAAAAGTGTCTTGAGCCTACATTTTTGATCAAACTAACTAACAAAATACGTTTCCTACCAAGCAGCTACCAGAAAACTGCCCAGGCAGTCGCTGTAGTTTGTCAGAGCAGTCAAATCAAATGAATAATTTCAACAGTATTTAGTCTTTTGTGTTCGAGCTACGAGGCTCACCTTGCCAGTGATGTTTGTAGTCGCAGGTGCGGGACAGAGCGATCATCATGGCGCTGTAGAGGGGGAGCACCATGGCACACAGACGCCAGCTTCGCCCCCTGACCCTGATCCGTGAAGCACTGCAGCTTCCCTGCCAGGTAGAAGGAGGTGAAGCCCAGACCGGAGAACGCAACTGAGGAAAGATGGAGAGAGAAACAAGAGAAATGAAGGTTACTGCAGTCAGATTACTGATCGATAATCAATCCCTATGAGAGAAATATTCTTCTACATTAGAGTGGAGGGGAAATGATCATGTGCTGCAATATTCGATCAAAATAACCGTTAAAGCACAGAAATGCTCTTTAAATAAATCATGTCTTGATCCAGAAACCCTGGTTTGTTACTACAATGACCAAAAATCTATTAAAAGTACTGATGCATTCTGGCTTTACCTTCTTTTGTAAAATAATGGGAAGTTAACATTTATGTGATCTTGCTAACCACACGGTTGAATCATCAGTGTACCGTGAGAAATGTAGTTTAATATATATATCACTAAAAGAAGATAATCATTGAAAATGATGGACAGCAGTGGCACAAGAAAGGCTCCCTGAGGCACGCCAGATATATAGGTCTTTTGTCTTAATAGTTTCCATTAAAAGACACCGTTAACCCCTCGATTAATGGAATAATTATCCATCCAGATTGATCCTGAATAACAACAGATATGTCCAAAATATCCAGCAGCTCTCCCCACAGGTCGAGGTCATGAAGCTGAAGCTCAGAGTGAGAAAGACGTAACGGAGGCTTGATTGTCTGCGGGCTGATGGAGGTCCATCTGAGAGAAACCACGGCACTCTAATTGTCTGGATTACGGTCCTGTGATGGAGCCGTAAAGGGTCCTGCAGAGACGGGGTCATTCGTTTACAGCTGCAGACACCAAACAGCACCCATCAGCACCCATTAGTGATCAGCCCCACACACTGGGAGAGTCTACAAAGCATGCTGGGACATCTGCGCCGCCTGCAAAGAGGGGAGGTTGATGTGAGGGAGGTCCAGCTGTCTACGAGAAACCCTGCTGTCAGAGAGCGGCGGTCGGCTCCATTACAGGCCTGGTGTTTTCAGAAAGACCATTTAGACTGATTTTAGCCCCACAGGGCCGGGGGGAGGGGGGCATTAGCTCCATTAGAATTATGGAAATAAGATGAAATCATGCTCCTGTATGACGTTCTGATATGAATCCAATGACCATGTTAAATCCTGCTTTCTTTTCCAACAGATCCTTGTGAGCCTGAGTGGGTTCAGTTATAGAAACACGAACATCAAGTGGGCTGAGCACTGGAAGTAAAGGGATAATAAGCAGAGGCTATCTTTAGAAATGTTGATGCCTTTTCTTGGCAGAGATGATGTGTGTGGAAACATAAGCAGCAAACGTGAAGTTCAATTCTGCACATCAAAAAGAGCTTCTCTGTGGACTTTAAATGAACCACAACAGATGGAGACAAAAGCATGTGAGTGGACATGATGGACATCTTTATTGCAGAAAAGATCAATCAGAATCGTCCACAAAGACAAATTTAGAGAACATACCAATAGTTTATTAATTAAATCAGGGTTATTGAAGCTTACAGAGATAACAGAACTCCAGACTTTACTGATCATATTCAGAGACAAAAACAGAGTTTTTCCAGAAAACCTACAAAAGCTGTTTGTGTTTTCTTCAGAAGATAAAAATCATAGAAGATGATTTGATTTTAAGCACCAAGTTGCTCGTATTACTTTAAAACAGGTTGTTGGTGTAAAAATATGGAATTCCCAAATACGGGATTTAAAGGGTTGTTCAGATACTCTTCGATTTAAAAAAATGTACAAATGCAAAACAAAGTGTCGGTATGCTTTGAAACTTAAACTGGATGTTAATGATCAGTTGTTTTGAGCTTGTAAATTTGTACTTGTATGGCTTTTTTACTTATTTATTTTATGTTTTTGTATTTGTTTTGTTTGTTTTTGTTATAATTAAGGTGTTGTTGGTGTAGACTATTGAAAATCACCTGTACGTGATGTCAGACCATCTTTTCTTTTTTTGGTTCAGACAAATATAAGAAACCTTTCATCTTGCTGCTTTTTTCCAATCATGGAGGTGTTGATTTGAAAATGTAGTGTGCACTCATGCACAAACTCTGTTGTCCACTTTGATGGAAGGAACAGATACACTAAACTAAACTAAACCTGTTTCCAAACATCATTCTTCTAATCTGGTCACAGGTCACCCAATGCAGCGAGCTCCCAGAGCAGCAGCATCTAATGCCATGACATTTAGGCTGCACCAACAAGTCAGTCCAGCAATGCTCCAGCACATCTGACTGCAGAACTCCAGCTCCTTCGACCCCCAAACGCTTAAACCTGGTCCACATTTGGCCCAGGTAGTGATGGAGGAGGTGAGCCTGATGCACACGCACAAGTATGTTAAGTTATCATGGTATGTCCCACTTGACAATCATTTTGAAAAGCATGATAAATGAGTAAAAGTGTCCAGGGGCCTCATATCGGACTGCTGGATGTGAGGGAGTACTGTTTAGATGACTGAGGCTTTTATTTTGAAAATCTTAACTCCAAAAATTCCAGGAAGTTTCTGCCACAGACCATCATTGTTAACCACTAAGAGAGACCAAAAATCAGCCAATCAGACAGTGACTGTTGAGAACTGGTCAAGATATCACAAAGATGAGTCCACACATGAATAGCCGAGACGTTTGTGAACAAAATGAAGTCTGCATGTGGAGGTTTGACAAAGTTACAGAGCGTAGAAGATAAGTGTTTGTCATTGTTTGAAGATCCTTCTCCATTCATATGAATGGGAGTTTCTCCGCTGTACTTGGTTAATGGCGTTGCTATGGTAACACTTTGGTTGACCATAAATCATAGCACACCATTCCCAACTGAAACGCTGACAATTATTAGCATTTTGCCTGTTGCCTGCAGTGAATGCAGGTCCTGTAAAAGAACTGGACAAAGCCACGTGATGTCAGCCATTTTGATATCAGAGGAGCCTTTGGAGCGTTGATTTGTTGTTATGGACGCTGCCGTGCCACACGCCATCTCAACTGAACTTTAGCTCCACCTCCTCACAATCAGAGAGGCCGTGTTGAGGCAGGAAATCCTCATAAATCATCAATAGAAGAAAAACAGGTGTGATATAAAAAATCCCCCCCACCCCCTCACAGCGAGAGCACACAGATGTGTTATACTTTTGGACTGAAGCTGTTTTCTGATCCAGGCTGTATAGATGTTTATTTAGGCCATAGAAAACCCCAGTCTTTAGGGTTTCAGGTTTCTGCAGCCAGCCTCAAGTGGACACTTGGGATACTGCAGGTTTCGGCACTTGGGCCTCCATGGTCAGCCCTTTAGGTTGCTGCCTGAGTGAATAATAATCACAGGCACACTTGGAGGTCTAAATGCAGTTTTCAATAAATTGTTTACTCTAATTGTTTAATCTCTCGCTCACATTTCTGCTTTTTGCATTTTGAAGCTCTACTAACCTTCTTCACATCCAACAGTGCAAAATAAAAATTTGAGTGTGTGTGTGTGTGTGTTGATATATATATATATATATATATATATATATATATATATATATATATGTATGTATGTATATATATATATATATATATATATATATATGTATATATATATATATATATATATATATATATATGTGTGTGTGTATATCTATATATATATATATATATATATATATATATATGTATGTATATATACGCATACATAACCCTAACCCATATCTATCAATCTATCTATCTATCTATAGATAGATAGATTGATAGATCTCGTTTACAGGAGAGCCCTGGCCAGGACAGCAGCAAAAAAAAATTTCACACAAATAAAAAACATAATGACAGGAAAAGATTTTCACAATCAAGAAATCAGCAGCATTTAGCAGTAAAACATATGCCAAAACTGTTCAAATGATCCTAAATGTTGTTTTGAAAGTCTCCCAAACTGAAGATAATGGTGCACAATCACTAAAAACTCTCTCTACAGACAGGACGAGGAACCCCAGGCGTTAAATCCATGAGACGAGGGTTAAAGCTGCTGACAGAGCTCAGAGTCAGCAAAAGTAGGGAGGCAGTAATGTTTGCTCTGGCTTGAATTTAAAAAGCACATTTTCAGAGAGACTAATATCAGGCCCAGCCCTAAGGGTTAAATAAAGTCAGTAAAATACACAGGTGTCCTCTTGAGGTCCATTCACCATCATTCATCCCCTTAAATCCTCTCAAGTAAACAAAAAGCAGACAAATGAAACTGAAGCAGCTCACAGGGGACATACTGGCCCCTCCACCAATCACAGACCTCGCTGTGAACTCAAGGATTGTGGGTAATTGAATTCGGTTGCTTGTGAATATCATAAAGCATGTATTTGTCAAAATAAGGTTGATAAAACATGAACTTGTGTCCTCTACAGGAGCATTTGTCATTGTTTTGCACCCAGCTAGCTTGTTTTAATGGTTATGTGTAACTCAGGTAACAACTCCTTTTTCTGCCTTTATATCATTCCCGTCTCCAAATCTCATAGTATTTCTGTTGATCTCATGGGATGTTCATAGGGGCCAGTTGGCCAAATCATTGTTGATATGTTTGGGATGTTGTGGTCATGTGGGTCGGTGCGACCAATCAGGTGCAGTTATTAAGCTGCTGTGATTCAGTCTGAGTAGGACACGTGGGGAGACTGCATGAGAAACGAGCTACAGGTTGGTTTAAACTTATTTTCGCCACTTTTCCCACATGAATAATGATTGACATTAAATGCTTTCCCCTCCCCTACTCTCTCTCGCCCCCTTTTGAAAGCCTATCCACTGTCTCTCGCTGTCCATTCAATAAAGGCAAAAAATGTCCCAAAAAAAATCTTAAAAAAAAAAAGAAACGTCAGGGACGATGCACCTCAATCAAAACTCTAATTTAGCTGAATTTGCGTTTTTATACACGTAAATGCACGCTAACATGTTAATTCTCAAAACTGTGATGCAGTTAGTGTCAAAACAGCTGACTCTAAATCTTGTTTTCTCCAGAGTGAAAGTTAACACCCCACAGAAACAATCACAGAGCAGATGACGGCTGGAGTTTCAGGCTGAAGAAATATTTGATTGAGTTTTTGAGGCTGAATTCACCGTGGGCCACATCAATCATGTTAATGAATTCTGCTGCTTAAATCAGTCCAGAGAGCAGGCAAATTATGAAATATGAAAGAAAATTAATTGGCACCCTGTGGTATCAGAATCCTGCTCGTAGTCATCATGGCCGCCCACACGCAGATCCACATGGGTTTAACCAACGCCAACTCGGCTCTGTCTTTTCCTCCACGGTTTGAGCAGCGTTCATCAGCCTGCTCCTTCACGAGAGCCATAATCTGTACTCATAAACTTCTCTGCTGAGCGGCCTCTCCTCTCTCAATCACACACACTTCATTATAACAGCTCAGACCGTGAATTAGGCCGTTATACTGCTCATTTAGAGAGACACAAGTCAATTAAACACGGACGCAGGGCGCTGATTGAAAACTGAGAACAGTAAAACCCTGATCCACTGTTCAGCTACAGTATGTAATGATGGGCACGATCTTAAATTTATTTTCATAAACTGATTATCTGTGGATGGGTAATCATCTCAGTGCAGAGCAGCAGTGTTGCCAGATTTTTTTTTACAGAAATAAGCAACCAGGTTGATAAAAAAAAAGCCCAAAACAACCTCCAGATATTTTTGTTTTTCTAATATGATAAAAAAAACTTCTTAAGAGCAATCTACATAAAGTGTGTTTTGTTTTATATCTACATTAAATTTCAGTTTGACTGACATTTTGTTCTTATTTGTCTCTTAATTTACTTCTTCAATATCCTTTTGTTTGGAGGTGGACCACCTTTTTCTTTATACAAAAGTGAAGGGAGGGCCTACTGTTATTTATAACTCTGTTATCACTGAACAGTCTGTCTAACCTTGATTTTTGTAACCACACAGACAAAGTCAGGCTTTTATCTAAGTTTATGTTGATCCTCTACAGCTTTATTATGGGGAAAAGTGTCATAGGTACATTAGAAATAAATTTAATTCAGGCTCTAAGGATTTCTTTTTAGTGGAAACATCATTTTTGCCTTTTTTTACAGTCAATTTTACATTTGTGTTTGGAGTGGGAGAAGATAGTTTGTGTAACTTCTGAATTGAGTTTATACTGGTATTACAGTGAGCATCAGATCCCTCCTGGGTTTGGGGGCACAACAAGCCCGAATGAGCAACTGCACTTTAGGAACAAGAACAAAAAAAACACAACCTGCAACTGCCAATATTTACAAGCAAAAAAAAAAAAAAAGGAATAACGTAATCAGTATCGGAAATAATAAGTTTAGACATATATGCAGCTATTTATCCTTACAAATATTGATCTCCATAATTTATGGTCAACAACAGGTCCATGGAGGCAAAATGCTCACTGTGCACAATACTGGACTTTGCCATGGACAAAAATCCAATATTGTTCATCCCTACCTACTGAATATGACATTTCTAAGCTAGTGTTGGTTATTCTAAAAGAGAACAGTGTGAATAATGTAAATGAGAGCCCATGTTTGTACAATCCTGTAAATTGATGCTGTCCATCTAAATAAGAACATTTGTATTTTAATGACTGTCTCTGCAGAAGAAGAACCGTCCGTCCATATTTTCTCACAATATGTTTGCAGACTGATGAATAAACATGTGGAGCATCAGCAGAGATGTTTGGAGAGATGAATAAAACATGAGTCTCTTCCTCTCATGCACATTTCTAAATGTGTAATTAGCAGAATTAACTCCAGCACTCGTACATGCAGAGGACGATGAGCACTCGCTGAAGGGTGTCTCCCAGGAGGGGGCGCTGAGGAGTCCCTGATGGACCAGAGGACCGAGCGAAGGGAAATGGTTTACTAACAAGTCCACTTCATGCATTTAAATAACCTGGAAGAGTCGCTCCTGTGGGACAAACAGAGACGACTGAAGAGAGCGATGAGAGCAGGGAGATCCTCCTCTGAAGGTGGACGAGGAACGAGTGGAGACGATGTTTAGGAAGCAGGGAGGTAAACTAGGGACTCAGGCATGGACCAGAGTACACCTGACCCCAAAGTGAAGTTCATTTGAGGGAAACACCAGCAGACTTAGGATCATCCCAATGGTACCCCTTAGCTCTTGGTTTTGCGTGTTCATGTCTAGTGAAGGGGTGTCCCAGTTCTCCATAGGGCTAAGACGAAGGACTACGCAGCCCTTGAAACGAAGACAAACCAGGACCTCGCTTGAAAGGAAGGGGTATGAGAATTTCCCATAATGCACCACGCCTGCTGACAAGAAGGCAGAGCGGAGACCGAAGGAAGCGCATAATTATAAGTGATTGTTAAATCAGCAAGTAAATATTTATCACGTTTTGAATTGTTGGTCGTATTTTAAAAACTCTCATTATATTGAGCTAGATTTCGCAGCTGTAGCTACGGTTGCATCTGCCTACGACGCAGCCAGCGAGCGACTCTGTGTGATGACAGAGTGGGAATCGAGTGGCGTCTTGTTTCCTAGGGGCGTGTTTTCACCTCTTCACCTTGGCCCTCAAAAAAAAGGGTCAAGGGGAAGGGATTCACCCTTAGACTAGGTAGTCCGCTCAAGGAGGTGATGTTGGGCGAGATCCATGAGCACAAGAGCATAGTTCCCAAAGTCTGGTCAAGATTTTACCGATTTTTGTGAAACACAAACACAGAGCGAGTTCAAACCAAAATAAAGCCTCCGTTTTTAAGAGAGATTTTTGAGAGCAACAGTGCAGGGGTCTGCTGCTCATTGAGGACTAACGCCCCTCATGCAAAGTGGTTCATGGGATCCTGTACTGGGGGGGGGGGTCAAGCTGAGACCTGATGTGCTAAGGTTGCACGCTCTTGCCAAGTGAAAAGTGAAAGCCTGCCTGACGTCTATTTCATTTCAACATAGAGCAGTATTTTAATACCAGCAAATCCAGTGTTGATTTTGAGTGCTTATTTTCTTGTTTGGGTTTGATTTTCTTGGTGGAGACTGACTCGAGTGGAGACTGACTCGAGGTTGAGACAGCTCCTGCCACAAACAGACTTGTTCTCCAGCAAACCAGCTGGAGACAGGACAGGGTGCAGGATGTGGGAACTGACCAGAGCCAGCGCTGAGCATTTCGGTGCCCAAGGTAAGATTTCAGCAGTATTCATGGTATT
Source organism: Cetoscarus ocellatus (assembly GCA_037902135.1). Taxonomy (NCBI): domain Eukaryota; kingdom Metazoa; phylum Chordata; class Actinopteri; order Labriformes; family Labridae; genus Cetoscarus; species Cetoscarus ocellatus. Next base: position 315,198 of record JBAMNC010001863.1, read on the forward strand.
GCGAAGACACTGGATCCATCCTGCAAAACCTCCACCTGATTCCTTTGTTTCCGGTCAGAAAATGACTGGACCAATCAGCATCCTTAGGGGCCTGTTTGGTCATGCAGACCCCAGAAGCAACAGCAAGATTTTAAACATCTGCAGTTGTGTAGAGATGAGCATGGATGGCTCTGTAGTGGCAGTTTTCTTTAACTGGAGGTGTCCCTCGTGGACGACCAGTGCCCAAGCATCTGCCTACACTGCCTGTGCCAGGGGCCGGCTCTGGCCATGGCCATACTGTGGGCAGGCCTGGCTGAAGCAACGAGGGACAAACTGATTTCTGTTGGTCAGGAGTCTTTGTGACTCAGTAATTATCCATCAACAGCCTCCTGCTCCCACATTCATGTAGAAACATCTGCTGGAAAGAGTTTTATTTCTTTCAGCTTCAGCCTTTTGTTTCTCTTCCAGAATAAATTATAATAATTTGGCCACATGATGAGTTTTCATGTCACTCCGTCAAAAGGTCAGAATTTAATTTGTCCAACATGTCATTTTATGTGCAAATCTTTGCAGTGACCATCATGCTCCTCAGCTTCAAGACTTCATGTTTATAGATAATAATGAGAATTTAACAGTGAACATTCATCAAACTCATTTTCCACCTCAGCTTCAGAACAGGTCTGCAGGCTGAAGATATTATCAGTACCACCATATATGAAAGAAGAGCAGCCAAAAGTCTGCAGGCCTGTTTGGTAAGAGAAGCACATTCAGCAGCATATTAAGAAATAAAGCCTCAGTAGATTTGGACTTTTTCTCCTCGGCTCTCTGAAACTTCTGAGGCGTTTAGAGAAAAGATTTCATAAAACAGAGAAGTTCTCTCCTCAAACTGCAGGGTTTGAAAATGGAGTCATTCTCGACTCGAAGCCTCTGCAGAGATTTGAGATAATATGAGAGTCTGAAATCTGAATGAGAAGGCCTCCCCATGAAGGTTATCACAGTCAATAAACCATCACAGTGAGAGAATCAGCCACTTTTATTTGGCTTAAATGAATGAAAGGGGAAATATATCAATATAAAAATAACCAAATGGCAGAAATGTGAACCAAGACTCCTAAACACTCCAGGACAGAGCTGGACCAGCTTTTATTCTTATGCTCATGGTGTGTGGGGGGGTTGAAGTCTCAAATTAACTTAGATGAGGAGAGACAGCTGACCCCGGCTCCTGGTTCACGTCCATTACATGAGTGCTACAGAAGTGACGTTCGTAAACGAGCGTCTTTTTGTCAACAGGTGACTATTTTAGAATATTTGACCTGACAAAAAAAATATTAATACATATGAATCAATGTTCCTGTTAATCTTTGACTCATGCAAGGCTGCAAAAATCAGAAAAGAATTCATTCTTGTTGTATGTGGTATACTGAAAAAAATAATTTTTGTGTTTTTTCCATCAAAAACTGCAGTAACATCTTGATCAAAATACATTATTTAAAGGGTAGAAAAATGTCAAGCAAGCGAGTATTTAATATTTATGATAAGGGTTGACCATCATTTAAAAACATGAAAGTTCAATTAGTAAAAAAAAATATATATATATTTATATTACTTTATAGGTGGATTTATAGGTGTGTGTGTGTGTTATGGGTAATAGGTGAAAGTGGGTGACCAGTTATAATAATTTTAGAAAATTTGATCCAGCACAAAAATAATAATACACATTAACAAATGCTGCTGTAATCATTGACATATGCAAGACTACAAACATAATAAAAAAATTATAATCCAATTTTTATGTGGTAAATTGGAAAAATGTTTATTTTCCATAAAAATGCAGTGACTTCATGATCAAAATACATCATTCAAAGAGTAAAAAAAATGATGAGTATTTCATGTTTTTGATTAGGGCCGACCATGAATTGTAGGGATGAAAAGTCAAAGAAGAAGAAGAGAAAGAGAGGAATGTGTCTCTCTGGTTTTGACTTCTGAGGCGGGTCTCTCAGAAGGAGGGTCTTAGATGAGTAACAAAGACTTTATCAACTTACATTTGGCCAAAATATTAAGTTGTACTTTAATAACCACCCAAGAAAAACACTCCAACTGAGTAGAAAATCTTAGGCAAAAAATTCTGATATCAAACATGATCATTTTTAAACAACAAGAAAAAAAATGGTTTCAATCTTATTAAAAATATAAACAAACTATTTGTGCTTAACACTCAGATACATAAGTCTGCATGCCTTTGAGATGCTATGCTATCAAACTTAATGTATAGAAATCCTATAATAAACTTTTCTTCAATAACAACAAGCAATAATGCAGAGATAACAGGCGCATTTCTAGATGAAGTTCTCTAGAAACACAGAAGTCACATCATCAGAATGCATTTTTCATGACAGAATCAAACACCACACTGTTAGATGTGTCCATAGTTTGGTTAAAGAGTTTATAAGGTTGTGGTTTTCTGTTGGCTGAAAAGCGTCTGTTTTCTACACTTGGGCAGAGATGAGGGGTCCAACTATCCCGGGAGGTCAAAAGTCATCTTAGGTGTCACAGAAGAATCTCTGGGAGTAGAAAAGGATTGTCTAAGTCTCTGGGAATGTGGTCTGTTCGAACACCTTATCAAGCCTCAGCCGATCATTGTTTAGGGAGGAAGTCCAGAGTAATAAACACATCTCTAGAGTCAACGAAGGTGTCTGTTCGTTGTAGATGGTGGGAAAGAAGAGGGACTTCATGGCTCCACATGTCTCTAGTGAGTTACATTGAGGCCTCAGGAGAGGAAAGGGGGCAGTTTAATCTTGCTATACTTGTAAGTCTTCGAGTTCTGTCTCGAGTTCAGCCTCCTCCAAGTGTTTTTGCAGTTCTGTCTGCTTAGAAAACTGTATCTGCACCTCCTCTTCAATAATTCTCAGCTGTTGACCAAGGTTTTCTTTAATGCTGGCACTCTGGATGATGAAGAGATTGTTGGACGTTGAGACTGATGAGGGAATAGCCTGGATTCTTTCACTCCAGAGGCATAGCTTATTAAGAAGCTCCTCATAACGTGAATTTGGCTGACCCTCCATTGACTCCAAAGAGGTCTGACTCCACTGACTGGTGAACAAATGAACATCCTGAATCCATGAGTGGCTCTCACACAGCTGAAGGATTTCTACTTTAGCTTCCTGCATGATCTTTTCTTGCTCTTTTGACAGATTTTTGGTGACATTATTAATGCTGATTTGCCACTCCAGCTGTCCTCTGGTAAGGGGATAACAGCAGCCATGCATCCTGTTGCCCTGGGCCATTTGCGAAGTCTCTTTAGACAACATTGGCCAAGGAGATGGAAGTTCTTTGAGACACTGCTGGCAGCAGAAGTGCAAGCCAGCACTCACCTCATCATTGCCCTTTTTCTCTGTAAAAGTAAGATACTCTGTCCTGAAGTCAGATGAACCATCCTGAGCAGAATCATGCACACTGCTGTTGCTTTCCAGAAAAAGTCCACAGCTGTCACACATCTGAATTACAGCCTCTCCAACGGACAGAATTGCTTCGCTCACTGCTGTTTGGCACAAATGTATTGGGGGCTCCACAGTCAGAGCGCTGTCAGTGCTGAGGCACAGCTTCACGTCAAAGAGGCTGCTTTGTTTAGAGTTCTGCCTCTTCAAAACACTGTTGAGAAAAGCCGGGAAATCTTCGTTGGTTATTGTGACAATACTCTGCGCAATCATGTGATTGATGAGAGCAGCAAAGTTACCCAGTTTCTTTAAGGCATTTTCGGACAGAGTCTGCTCTGTCACTAGCTCATAATAGTGTTGGGGAAGGGGTTCGTCGGTTTCGTTTGGTTTTTGAAAATATTTCAGTTGCAGCTGCAGCTCCTGGTGTGCCTTGTAACAATCATCTCTCACCTGATTCAGGATGGAAGAGCGGAATTGTGACAGCTTCTTAAACATCTCCAAACCCTCTTGATTCATGGCTTCGAGCATATTTTTGAATTCCAACAGGGTGTAGGTGTTTTTCTCTTTCGTAGGCAGCAGGTGCATCCCTCTCAATTCTTCAATTACTCTGTAGAACTTCAAACGAGCATTTCTGAACTGGGGCATAACCATCATCAGCTCATCCTGCAGAACCTTACGTCTGCGCAGAAATTTGCACCTTCGTACAGCTGCGTGCCAGTACGTGAATGGTTTCTGCAGTTTATACTTCCTGAAAAATGGAATTTCCTGCAAAGCTGCGCACAACACTGATTCTCTGTCTTCCTCCGTGGCAGTGAGTGGAACTTTATTAGGCTTGGTGTCTTGAACACAACTCCCATCGTGGGAGCTTCTCTGTGACAGAGGAGTGGACATGCTTCTGAAGTCCACAGTCTTTAATTGGCAGATCAATATTTCAACATTTCTCTGGATCTGGCTGTTAAATGGCGTCATCTCTGTCTGTCCTTTAGGACATCATCAAAGAGATTAAAGGCATCAAAGACATTAAAGGCATCAAAGGCATTAAAGCATCAAAGGCATTAAAGGCATCAAAGGCATTAAAGCATCAAAGGACTGACGGAAAGGCATTAAAGCATCAAAGGCATTAAAGGCATTAAAGCATCAAAGGCCTGACAGAAAGGCATTAAAGGCATCAAAGGCATTAAAGCATCAAAGGCATTGAAGCATCAAAGGCATTAAAGGCATCAAAGACATTAAAGCATTAAAGGCATTAAGGCATCAAAGGCATTAAAGCATCAAAGGCATTCAAGCATCAAAGGCATTAAAGGCATCAAAGGCATCAAAGGCATTAAAGCATCAAAGGCATTAATGTTTTATATTTCCAGAGCTCATGGCAGTAAGAGACATGACCGTGACAGTGCGACAGATAGCTAAACAAATATGGAGAGTTCTATCAGCTCTGGCAGAGCAGAAAATTCGTTATACCTGCAACAAAGTCATTATTTGGAGGAGCAGTTGGAGAGATGGAGGCTGAAACGTAACGAGCTGGAGATTGTGAACAAGGATCTCCTCTCTAAGTGCAAAGCCATAGAGGATGATCCGGATACCAGGTGCCTGAGAATTACTGTGTTTCAAGAGGAGAGGAATGTAGAAGAGTTGGAGGAGCAGCTGCAGACTCAGCATCAGGACACCTGTCAGGAGAGAGAGACTCTGAAGCAGCAGCACGAAGAGAATCGACAGAAGCTACAGAAGGAAATCCAGGATTTGAACACACTGAAGTCAACACGGGCTGCACAGATAGAGACCAAGGAGGAGCAACTGACTGTCCTTGAACAGAAAAGGTCTGAGGTGGAGTCTCTGAGGAGTCAGCTGGCCCATCATGAAGAGCAGCATCAACTTGCCATAGACAACCTTATAAAAATGCGGAGGTCACAGGTGGAGGTCACGGTCCAGAGACAGGAGGAGGAAACTGGCAGACTGATTCTGGAGAAGACGTCTGAGGTTCTGAAGGTGGACCGGGATCAACTCAGGGAGTTGGAATATGGCCAGCAGAACCTGCTGTTGAAAAAAGATGACCTGCAGAGGGCGATAAAGGACCTACAAGGTAGACAGAGCTCCCTTTGTGCACAGAGGGACCAAATGAAGAAACGTGGTGAGAAACTCATCCAGAAGAGCCTCCTTGTGAAGGAGGAGGTGGAGCGGCTGATGGAGACTCACCTGCAGCTGAACGAGAAGCTCACAGCTCAAATACACGTGAACAGAGAGCAGCTCCTCACCTCAAAGGACAGTCTAGAGAAAACTCTAGCTGCTTTGTCTGAGGAGAACTGTGAGGGACGAGCAGAGCTGGCAAAGCTGGAGACAGAGCTGCAGGCCAAGAGGAGGAGCACGAGGAACCTGGAGGAAGTGAAGCAGGAGGCTGCCATCATCCTCAGATACATGCTGGAGGACAAAAGACAGAGTCAGCACTCTCAGTGGATGATGGAGAGGCTGCTGGATACCATAGAGGAGTCCTATCTCTAACATTGTTTTGTATATTGACATTAAAGCAGATAAAATGGAGTAAGCATCAAATATTGCTAATATGGCTCAGGAGGAGGAGCTTGATGTCCTTTGTCAAATGTTATCGGAGGCCCAGAAGCAGTTATCAGAGAGCTCCCTCTTCATCCAAAAAATAGGCTCAGGGCTTAAAGGGCTTAACCCTTTTGATTGCATGAAATTGCATGCCCATAATAAAATGGGTATATCTCTGCAACCACAAAGTCTTTTGGAATACTTTTTGGTGTCCAAGTAAAGGGGACACTTATGAGATTTGTTGAGATGTGTTAATATGAGTATATGTGATATGGATGAAGAGTAAATGAAGATGGCACACAGCAAAAATTGCGACTGCCTCTCAAGGTCCCTGGTATAATAAATATTAAACCTTCAACCCTGCTATCAGATCGAACTCTGGTCATATGCAATGCGTGTGTGCTCAAGAACAGGAACTCATTGATAGAACTGAATTACTGCAAAATAGTCATACGCACATGTGTGTATGTGTGCTCAGGAAGCCATTGATAGACCAATTATGGTCCACATATGTTTTCCTATTTAACTTGTTTATGAAGTAATGCAATTTAACTCCGATCACTATTCAACATGTCAGGGCAGGGAGAAGGTCAAAAGCCTCTAACACATCATTGTCTGTAACACTGTATTTGTGTATTCATATATGTATATATATATATATATATATATATATATGTATATAAACCCTCGTTTTCCAAAGGTTGAAGCTCAAATGTTCAGAGCTGCGTCTTGAAGTTATGCAGAGAGAGTAGGAGCTGCTCAACAGAAAAAGGCAGCTTCAAATGGAGCTTCATCAGTCTGAGCAGAGAGAGGAGCGTCTTCGTCAGTACTCGCACACTCTCTACACTGAGCTGCAGAGGGTGGCTGAACAGAGAAATCAGTTGATACAGGATGCTGCGTCCAGGATTTTTCAGCTGGTGCTGCAGTGCGATCATGTCTCTGCTGAAGCTGACGAGACGATGGATGCTCTACGTGAGCAACTGCAGGCTGTCCAAACTGAGCTACAGACAGTGACGGAGGAGAAAGACCGAATGAGGCTATCCTATGAGGAGAGGCTCAGAGCGGCGCAGAGTCAGCACCTTGAAGCTAGACGGAGAGAGGAGGGTCTCTGTAGGCAGATAGAGACTCTCCGATCTGAGCTACAGACCAAGGAGAAAGACAGAATGACTGTGTGCTCTGAAAACACCAGCAAAACCTAAAAGAAGAAAAACAACCCCTGATCTGCACCCCCTCCCAAAAAAACCCCACAAACAAACAAACAAACTAACAAAAAACAAACAAAAATACACCTGGGTTCAGGGGTTGTTTTTGAGTTTAGTGTTGTAACACCAGCAACACAAAGAAAACCAAACAAACAAAAACTACCCAAGAAAAACTAAAAAAAATTCATAAATAAAAAATTAATTAATAAAATCACTCCTGATTTTAGTGTTCATGTTTTCCTTGTTTGTTCCTTACATTGCATTCACAGCAAATGTGAAAAAATAAAAAATAACTTTGCACAACTACATTTTTTGCATGTATTTGCGTATTCAAATTTTTAGGAGCAAAGTTTCACTGCTCTCTGTCCTGAAGCAGCAAAACAAGGGGGTGGGCCTGCCTCCTAGCTACGAGCAGCGCTTGTCCGCCTTTGCCAGTTAGCCCGGGTCGATGCCAGGATTACACGGCTGGACTGCGAAGCACCCGTCCATTGGCCTCCATTAAGTGGCCCATCGAGTTAGACAACAGCAAAATAACTAAGAATTAACCAACCTTGTTGAAACATTCATTTGTTATTAATGCACAGTGATGAGTTGTTTACATGTTTACAGAAATCCATTCCATTCTGTTCCATTACTTTAATAGTGATATTTATCTTTTTATACATGTATATAGTTGAAATTTATTTGTTTATATTTAAACAGTATGTTCTTGCTACTTTTCTGTGTTCTATTTAAATCTTTTTTATTTTTTATACCTCTTATCTGGCATTCATTTGGAACAGCAGAGTAGAAATTTCATTGTGCAAGGAGGCATGTTTCTTAATGTGCAAATGACAATAAACGCTGTGAATCTTGAATCTTGAATCTTGAGGGTACGAGTCTTTTTTAATCTTAATTAGTACTGATAGATTGGGCCAATGCTTACACTGGAGCTGATCAATAAATAACATCCATACTTGGATAAACTTTAATAAAACTGTGTTGTGATAATCTGATTGTGAGAAACCACATCTACACTGGGCCAGTAATACTTTATGGACTACAAACAAACTTTATGTAACTTTACAAAATTGTTGGTACCCTCCCATTAAAGAAAGAAAAACCGACAATGGTCACTGAAATAACTTGAAACTAACACAACTAGTAATACATAAAAATGTCCTAAAATTAACTAAAGAAAATCAGACACTGCTTTTGAATTGTGGTTTAATAGAATAATCTTACAAGACAAACTAATGAAACTGGTCTGGACAAAAATGATGGTACCCTTGACTTAATACTTTGTTGCACAATCTTTTGAGGCAATCACTGCAATCAGGTGATTTCTGTAACTCTCAGTGAGACTTCTGCACCTGTCCACAGGTATTTTGGCCCACTCCTCATGAGCAAACTGCTCCAGCTGTCTCAGGTTTGAGGGGTGTCTTCTCCAGACTGCATGTTTCAGCTCCTTCCACAAATGTTCAATAGGATTTAGATCAGGGCTCATAGAGGGACACTTCAGAATAGTCCAATGTTTTGTTCTGAGCCATTCTTGGGTGTTTTTAGCTGTGTGTTTTGGGTCATTATCCTGTTGGAGGACCCATGACCTGTGACTGAGACCAAGCTTTCTGACACTGGGCAGCACATTTGGCTCCTGAATGCCTTGATAGTCTTGAGATTTCATTGTACCCTGCACAGATTCAAGACACCCTGTGCCAGATGCAGCAAAGCAGCCCCAGAACATAACTGAGCCTCCTCCATGTTTCACAGTAGGTACAGTGCTCTTTTCTTTGTATGCTTCATTTTTGTGTCTGTGAACATAGAGCTGATGTGACTTACCACAGTGGCTTGTAGAATAGAATTTTTCATAAACACTGAAAAGGATCATCATCAGACTTTGCACAGATGCCCTCTCTAACTTACAGATGACCTGAGTAGATTTTCAATGTCATGGGTCAAGGTCATGGACCTTTATATTGCCAATATTTGCTTATGAATGCTTGATTTCACAAGTCAGTATCACAAAAATGCTTTCCTTCAAACTTTGCTCAACATATAACATGACACTCGAAGAAACTAACTATAATTTGCAGGTCAAAGGTCAAGGACATTAAGTTTTTCTGGTTGTACTTTGCTTGTAGCTGTAGTTTATCAAGACAGCTTTTGGGGATTTCGATCAAACTTTAAAAAGTTGTCGTCTCATGCTGGAAGTTCGATGACCTGATTTGATTTTGGAGGTCAAAGGTTATTTGGCATCACTGACAGCTCCTTTTTGTGAATGTTTAATCTCTGCTATTTGTCTTCTGTGGCTCAAGGACAAACTGATTCGATTTTGAAGGTCAAATGTCCTTGGGCCTCGTGGCCGTCTCTTTCTTGTGAACTTGAGATGTAAAGTCTCTTTGAGGGATTTCTGTCAAACTTTGCCCAAATGTCCTCTCTCACTTGATGCTGAGAAGGTCAGAGGTCAAGTGGCCCACCACTGGACCTTCACTCTCTGATCATGTGGACCTCAGATCACCGTGCAATGGATCCACTTTTCCTCATGTAAGCAGGATTATTTTGGGATTTGATTTTGGCTTGAAGACTGACGAACATGCTGCAGGTAGCTGAAGGACTCTCGGCACTCTGGTGTCACTTTAAGTACGTCCACGTTCGCTCTGACCATCTGTCGCTCGTATCCTCCTCCGTCTGCCTCCTGTGTGGTGTGGCTCTCTTTCGTCCCGCTGTAAAGGGACACACACAGGAAATTGGATTTCTTCTGGCGTGCTGGGTGCTCCCCTCGTCCTCGCCGCACTCGTCTCTCAATCACTTTCCGTCTCGGGGCGTAAAAACATAAGGCTATTAGAGCTGTCGAGCGGATGAATGTAATCCATACGCGGTGAATCACAGAGCGTCGTCCCGCTCTGATGGGAGTGAGCTCGCCTTCAAAGGATTTCTCTCTGAACCAGGAGAGTCTGCAGCTTTGATTTTGGACTAAAACGACAATTTGAATCAGACCGGAGCGTGAAATTACAGCGTTTACCGCCACACACTTTGACTTACATCCATGAAAAAAGAAACCGGTCTCTGCTCGTTAAATGATCCTGTCATTTCTCTGATTCATCCACGTTTGATGGACGAGTGATGGACGAGTGATGGATGGTCACGCTCACGGCGGGACGGAGATTTTTACACACCAGGAGTCCATCTCACCACGGCTGAATTATTCCACTCACTCGTGCATCACAAAGAAAACTTCCTGATGCTCATGTTACATCTTCGTCTTATTTTGGAAAATGGAATGAACAAGAACCACCTGGTGGTTTGAGGATCCATCGAACTGTCAGACAGTGACCCCGGGGGGGCGGGGTCCAGCAGAGGGGCCAGGGTGCCTTTTGTGACCCATGACCTTGACCTCCAACCAATGACCTCCAAAATGTAATCACTTTAGTCTTTAAGTAAATTCGTCCATCCATCCAGTCCGTTGCTGCAGCGGCCTGTCCCACTGTCTCTCCATCTGTCCATTGGCCTGCCAGTCAAACCATTTATCACTCCAGCCATCCGTTCACTGAAAAGCCCCCCAAAACATAATAAATGCTATATAAAGGCCAAAAAGAAATTTAAAACAAAAGTTAAAGGTGTGAGTAGTGCAGATCTTTCATTTCTCTTAATTCAAGGACAATCAAACCCTTGAAACGTCATTAGAGCTGTTTTCAGCAGCACATCGATCCTGTCTGAGTGCAGCTGCAGCTTAAATATCATAAAAACAAGAAGAAAGAAACAACTCGGACCACAGATGTTTCACAGCTCTCTGGAGGTTATAAACTTATTTCCCATTCTGCATAATTAATGATTCAGTATTTTACAGAGCTGAGTCGTTATTCTGCAGGAAAATAAGAATATTGTAGCTGCAGTCATGAGTTTGTTTGACTCTTACATCAGTGAGGAAATAAAAATGTGATTTTAAAGATGGATGTCCTCGTCTTTTCACGCCTGATGGAGCGCGTAACACTGAGGGTTTGTTCAACAGCTGTTTGGCCCTCAGCTCTCCTCGCAAACGCCTGGACATCGGTGCTGGACAAAAGGAAGCACGTGAATTATTAAACAGAAGAACAGCTTAGGAGGCAATATGGTCGACCAGAGTCATGGAGTCAGCGTGAGGAGCTGAGACGGCAGAGCGGGCTGAAGTAATCATTTAGGAACGGGTCAATGAGACGGTTTGTGAGTCCATCAGGGACGGCCAACAGCATACGGACAGGCTGGAGGCGTTTCTTTAGGAGGAGCTCAAACACCAGATCTTCAGCCTCGGGTTTCCTGTTTGGCATGACAAGAAAAACGAGTTTGAAGGTCACTGTCATGTGGATGTGGGCGACACTGTGGGGCTCAAGACTGGCCACAAGCTGGGCAGTTTCAAAGCCATTTTAAGGCCAAGTTCCCGCCCAAACAAACAAACAGTCTGGAGGGCGTGGCCCAAAGTCGACCTTCAATTTATCCAGAGGAAGGTCATGGAGATCAACCTAGATGTCCCTCTTCTGGGTAACAATCCCAGCTCTTCCTGCTAGATTCTGAGGCAGGACATACACTCACCAACAACTATACTAGGTACACAAGTTCAACCGCTCTTTAATGAAAATAAGCCAATCACATGGCAGTGATACAATGCATTAGTCCTTTAATCATGAACAACACAACCTGCTGAAGTTCAAACTGAGCATCAGAATGGAGAGGCAATGTGACTTAAGAGACTTTGAATGAGACATGATTGCATTTAGAAACTGCTGATCTACTCTGACCAGCTCCAGGGTTTACAGAGAATGGTCTGGGAAAGAGAAAATAACCAGTGGGTGAAAATGCCTTGTTGATGCCAGAGGAATCCAAATAACTTTTTTAATACATTTTATTTTTTATTTATTTTTCTCTGATTTCTATTTGTGTTTTATATTGTTACTATTAGGTTTATTTTGTTTATGTGTGATTTAATTTATTATTATTTCCATCAGTATTTGGAAGTGGGTTAATTATTGACTACTTGTGTAAGGTGAAGGGGCGGGACCATAGAAGTTTCGACTTCCTCTTACTCCTTTTTGAACATGCAAATGGTTGTTTTTCTTTTTGTTCTATGTTTACTTACTTTTTCTGTTCAAAATAAAGAAGAGAAAGAAAGATAAACCACTTGTGACAACCAAGGACTGAAAAAGACCATTTCTGAACACTCAACACGTCGAGACCAGCTACAGCTGCAGGAGACCACACCTGGTGCCACCCCTGTCAGCTAGGAACTGAGGCTACGATTCACACTAAAGGATGATGTGGATATCTCCAGGGTCACGGAGAGTAAGAAGGTCTTACTTTATCTCATTCTTTAACCAGTTTTTGCCGGACAAATGACCACGAAGCCAGCCCCGCTATCATCGAGGGATGGACCCAGTTGGCTGTGTCCATAGTGACTGTGCGTCCTGAGATTTGAGGGTTTTTTTAATAGGACAGTATGCATTAACGGACATTTACATGTAAATACATGAGATTATAGCCAGGTGGCTAATTTCCATCCCCAGTCCCACTGACAGGTTTGTATCAACACATAAAAAAACAAACATCAGTAATCGGAATAAAATTATTATATTAAAAGACAAGTAACATGCATAAACTGTGGACAGCCTGAAGGACATACAGTCCAAGCTATAACGGGCTGGGAGTTGGGGAACCATGGGAATTATACACAATCAATGCTAACGTGCTGGAGTGCTACGATCACCATAAACCAGTCAGATCACACTTACAGGAGGAGTGGCTGCTGGGAAAGCTCTTGCGTCCCTCTGAGACCACGTCCGGCAATCCGGTGCACAGCATCTTGGTGTTTAGCTGGCCGTCAGGGAAACAGCGATGGATGAAATCCGGCCTGGGTCTGAAATCACACAGACATGGATGTAAACAATCTGGATCTTCATCTGGAGCACGTTACCTCTGATGGGGATGAGAAGGTCTCGTACCTGCCCACGATGAGCTTGATGGTGTTGGTGAAGACCCCATTCAGAGCGAGGGCCAGAGACACAGCTGGAAGACAACATGTGCTGAGTTATTTATTTGACAGGAGATTCAGATCCATGTAGACGATGATTATGCTGTAATTAAACCCAGAGTTTGACCCTGTGGATCTGGCAGGCTGCCTTCTTCCCGATATAACGAGGAAATAAAACAGACGATTGAGTTCATGAGAGCCTCCAGCAGATGCTGACAGGGTTTTTCAGATCATCTTCGTTTCTGAGCTGTGACTGGTGATGAAGTCGACCTGATCAGGTTTGTATATTTTTATATATCAGCACAGATCCCTATTTGTCTAATGGTCTGGTTCATAAATAATGTGGTGCTAACTCTTTAATAATGCAGTTTCCTGCAGTTTGCTCTTGTCTTTTGTCTGAATGAGGAGTAAAACCCTCAGCCAACAAGTCCCAGCAGAGGCAAATTACCTTGTTAGTCTGGGGTGGTGCGCAGAGAAGAGAGAAGAGGGGGAGGGGTGAGAGTTATTTAGTTATGTTCAGCTTTAGTTTGGGGTATTCTGTGAAGTTATTTTGGGTTAATCGGTATATATTTAATCTTTTTGCAATGGGTTGGTAGAATTGTATATTTGGGTATCCTGTGTAGATTAGTTTTGTATAGCGTTGTCACTGGAGGAGAGAGAGTGAAGTAGAGATGCAGGTGAGAGAAAGAGGGAGGAGGGGCAGGTTGAGTGTGCTGCAGCTGGGTCAGTGTGTGGTTGTGTGTGGTGCCCTGCAGTCTGCTGCACGAAGGAGGATCAAGTTGAGAAATGCTGTTCAATATAAATGGACTTATTAAAAAACACAGAGCTCTGAACCTGCTGTCTGACATCCTTCATTGCACCTTTATGCTGAAGATCTTCACTCCTGCTGGTTTTCATCCAGTTTAGAGGGTTTTTCACACTTAGTTTACAAAATATGGACAGATTTAAGACTTTTTAAAGCCTAAAATTGAGATTATAATATTTATTTCCCTACGAAATCTTTTGCATGGCCTACGACAGAGTCACAAACCTAAAAACATGAATGCATCAATTTAATACAATATGGAGATGGCTATGATGTGGGGATTCCTCCTTCTGTACCCTTTTATGGAGTTTTTTGGTCTGTTTTTTGCCTCTGTGGAGGCATTTTTGATCCTCTGCCTCTCTGCTGCTCTGAGAGTGGGCGTGGCTTCCCCTGCACTGCAGCTCCTCACCTACCTCCAATCACCTGCACCTACAAAGCTGGCTCTCTGACTCTTCTCCAGCGCCAGTTGATTTCCACATCCACAGTGGTTTGTTGGCCATCACTCCTTTCTTGAAACTTTACTATTTTGCTAGACTTTTGATCTCCCATTGGGAGTTTATGCCTTCGTGTAAGCTCTGTGTTTTTGTGGATTTCTGCCTGATTACTTACCCTGTGCCTCTGCTCCTTCTGTCCTCAGTGCCTTCACGAGCCCTTACCACACCAACCACCTTTACACTCACCTTCCTCACGGACAATTCCTCACAGATCCAAATATTTTCCTTCACTAATTGAATTTTTTTATGAATGACAGAAAGATTTGGAGGCTGTCGGTCATTATGATGGACTCTAAAACGGGGACGATCCAGTGCACTTTCATACTCGTGCAGACGTGTAAAGTAAACCTTCTCTTAATACATCATGGAGGAAGTCCTTTAACCTATTTAAGCCAGAAGTGTAAAACCGAGTGTACTGTCGCCCTCTGCCTTTGGACTGCTGATTAATTATGACGTTTGGCTGATCAGGTCCGAGCACTTTCACCTGCAGCTTCTCCTGATATGTTCTTCTCTTGAGAGGTTCTGATTTAGGTGACTTCACTGGATTATTTCATTTCTCTTTCTCCAGCGTGTGTCTCTGTCTCTGTCTCCACCTCCCGCGGCTTGACCTATCAATCAGCTTAAAGACAGACGGCTGTGACGTCGGCCCCTCCCACCGGCAGGGTGGTGGTGTGTGAATGTGGGCGCAGGGATGGTGCGCCCTGACATGGCCCTGTCTTTGTATTGAAGAGGAGAAACTGCGCGTGTACAACTTTTACCGAGAATCTATGGACAAAGATTTTTGCGCCCCAAGGCGGAAATACGTCACCAATCAGACAACACAGATAAACGAAACAACTGTACTCATCATCATTACCTATATAATATTTATTTTGCTCATCTATAAATCGATATACATTTGCTTTGAAATATTTGTATTTTATCATTTCATTTTTATGTCTTATTCAAGCTAATGTGGTGAGTGGTGGGGCGGCTGCCTAGCGCCCTCTATTGGCCAGCCGCCACTTCTGGGTGTACTTTATCTTAAATGTGACTGCATGTTGGACAAACACTTGACCCTCAGTGAGAAATGTGGCCCCTTGATGGCCCCTTACTCAGAAAATCCTGGATCCTCCACTGAAGTGGACTCAAGAAGGATCTGCTGCTGAGGCTCGTTGGAGCTCAGAGTTAAACATCATTAATGAAACTTCTGCTGAACTTTATGATTTGATCTCAGTGATGGATATTTTTGGATCAGCTCTGACGTTTGACTCCAAAAATGTTGGGACGGTTGTCGCTAAGTCATGAGAACAAACTCTGATTATCTCTGAGTGTGACAGACTCCCTCTGCACAACAATAATATGAAGCTCATCTCCTCGTGTTCGAGGACCAAACTGCATTATCGCTGTTTAAAGTGAGCTTTTTCAGAGGAAACATTAAACTCCAGAGATGATTACATTCTGTGTTTGTTACAGACAGATAATCTCAGCATTCGGCTGTTTTATTAAACAGCTCTGCAAAGAGAGCCGCTCCCCTGACATGATGTTAGAGGGAAATCAAAGAAAATATCAGAAAACCAGGTCCACTGGAGCACAGAGGCTCAATGGGATGATTAGTGCCAGATCAATTAAGACCTGATCCATCAGAACAATGGGGACGACTCTGCACTAATTAAATTCACTAACGAACTAGCCAAACAACGCTTGGCGTGTTTGGAGTTTGTTCTGAGGCATAAACAGAGCTTAACATAAATTCATCAACCTGCTGGTCATAAACAGGGACGATAACACCTTTGTTTTCACCCTTTAACACCTGAAACCTGATTTAGCAGAATTGTCCACAGAAACATTGAAATGTGACCTCCTCTCAGGTAAATCCCATATGGCTCTGGGTAACCAAAATAATCACACTTAGCTCGTTAAGGCCAAAACTGTCATGCAGATATTACCATCTGAATCCAGACTGAGCAGGCCTTGTTTGAGCTCCTGTTCTCTCTCTATCATCTCCAAACACTATGACCATTCTCCTCTGGCCTCTGAGATGAGCTGCTACATGTGACTTTACTTTTAATTTGATTTAATCTATTTCATAATGCATTTGTCAATAATTTATATCCATTTGTCGTTTCATTTTTTTATTTGTGTGGTTTAATTAGATTTCATCTTTTGTTATTTTGTATTTTTTAATATTAATTATTAGCTACTTGTTCCTTCATTTATTTATTTTCAGTTTTATCTAACATTCTTCATTTTTTGTTAAATTTTATTTTCTAATTCTGTGTATTAATTTGCCATTTCATTGAATTTGTTTCTTTTGTGTGATTCAATTTGATTCTATCTTTATATTCTACCTATTTTATATTAATATTATTACCTATTTGTGAATTTTATTTCAGTCATAACCAATTTCACTACATTTTACTTTATCACATTTTATTTTTACATTTTGTAATTTTTTATTTCGTTTAATTTAATTAGACTTTACTTTTAAATATTTTTTTATTCATATACATGTTTTATTTTATTCCTTAATTCATTTTTTTTTTTTTTCATATTTCATCTTGGAGCAGATGGGCTTCATCAGCAGAGGACCACACCTGGTGCAGCCATGTGATTGACTGATTAGCCTTTTGGGTTAATGAGCTGTTGAAGGTCCCCATTGAAGTGCCTGTGAGCTCAGATTGAAGGTGAAGGACTGTTTTTAGTTGCTGCAGGTAAAAATATTTTCCAAAGCTCATAGTTTAGTTCCTCTTTCCGTGGAGTCGGGCATCATTCATAAATAAAGTGTTGGAGGTGGTGCACGTCGTCCTCGATAAAGATTCTCCACACGGCTAACGACCTCAGACTCAGATCTCCCTCCTCTCTAACCCGCTGCGACAGCCAGTTTGGTCCAATAAAAGTGAATTTTAATCCCAGGATCTGAGAGTGTTTATAGCTGATTAAATTTTGATGTTTCTCAGATAAATCGTCAGAAGCAGCTCCCTCTGGTCCCCCGGTCTGCAGAGGTTCCTGCAGATCACACAGCTTTAAAAACTTGAACACAAATCCAATTAAAGACACGCGGAGACATGAATCAGCGTGTGCTGGGATTACAGAGACGCTCTCCTGCAGGAAAACAACATCCAGGGGAGCGGGAGAATAAAGGAGCCAATTATCCCCACACTCTCTGCACGCTCGCCGTTTGAGCCGACGACACCTCCAACCTGAAATCATCAAAGAGGAGAGATTATTCCAGCTCTGACAAACCGTTTTAATCCGGAGCTCACGATCTGTCCGGGTGTCTCTGCAGGTTAATTCTGACACCGCGAGGCCAAAATAAGAGCCGAGCTGGATCAGCCAGAGAGAGACTTCCTAAAGCACAGGAAACAGTCAGAGAGGTTTTCTTTAGTAGAGTCTGAAGAAAGAGGAGCTTCACTCTCTACAAACAAGGACCTCAGCCTCACAGCACGACTGTCAGACATTCATGAGGGCCGGCTTTGAGGAAGCACGGATTTACAGGTAACATTAATTTGAGGATCTTTTCAGGACAGCACCATGGAGCCCCTTAGACAGGGATGGGCAGTAATGTCACAGATAGTGTTAACACAGCTTCGTCACAGATGCTCTCAGATGATGTTGTTCTCTTGGCTTCTCCAGACAGAGTCTGGAGAGTCTGCAGCTTGGACGAGGGTCACTGTCCCTGACAAATACACCAATAAATACAATACAACCCCCCATCACCCCTTAATGACAAACTGCAACCCAAATGAGGAAAATTTTCAATTTTCCAAATTTAGAAAAGAACAGATGCTGCAGTTTGAACCTGAGATCGTACAGAACACCAAAAATAAGTTTAATGATAAACCAAAGTGACCAGCACGTGGTGATGCTAGAAAAGGAAATATTCCCTTTTACATTCAAGAAGCTGCATTTATTATTAATATCTAATCTTTAGCACTAAATAAGCCATTGATCATAAGGCAGTCACAACACACAGAACACTTCAGTGACTTCAGCTTTCTTTACAGACTCAAAAACATGAAAGAAAACAGTCGAGCTACAGAGAAATAGATTCGAAAGACTAAAAACATGTAGCTTGAGCTAAGTCCCTGAAAATATAACAAACACCCTTCCATAGAAACGTGTCATTTAGCATTACAGGGTATTATCGCCACCTATTGTTCAGGAGTGTGAATAGGCAGAACTCCGCTGAATAAAATAATCCCCCCTCAAATCACAGCAGTTGATTTTTTTTTTCTTACTATTTTTTGCACCAGCAAAAGGCTCGCGACCCACTTTTGGGTCATGACCCACCAGTTGAGAATCACTGCAGTACAACAGAAAATAAAATTAAAATCAAAGAAGGTAAGTTAAAAAAACAAAGCAGTCCAGCAAAATATTAGAAAAGAAGAGCACTGACTGTTTTGTTTGGGACTGCAGATGGAGACTAGCATTGTGCTAAATCCAGCATCCATCATCTTCTATTGCTCACACCTTTTAGGGGTGGAGCCTGTCCCAGCTCACACTGGGCGAGAGATGGGGTGCGCCCTCAACTGGTCACCAGCCAATCACAGGGCCACATTGAGTGGCGAACAACCGTTCACACTTACACTCACACCTAAGGGCAAGTTAGAGCCACCAGTTAACCGAATGAGCATGTTTTGGTCTGTGGGAGGAAGCCGGAGAGCCCAGAGAGAACCCACGCATGCACAACCTTCTTGCTGTGAGGCTTGTGCACTACCTGCTGCCCCACCATGCTGCCTTAAATCTGTGTTCACACAGAATGTGACTTTAGCAACCTCGGCGACCTCTCTCCATGTAAAATCAATGTACAGCTGCGATGGGGTGGGGTTAACCCTCCCACGACGTGACGGCCACGATCAAGGCGACCTGGTTACTCGTCGCTCCGTCGCCAAAGTTGAAAAAGTTTGAACACTTTAGGCGATATCATGTGTGGCTGTGCGGCAATAGCCAATCAGCATTGTGTGGGTGTGTGATGGTACCCATGACAGACTGTTTTCATTCCGGTTCACAGAGTGACAATCCATGTCCCCGGGGAAACATTAGTTGGTGAGGACATTAGCTCCTCCTAGATGGGGCCTGAGGACTCACAGACGATGCTGCAGGGCCATCAGCTGCAGTGTTTGTAGTTGGTAGGTGAGTTAAAGGATACAGTTGGAATAACGTCAGCTAATACATCCTATTATATGATATGATATGATCGCAGTGAAACTCCAGTGACGTGACGTCACTGAGCGACCTCAACCAAAGTTAGGACAACGACGCGACTTCAGTGGGCAACGTGATTATGGTCACAAAGTTGCGTTCAGTGTGAACGCAGCCTAAATCTGGCATATTCACTTTAATATTGTATGGGCTCTGATGACTTCAGTTTATTAATAAGAACAACAACAATAACAGTAATTTTACTTTTATTAATAATTTTGATTTTTATCCCTGCTATCATTATGATCATTTTCATTCATGCATCTGTCTGCAGTGAGCTCCTTCTGTCATGCTCCTGCAACTCGGCTCGCTCCTCTTCTCCAGACTGAAGCTTCAGTGGAGCTGAAGGAGGAGATGTTCCTCCATCAGCTGAGTTTGTGTCTCAGGAAAGTCAACAGCAGGAGTCTGTGTCCAAGTCAAAGTGAGAATATTAGAGCTGCAGCATCGAACATAAGGGTAACTCCAGATGGAGAATATACATTAATGTAAATGTTTCAAATAAAAGTATATATTACGAGTTTAGAAGAGGTTTAACTCATAAAATATGAAGTATCCTGAGTAAGAAAATCACATGAGATGAAGCTTCATGGCTGCAGTTGATGGTCTGATTAAATTAGATTTTTTTGAGTGATAAGTTATTATGTTTGTTCTGGCCCAGAATCGTCCCGTCATCATGAACATCCAGACTCTGAGGAGACCTTCTTGGAGATAAGGGCTGTAAACTGATCCAGATCAGATGATTGTCTGTACATGAAGAACTACGGTGAGCTGGGCAGATACGGGGCAAAATAATCCCAGTTTATAAAGTAAAAAAAAAAAAAAAAAATCACATTGTATCCTGTAAATTTACACACAAAGTTCAGAGTTATAAATCCACAACTTAAGTCCCAAACCTAAAGAGCAGATGAAGAGAATGTGGGGCAAAGCTCTACAATTAAAACTCCAGAGGACCAGATCTGAAAAGCAGAACATGTCAGGGTGCTGGACTTTTGTATCCACATTTATTCTTTTTATTTTCATTTTTTCCAAGGCAAATTATATGTTTTTATATCTTAAATGTGATTTCATTTGTACAAAGCAGCACCATGCATGTGCAGCTTTAAACAAAGATAGGAATAAAATGAGATGGCTCACTCACATGCTGCTTTGCTACGCCTGAATGCAGTTTAAATACCAACCCCAGCCCCCCCCCCCCCCCCCCCCCCCCCAAAAAACCCTGAAAGTTTGAGAACTATCCAAATAAATTCACCATAGAAACAAGATATTTAATGTTCAAACGTATATGTTTTATTGTTTTTGTGATTATTTACTCTTTTTGAATTTGGTGCCTGAGTCACATTTAAGTAAAGGATGGAGCGAGGTTCACAAGT
The DNA here is from genome assembly GCA_037902135.1 of Cetoscarus ocellatus. Classification (NCBI taxonomy): domain Eukaryota; kingdom Metazoa; phylum Chordata; class Actinopteri; order Labriformes; family Labridae; genus Cetoscarus; species Cetoscarus ocellatus. The sequence goes on from JBAMNC010001863.1 coordinate 336,190, forward strand.
TTGTGAACAACTGAGTGAGCAAACAGTCCAACAGTCTGAGAGCAATGTTTACAACTGCAAGGAATTTGGGGATTTCATCATCGACAGTCCATAATATCATCAGAAGATTCAGAGGATCACATAAGTGGCAAGGCCTAAAACCAACACTGAATGCCTGTGACCTCTAATCCCTCAGGCAGCACTGCATCATAAAGCAGCATCATTCTGTAAAGGATATCAGCACGTGGGCTCAGGAACACTTCAGAAAACCATTGTCAGTGAACACAGTTCATCTCTACATCTACAAGGTCAAGGTCAAACTCTACCATGTGAAGCCAAAGCCATAAATCAACAACACCCAGAAACACCGCCGGCTTCTCTGGGCCGAGCTCATCTGAGATGGACTGAGGCAAAGTGGAAAAGTCTGCTGTGGTCTGAGTCCACATTTCAGACTGTTTTTGGACATCATGGACGTGGTGTCCTCCGGGCTAAAGAGGAAAAGGACCATCCAGACTGTTATCAGGGCAAAGGCCAACAGACAGCATCTGTGATGGTATGGGGGGGTGTTAGTGCCCATGGCATGGGTAACCTGCACATCTGTGAAGGCTCCATTAATGCTGAAAGGTACATACAGGTTTAGGAGCAACAGGGACGTCCCTGCTTATTTCAGAGACGACGAAGACACATTCTGCTCGAGTTACAACAGCAGGGACTAGACTGACCTGCTGCAGTCCACACCTGTCCACTGAACAGGTGAGGAGCACGTACTGGTGCCAAGCTACACAGGGTGGACGTTTAGTCGACCAAGTGTCCACATGGATACTCTGATATGAGGGAGAGTTAGATGTGAGTGTGGCATCTTCTTCATGTCTTAAGTATCTGTCCTCTTCAATAATCTCATAAGAACGTAGTCACAAACAGGCGTCTAAAGATCCATACGTACCTAAACACGCCTCCCTGATCTCGGTGCGGTCCGTCCTCTGGATGATCTTGACCACGAAGATGACGGCCAGCGGGGTGAGGAAGGAGATGGCCTGAGAGGAGAGAGAGACGTTCAGGTTATTGAGCTGTCAGAGGCTCTGCGGTCTCCGTCTGCAGGTTAATCCTGAAATCAGCTGGGCCTGGGGGAGAGCGGGGAGCGATCCATTATTCAGAGTTAATTTTAACAAGGCAAACGGAGAGCCAAACAGGACGCTTTACCTTCATTAAGGTGTGTGTGGAGCTCTGAGGAGACCATCAGCTCCAGGTTTGATCACAGAGCCTGGGCACACACAGGCTGTTAGGAAGACTCTGAGGGTTTTCAATACTTTACACCAAATTTTATTTATTCTGTCTAAAATAACGGCGGTGAAAACAAGGACGGAGCTTCAGTTTCACAGAGAATTCACATTAATCCCTCTGGAGTGCATCAGTGAGAATAAAATCCTGTCCTAACTCTTCAGACTTTAATATTCCAGCATTCAGGCCTGTAATCACACTCTGGCTCATAATCACACACGCACACAGCTGCATCTAGTCTTTATGTTTCACAGCTGGAGACCAAACATCTCTGCAGCACAGTACCATCAGCGGGATCCTTTGTGTTTGCTCCTGCAGCTAAAGGAAACATCCGTCAGCTCTGTGCTTTAATGAGGATTTTCTGTTTAGCACACAGCGAGCAGAGACGGCTGAACACAACGACGGGCTAAAGCGGTGAAGAGCTCCACAGACTGCAGAGCATAAACATTACTGTGAGACACCTGTGCCCACGGCCCGGCCCAAAACCAACAAACATACACTCACCAGCCAGGTTTACACAGCTAACTGTGTGTTTATGCAAGCAGCTAATCAACCAATCACATGGCAGCAGCTCAGTGCATTTAGACATGCAGACATGGTCCAGACAACCTGCTGACACATCCAACCTCAGAGCACATGGGACAGCAGGGACACTTTGGGACCCTTAGTACCACCTGAGCATGGTTTAAAGCCACAGCCTACCTGAGGACTGACAGCTGCCCTGAGCTGTTTTAGACTCAAACCTGTTTGTCAGTCTGAATGTAAATTAGTGGTCTGAGGCTCTGATTGTGGTCACAGAAGCAGATGAAAACACTGCAGCACACATACAGGCCACAGATGCAGGTAAAACTCTGCCTATGACAGACGTGACTTCAGCATGGCATGTTAGTTATGCCATGGTGGTGAGGTCATGTAATGACGTCATATGTATGATATGATGTTGATTATTTATGATGTAATTTTGATGAGTCATGTCATGTTTATATCATGTTTATGATGCCATTTTGATGATGTCATGTAATGACGTCATATTGTCATGATGTTATATTGATAATACAATGCTGATGTCATATTAATGTGATATTTATGATGTTATGTTGGTGATGTCATGTTGATGATAAGTTGATGATTGGTGATGTCATATTGATGATGTCATGTGGTTGATGTCAAATTGATGATGTCATGTGGTTGAAGTCATATTGATGATGTCATGTTAATGTTTAGTTGATGATTGACGTGATTGACATGTATTTGGATTCCAGTAAGCCTTATAAATCACATACACAGACATGTACCTTCACATATACACATTTATTTCACAGTTTAAATCTTTTACAGAAAGATTTTAAGAATAATAGCCTGTGTCATTTAAAGTGATTTAGCTGTTTACAGTTTCAAGGTCAGACTGCCTGTATAACCTCAGAGTCACTCTGTGCTGCTCAGTATAAAGTCGACTCTGTCGCAGACTCGGTCTCTGTCCTCCTTCAGCGCTCGCTCACATCAGTCAGTCAATCAAACTTTATTTGTATAGCACAGCTCCACCCTGAGGAAACACCTGACAACATTTACTCAGGTTTGTATTTAGATGTTGGGGTCGTGTTGCCCGGCCCTATGAGCACATGAATCATGAGCGTTGACTGTGGGTCAGAACTGATTTATTCCCACAATGTGAGCTGACACTCATCTTTAAAGGTGCCTTATAAACTCAGTGGAGGTGCTGGTGACTCAGACCCTGAGGGTAAACTGGACTGATGGTGAAGTTTGTTCTGGAAGTACGCTAAACAACAACAGTGATAATATTACAGCCTCCTCCATAATGCTGAGTGACTCACAGAGTTAATGAAGGTCATTCTGAGTCATAAAGTGGACTGGACTAAATCCTTACAGTCCATAATACCAGGATGAATCCTGCTCACCTGCAGGGCTGCTGTCAGACACATGACACTGAGCCAATCAGACGGCCCCATGTTTGATCTCAGAGCCATGTGTGGTCACAGGACGCCCCCTGAGTCTTTTCCTCTGGTTTATTATTTATAGAGCTGTCATCGAGGAACATCCCCTCACACTGAGTTCATCTAACCATCAACACGTTTGTTAAAGAGCTGCAGAGGTGACGGAGGAGAGCTCTCACTCTGAGGAGGAGGTCCTGCTGCAGCTTCCTGCGCTATAAGGGTTTTACTTCTGAGATATGGATGCTCAAAAGAGCAATGACGCTTAATGAAGATCAGAAGCACTGAAGCTGAAGTTAAAAAACAAGTTACTGGAGTTTATTTCAGGTGTTTAATGAGTCCAACTCCATGCTCCAAGAGGTAGAGCTCAAGTTCTTCACTACATCTCTGTGACCATGCAACAGATCTTTAGGAGGATTTTGTTTCAGAGGCATCTCTGCACAAGGTCTTTAATCCAGCCTCGAGGTCCAGTGTTATTCTGAGGCTTTATCCTCAGAGATAAATTCTTGATTGTGTGATTATTTTCCACATTTTCATTAGAAAAAATGTGTTTTTGTTGGACCTCCATGTTGAATTTTAAAGAGACAATTCACTGCTGCAGTTTAAGAACGTTTCTTGTGTGCAGCTGCAAAGACTTTAGGGATTTCATCATCTACAGCCCACAACATCATCAGAAGAGAATCTGGAGAAATCCCTGCAAACCAGCACTGAATGCCTGTGATCTCCAATCCTTCAGGCAGCAGTGCATTATAAAGCAGCATCGTTCTGTAAAGGATATCAGCATGTGGGCTCAGGAACACTTCAGAAAACCATTGTCAGTTAGCAAAGCTCACCTCTACATCTACAAGGTCAAGGTCAAACTTTACCATGCAAAGACAAAGCCAAATATCAACAACACCCAGAAACACCGCCGGCTTCTGTGGGCCGAGCTCATCTGAGATGGACTGAGGAAAGGAAAGGTGATGTAACACAGTGGTAAACATGCCCCTGTCCCAGCATTTCTGAAATGTGTTGCAGGCATCAAATTTGAAATAACTGAATGTTACAAAAAACAACATCAGCTTGAACATGAAATATCTTGTCTTTGTCTTTGTTGTGTATTCAGTTGAATGAAGGTAGAAAAGGATTTGAAATCATTGTATCTGTCTTTAAACAACGTCCCAGCTTCATTGGAATGAAGATTTTGGGGTTTGTAATAAGTGTGAATTAAAGATGGCGTCCACATACTCACACAGACACTGACTGGAGCTCTAATGGGCATGTGCCACAGCCTCGTGATGATCTGCAGAGCTTCAGCTCGGTCTCTCTGAGGAGAAGCTCTTTTCAATTTGGCATGTTTGACAGCTGTAGCTGAGGGTGAATGAGTGATGAAGAGGAGGAGCTGAAAGTAATGTATGAGGATGAATGAGTGATGAAGAGGAGGAGCAGAGGCTGCAGTGACAGACAGACTGACAGTCTGCAGAGACGTCAGATTAATGAGCTGTGAGCTGGAAGTCTGACCATGTCCATCCACCTCAGTCAGCAGTCTCACATATGAAGGATCTGCCAGAGGGTTGGTCCTCTCTGATGGTTTAATCAGACCACGAGCAGGTACGACAGGTGAGTTCAAAAATATACACCTGAACTTCGGACGGTCTCTGAGTCACATCTTCAAGAAGCCCAGCCTTTACTATAGTGTGGACACGCCTTCAGAGGACGGACATGGACATGGACATGGACATGGACATGTTGTCCAGAGTCCAGGCCTGGGGGCCTATTTTTAAAGCCCAACAAAAAGACTTGAACCAGAACCACTCTGTTTTCATCAGCTGACTAACAATGACACAGACTGGTGATGGTCACCAGCTGACACAGTAACTATATAAACCGCTACACCTTCTAGGAAACTAAGGGATTTAGGGTCAATAAGACATCCATCTATCCATCCATCCATCATCCATCTCTCCATCCATCCATTCATCCATCCATCCGATAAAGCTGTCTTATCTATCTGTTGATCCATCCATCCTGTTATTCATTCATTTTATCCATCCATCTGTCTCTGGTTCAGTTGGCCAGTCTATCTGTCCGTCCACTCACCTATTTCATTGTCAACCAGTCTATCAGTTTATTATCCATCCATCATTCTCTCATTGATTTGCTGGTCTATTACGATTCCTCGCTTCATTCATCCATCCATCCATCTTTGCATCCATCCTTAGTTCAGTTTGTCCAACCGTCTGACCGTCGATCTGTCCATTGAACACTCGCCTCTTAAAAACACAACCACCTTCACCCTGACGGCCTGATTAGATCATTAATGCATTCTGTGTTTCCATCGTCACTGGTGTTTCTAATCCATCTCGTCTCCTACCTGAAAACAATACTCCCGTTTGATCAGGTTCAAACTCAAAGATCTGTTTCTACACCTATATGTTGACTTTATCACAGCAAACGGTCATCCATGCACCTCTCTCATGTTTCCCGTTAATCACTGAATAATTCAAATGAAGCTGATATAAAAGGACAAAGAAATGAACAAGAAAACCAATTAAACCCTAAAACATCAGCTCACATGGAGCCAGAGTCCATCTCTGTTTTATTTTTAAACTGACAGGCCAACATGTCGACTAAAGTCGAGTACTGGCAAACTGAACTGCTGTTTTCTTCCAGCATTGTTGAGTTTATTATTATAGGTCTAGTTGCTCCTATTCTTTCAAAAGAATTAAGTTCTATCTTATCTAATCTACTCTACTCTAATCTAGTCTAATATTATCTAATCTAATCTAATCTAATCTAATCTAATCTAATATTATCTGATATTATCTAATCTAATCTAATCTAATCTAATATTGTCTAATATTATCTAATCTAATCTAATCTAATCTAATCTAATCTATTTCTCCTCTTGTCTTTTTGCTCAGTTGGAGTAATTACTTGCTGCTCTGGGCCTGTTTTTAGGTCACAAACATCAAATTTAATTGACTGACTAAAGCTTGTATTTGTTATTTTCTATGAAATTTTGTCTTTTAATGAACACGAGGAGCGGACGATAGATTTAAAGGCTGAACCCTTTGGTATCTTCATACTGACGTTACATCCATCCTGAAGCTGCAGGACATTGTCTTGGTCCATCGTGAGTCATGTCACAGCCTTTATTTCTCCACCCTCTGGCTTCAGTGTCTCCTCAGAGCAACGCTGTATTTGCTGTATTTGCTGTATTTGCTGTATTTTCTGTATTTTTGGAGCACTAATTGGTTACTCTCTGTACTGACTCCACTGTTGTTAAAAACATCTGAAGCCAAACAAGTCGAGCTCAGAAGTGGGTCAGTCTAAAAATACTTTAACTTTAGGACAGGGAGGAGAAGTCGGCCTTCAGAAGAGCCGCTGCAGCCATTAGGAGGAATTATTCTCAAAATAAAGTTTAAATGGATTTATGGAAAATATACAGCATTTATAACAAGCTTGATAAAAAGACTGTGAATGTTTTAAAGCATGCACATAAATTGTCAAGTCTGCAGGTCCAGGCCTGATGTTAGAGGCCTCGAGCAAAGACCAACATGAGGCTCTTTCTCGGTCATCACGGCCTGTAATTGATTTATTTTGCGGCTTTAGAAAAAGAACGTTTTAATGGTCTTGTCCAATGTGCTAAACTCAAAGAAAGAGCACTCTCCAAACTGCACAAACAACCAGCCCAGTTTTGACATGCTGGTGAAACTGTTGAGGAGAGAACGATCCTCACTCCTCGATTCTTTCACCCACCTGTCAAAACATCATCAGCTGTTTGTGCAGATTCAGAGGCTGCAGGGAGAACCGGCTGACGTTAGTGTAAACTTCATGCCTCCATGCAGTCCAGAGCCAAAGGCAAGAACTTCAGGCTTCCAGGATGTCCATTTTTGCCCCAACCACCTGGAGAAAAACAGCAACCATGTGTGATTGCTGTTCATTGACTTCAGTTCAGCATTCAACACCATCATTCCCCAGCACCTGGTGAGCAAACTGGCAACCCCCGGCTTCAACACCACCTTGTGCAACTGGATCCTGGACTTCCTCTTCCTTACGCTTCACACTGATGACACACCACTGCGTTGCCAGGTCCCCAACTAACCACATCATTAGGCACGCTGATGACACTACAGTAGTGGACCTGATTCAGAACGACGACGACCAGGCCTACAGAGAGGAGGTGCTGCATCTGGTGGACTGGCCACGTTTAACACATGAAAGACTCGAGGCTCCCTCGTCAGATCTTCTATGGTGAACCCAGCACCGGCAGCTGCCCCATGCCACGCTACAACAATCAGCTGAAGCAAAGAATGAAGGAAGGCAACATACACCCAAACTCATGGGAAAAAAGGGCCAGTAACAGGAATCTTTGGCACCAGACTATCACAGCAGCTGCTGCTCACTTTGAGGAGGAACGTCGTGGGGTGGAAAGAAAACGGACCCGTCAAGCTGATAGAGCACCACCATCCATTCTGTGCATGCTGTGTGGAGGACCATGAAAAACACATTCACAAAATATGACATTTTAGTTTTGGCTTGTAGTCTTTAGATCCTCTGACACGAGGTTCAGCTGATGATGATGACTTGTGCCTTAAGTGTTGCTATCTGAGCCATTTGCAACAAAATTTCGTTCATGTGTGCACCCGCGGTGTATTTTTTTTGAATGACAATAAAGAATTCGATTCCTATTCTGTTTAGTCTTACATCGACCCGGCTCTTGTGCTCTCGATACTTCAGGAACTCTCTGCAGAATTTCCTACAAGCTCTGCACAAATGTCCTCTCTGACTCGAGGAGAGTCTCAGATGGTTTTCACACCTGCAGCTCAGCTGCTTTGCTGTGATTCTGCTGGAAAAACTCCACAAACTGTCATATTTCCTTTGGATTGTTTCACGTTCAAACGGCAGCATTTTAAAGCTGAAGTTTATTTAAAAGGCAGGTCTGTCCTTTGCCTCACAGCCAGCTTTGATATGACACCTGACATAGAAAAGGTTGCTGGTTCGCTCCCTGTGTCAGTCCACTGGGTCACCGTTTATCCATCCATCTGAACGGGTCAATTTAATGCAGCCCTTGGGCCACTTTTAATTGGCCTGCAGCAAACTACAAAAGTTTGCTCACATTTTATGATGGTTTTACTTGTTTGATGAATAAATCAAAAATAATCTGTAAATCGCTCGAATCAGACTTATGTGTTCACTGTCTGCTGCAAAGCATGTCGTGACATCTATTTTTCACCATCTTAAGAGTTTGGTGGCGCTGTGAAGTTTGGTTTTGTCTGGACGAGCTGTGAAGAGGCTTCTTCTGCTGCGCAGAGATCTCTTTGTTCCTGAGAAGAGCCGATTGATTGGTCTATTGTCCACTGAAATTAAACTGATCATCCCAAATTCTTCAAGGAATCTGTGGCCTGGTTATCATTGTACTTTTCTGTATGTGGTTTGGACAGCCCTGCCTTATAATCACTCCATCCTGAGGTCAAAGAAACAAGGCTGCAGCCTAAGTCCTGACCTTTGAGCAGCAGCAAACTGACTGTTTGTGTTTCAATGACAGTAGAAGTATGCTAAAAAAAACATATAATGTGTATTCTTCATGCACTTTAGTCTCTGCCTCCAGCCAAGCAGATCTTGTCCTGCTTTAGATAAAAATAAAAATACATTCAGACAAGTTCACTCCAGCAAACAGAGCTGGCTAATCTCCTAATGTGCTGGACTTCCTGTCTTAACAAGCTCATGTGTTATTCATTGTCATTTTGCTCCCTCTGCCTCCATAATAATCCGGTCGGGGTCTGAAATCCTGTAGGGTGGGTGTCCTCAGCTCTAACAACAAGCCGCCTCTTCCATCATCTTCAGAGATGCCAAAATTTTCTAGAATAACTGAAAATAGAAACGTCCTCAGTCTGACTCATAAGGATATTAGCCTGAGCTGCAGCACCGAGCACGAAGTGTTTCAGGAAGACTGGAGCTCAGAATAATCACAGATGGATGAAGAAGTCCTGGAGAGAAACCCTGATGCAGGGTTTTCAGGTTTTTATTCACAAGGAGAAAAAGACAGATTCATGTTTGAGACGTGCAAAAACACGACTGTTGCAGTCCAAACGTGAACTGTGTTAGTCAGGACTTTGGAGATCTGGTCCACCATGGAAGACACTTCAGAACAAGGTCTAAAAACTCACTTATTCAGCCGGGTTTCTGTAGAAGTTTATCATTTTAATGACTTTTCTTTACTAACTTATTTATGAGCATCACTTTACCTTTTTGTTCCATTTAAGTTGTCAGTTTTATTGTTTGACATTTTATTATATTTTTAGTATTTGTTTATATTTCTTAGCATGATCATAGTTTTACCTTTTTACACTTTATCATTTTAGATTTTCTTTTAAGCTTTTTGAACATGTTTTTATGTATTTTTAGCTTTTGATTTAGTCCTGTCTGTTGATTCATTGTTTTATTGATTTGGATTTTCTCTTGTTTCTTTTCTAATACATTATATTACGTTCCATATGGTATTAGATTATATTGGGTATTCTATGTAATAACATATGGTGTATGGTGATTAGTCTTATTTATTACGTTTCATATGGTATTATATTAGGTATTCTATTATATTGTAATATTATATGGTGTATGATGTATATTATTAAACATACATAAGTTAATATAAATGGTATCTACAGTATTATGATATGGAGTTGTATGCACTATTATATAGTAATATTCAATATATTTGTGATAGTGTGCTAATAGGGTACATAATTATAAGCTATACATAACATTAGTATATTTGCAACAAGGTAGTAAAAGTGTATATTTAGAGTCTTTAAAATACTGTAATATTGAACTACAAGGTTATATATAGTACTAAGATATTTGCAATAATTTAAAAAGCGTGTATGAAATATTTATAGTGCCTATTTATAATATTCAAAGTGCGGTAATATACTGCTGTAGAATATTGTGGTAATATGGTTAAGTTATATAATATAATATTTAATAGTTGTATGTAATATTTGTTAGTTCATATATTTCAAGTGATGATAGATGAATTGATGAATGAGACTAAAGGGGTAGGATTGAATACGTTTTTAACGTCTTCCTACTCCTTTTTGAGCATACTTAACTCTCTGGACTTTTGTTTCATTAGACATCTTTGAGGATTTTGCTTTTTGTGTTTGCTTCTGTTTTTATTTATCTATTCCTTTGCTTTATTGATGTATGTATTTGTGTTTATGCTCGAAATAAAGATTCAATCAATCAATCAATCAATATATTTGTATCATTCCTCTTGATTTTATTATTTCTTTTATTTTGGTCTGCATTTGTCTCCAAATCCATCTTGACATCCACCCTTCTATGATCACAGTTACAGTGGAAAAGTACTGAGCAGACCTCTGCTGTACTCTGCTGTGGCTCTCCTGTTATCTGGTGTCATATAGGGATGTATAACGAGCTGTGATCTACTTACAAACATGACTCTCTTAGGGATGTGGTCAGAGTCCACCAGAGGGTTCCTGTAGAGCCAGACCTCCTCAGGCTGGATCACTCGCTCAAACGGCTCCAGAAACTCGGTGAACCTGTGAGGACGAACACAAACACAATCAGAGGGAGTGATAGGACGGAGCAGACGACCACCGTGTATTCATCCTCTCATCAGGAGGTTGTTTTTGTCCCAGAGCGGACATCTTTTCTAATATCGCCAAATTATAAACATAACTCTGCCCTGACCCTGAAAACTGCATATCTTACCAGGGCTGTACCTTCACTACCTCTAACAGCCAAAGCAGGAACCTTACAAGTGTCCGTGAGAGGCTGGATGTGCTTCTGTTACCAAAGAAATCAGCATTCACGCCTTAAAGACGGACTACTTGGGTAAGTTCAGCTGCACTGACTTCAACCCTGACGTGCATCGTTTAGTAATCTATTAAAGCTGCAAGATTTCAGGTTCATCTCCCTGCTTTGGCCTGCCAGCTCTGCCCTGTATCAGCACTATGCTTTTGCTTTCAACCCTCCACCACCACAGCATCCACCTGAAGGAGGTTTAAGTAATAAGGAGGTCAGACTTCACCGTTGGCGCACGACTATAGCCTGATGTGACAGTCATGAGGGGTTTCAGGAGCTGCTGACCACAAAAGTCCTTCATTTAACTACGTGTGGTGCACAAATCTCCACAGAGAGTCCAGCATTTTTGAGTTTGGTCCTACTTCCTATGATAAAGCCTTTTTAGTCCACGATACAGACAGAACTGAAAATGTCAGAACTGGTCTTAGTTAAAGCTTTTTGTTTCATTTTACTCACTAAACAGCATGAATCCTCAAGAACAATGCCTGAGGTTTTAACTGTTGCTGTCATTGGGGCCAATCACAGAGCTGAAAAACCAACATAGACAACCATGCATACCCACATCTAAGGGCAGCTTAGAGTCAGTGATTAACCCTATGAGCATGTTTTGTTTGTGGGAGAAAACCAGAGCACCTGGATTAACCCACACATGCACATGGAGAACATGTAAACTCCAGACAGGAAGGACTAGATCTATGAGAACCCAAACCAGAGAACACCACTGTGAAGCACCATGTGATTGTCCTCAGGTTATCATATTAAGAGTGTAAACGCTGAACCATCTGATGCTGCTTTTACTGACATTTGAAGATGATGATGCATTCACTGACACTTTGGTGTATTTGGATTAATGTACTGAGTAACACTCTGTTAGGCCGAGCCTAAATCCTCTGTAGGCCTAGCCCACATCTTTGGCCAAAGGAAGAGAAGGGACACAACGGCAAACCAGTGCATGGTTCAGCCAGTTTATTTCAGGATAACACCAGCTGTGATCCAGAGAGACAGACTTCACCCTGTCCCCACATGCTCAGCTGCTTCACCTGACAGCAGGGTGAACACTGGGTTTTTCATTTTCCTTAAACCATGTACCACATACTGGTCAGGTCTGGGATGGCACTGATATCTAAAGGATGGCTCAGGTGCCTGTTTGAACTTCTCAGCTCAAGTGAGAGAGGTCAGAGGTCGAGATTGTTTCTGTTATGGTCAAAGTTCGTCCCTCTCTCAACAAACAGTGCAGCAAAAAACAACCCACTCTCTGCTGGTGTCACAGGGCGAGCTGGAGGAAGTTAAGATGGAGCTGCTGTTACCCCCTCTGCTGTTACCCCCTCTGCTGTTATCCCCTCTGCTGTTATCCCCTCTGCTGTAACCCCCTCTGCTGTTAAACCCTCTGCTATTACCCCCTCTGCTGAAACCCCCTCTGCTGTAACCCCCTCTGCTGTTAAACCCTCTGCTGTTACCCCCTCTGCTGTAACCCCCTCTGCTGTTAAACCCTCTGCTGTTAAACCCTCTGCTGTTACCCCCTCTGCTGTAACCCTCTCTGCTGTTAAACCCTCTGCTGTTACCCCCTCTGCTGTAACCCCCTCTGCTGTTACCCCCTCTGCTGTAACCCCCTCTGCTGTTAAACCCTCTGCTGTTACCCCCTCTGCTGTTAAACCCTCTGCTGTTACCCCCTCTGCTGTAACCCCCCTCTGCTGTTAAACCCTCTGCTGTTACCCCCTCTGCTGTAACCCTCTCTGCTGTTAAACCCTCTGCTGTTACCCCCTCTGCTGTAACCCCCTCTGCTGTAACCCCCCTCTTCTGTTAAACCCTCTGCTGTTACCCCCTCTGCTGTAACCCTCTCTGCTGTTAAACCCTCTGCTGTTAAACCCTCTGCTGAAACCCCCTCTGCTGTTAAACCCTCTGCTATTACCCCATCTGCTGAAACCCCCTCTGCTGTAACCCTCTCTGCTGTTAAACCCTCTGCTGTTACCCCCTCTGCTGTAACGCCCTCTGCTGTTACCCCCTCTGCTGTTACCCCCTCTGCTGTAACCCCCTCTGCTGTTAAACCCCCTGCTATTACCCCCTCTGCTGAAACCCTCTCTGCTGTTGAACCCTCTGCTGTTACCCCCTCTGCTGTAACCCCCTCTGCTGTTACCCCCTCTGCTGTTAAACCCTCTGCTGTTACCCCCTCTGCTGTAACGCCCTCTGCTGTTATCCCCTCTGCTGTAACCCCCTCTGCTATTAAACCCTCTGCTGTTACCCCCTCTGCTGTAACCCCCTCTGCCGTAACCCCCTCTGCCGTTACCCCCTCTGCTGTTACCCCCTCTGCTGTAACCCCCTCTGCCGTAACCCCCTCTGCTGTTACCCCCCTCTGCTGTTAAACCCTCTGCTGTTTCCCCCTCTGCTGTAACCCTCTCTGCTGTTAAACCCTCTGCTGTTACCCCCTCTGCTGTAACCCCCTCTGCTGTAACCCCCTCTTCTGTTAAACCCTCTGCTGTTACCCCCTCTGCTGTAACCCTCTCTGCTGTTAAACCCTCTGCTGTTAAACCCTCTGCTGAAACCCCCTCTGCTGTTAAACCCTCTGCTATTACCCCATCTGCTGAAACCCCCTCTGCTGTAACCCTCTCTGCTGTTAAACCCTCTGCTGTTACCCCCTCTGCTGTAACGCCCTCTGCTGTTACCCCCTCTGCTGTTACCCCCTCTGCTGTAACCCCCTCTGCTGTAACCCCCTCTTCTGTTAAACCCTCTGCTGTTACCCCCTCTGCTGTAACCCTCTCTGCTGTTAAACCCTCTGCTGTTAAACCCTCTGCTGAAACCCCCTCTGCTGTTAAACCCTCTGCTATTACCCCATCTGCTGAAACCCCCTCTGCTGTAACCCTCTCTGCTGTTAAACCCTCTGCTGTTACCCCCTCTGCTGTTATCCCCTCTGCTGTTATCCCCTCTGCTGTAACCCCCTCTGCTGTTAAACCCTCTGCTATTACCCCCTCTGCTGAAACCCCCTCTGCTGTAACCCCCTCTGCTGTTAAACCCTCTGCTGTTACCCCCCTCTGCTGTAACCCCCTCTGCTGTTAAACCCTCTGCTGTTAAACCCTCTGCTGTTACCCCCTCTGCTGTAACCCTCTCTGCTGTTAAACCCTATGCTGTTAAACCCTCTGCTGTTACCCCCTCTGCTTTAACCCTCTCTGCTGTTAAACCCTCTGCTGTTACCCCCTCTGCTGTAACCCCCTCTGCTGTTACCCCCTCTGCTGTAACCCCCTCTGCTGTTAAACCCTCTGCTGTTACCCCCTCTGCTGTTAAACCCTCTGCTGTTACCCCCTCTGCTGTAACCCCCTCTGCTGTTAAACCCTCTGCTGTTACCCCCTCTGCTGTAACCCTCTCTGCTGTTAAACCCTCTGCTGTTACCCCCTCTGCTGTAACCCCCTCTGCTGTAACCCCCTCTTCTGTTAAACCCTCTGCTGTTACCCCCTCTGCTGTAACCCTCTCTGCTGTTAAACCCTCTGCTGTTAAACCCTCTGCTGAAACCCCCTCTGCTGTTAAACCCTCTGCTATTACCCCATCTGCTGAAACCCCCTCTGCTGTAACCCTCTCTGCTGTTAAACCCTCTGCTGTTACCCCCTCTGCTGTAACGCCCTCTGCTGTTACCCCCTCTGCTGTTACCCCCTCTGCTGTAACCCCCTCTGCTGTTAAACCCCCTGCTATTACCCCCTCTGCTGAAACCCTCTCTGCTGTTGAACCCTCTGCTGTTACCCCCTCTGCTGTAACCCCCTCTGCTGTTACCCCCCTCTGCTGTTAAACCCTCTGCTGTTACCCCCTCTGCTGTAACGCCCTCTGCTGTTATCCCCTCTGCTGTAACCCCCCTCTGCTATTAAACCCTCTGCTGTTACCCCCTCTGCTGTAACCCCCTCTGCCGTAACCCCCTCTGCCGTTACCCCCTCTGCTGTTACCCCCTCTGCTGTAACCCCCTCTGCCGTAACCCCCTCTGCTGTTACCCCCTCTGCTGTTTCCCCCTCTGCTGTTTCCCCCTCTGCTGTAACCCTCTCTGCTGTTAAACCCTCTGCTGTTACCCCCTCTGCTGTAACCCCCTCTGCTGTAACCCCCTCTTCTGTTAAACCCTCTGCTGTTACCCCCTCTGCTGTAACCCTCTCTGCTGTTAAACCCTCTGCTGTTAAACCCTCTGCTGAAACCCCCTCTGCTGTTAAACCCTCTGCTATTACCCCCATCTGCTGAAACCCCCTCTGCTGTAACCCTCTCTGCTGTTAAACCCTCTGCTGTTACCCCCTCTGCTGTAACGCCCTCTGCTGTTACCCCCTCTGCTGTTACCCCCCTCTGCTGTAACCCCCTCTGCTGTAACCCCCTCTTCTGTTAAACCCTCTGCTGTTACCCCCCTCTGCTGTAACCCTCTCTGCTGTTAAACCCTCTGCTGTTAAACCCTCTGCTGAAACCCCCTCTGCTGTTAAACCCTCTGCTATTACCCCATCTGCTGAAACCCCCTCTGCTGTAACCCTCTCTGCTGTTAAACCCTCTGCTGTTACCCCCCTCTGCTGTAACGCCCTCTGCTGTTACCCCCCTCTGCTGTTACCCCCTCTGCTGTAACCCCCTCTGCTGTTAAACCCCCTGCTATTACCCCCCTCTGCTGAAACCCTCTCTGCTGTTGAACCCTCTGCTGTTACCCCCTCTGCTGTAACCCCCTCTGCTGTTACCCCCTCTGCTGTTAAACCCTCTGCTGTTACCCCCCTCTGCTGTAACGCCCTCTGCTGTTATCCCCTCTGCTGTAACCCCCTCTGCTATTAAACCCTCTGCTGTTACCCCCTCTGCTGTAACCCCCTCTGCCGTAACCCCCTCTGCCGTTACCCCCTCTGCTGTTACCCCCTCTGCTGTAACCCCCTCTGCCGTAACCCCCTCTGCTGTTACCCCCTCTGCTGTTAAACCCTCTGCTGTTTCCCCCTCTGCTGTAACCCTCTCTGCTGTTAAACCCTCTGCTGTTACCCCCCTCTGCTGTAACCCCCTCTGCTGTAACCCCCTCTTCTGTTAAACCCTCTGCTGTTACCCCCTCTGCTGTAACCCTCTCTGCTGTTAAACCCTCTGCTGTTAAACCCTCTGCTGAAACCCCCTCTGCTGTTAAACCCTCTGCTATTACCCCATCTGCTGAAACCCCCTCTGCTGTAACCCTCTCTGCTGTTAAAACCCTCTGCTGTTACCCCCTCTGCTGTAACGCCCTCTGCTGTTACCCCCTCTGCTGTTACCCCCTCTGCTGTAACCCCCTCTGCTGTTAAACCCCCTGCTATTACCCCCTCTGCTGAAACCCTCTCTGCTGTTGAACCCTCTGCTGTTACCCCCTCTGCTGTAACCCCCTCTGCTGTTACCCCCCTCTGCTGTTAAACCCTCTGCTGTTACCCCCTCTGCTGTAATGCCCTCTGCTGTTATCCCCTCTGCTGTAACCCCCTCTGCTATTAAACCCTCTGCTGTTACCCCCTCTGCTGTAACCCCCTCTGCCGTAACCCCCTCTGCCGTTACCCCCTCTGCTGTTACCCCCTCTGCTGTAACCCCCTCTGCCGTAACCCCCTCTGCTGTTACCCCCTCTGCTGTTATCCCCTCTGCTGTTATCCCCTCTGCTGCAGAGATGGTCCCTCTCACTGGCTCTGTCTCTGCTCTGTTGAAGCCCAGACGGCTTTGAAATAACAAACTTTAATATTTAACACTCCAAACAAAGAGGAAACACATTTATAAACCAACAGACACATGACCGCGAGCATCCAAACACTGATATTAATACAATAATTCAGTCTGTGGGTGTTTGGGGTGGAAACAGCTCCACGAGGCTGTCATGTTCAAGTTCATGCCTTTATGAGACGTCTTAATGTGCTGAAATAAACGACTGATTTAATTACCACTGCAGAGTCAACAAAACAGCTGTTCAGTGGGACGAGGTCATTTATTTTAATGAGAGACGTCAGTACAATAATGCATGAAACTATGACTTTATGACCTCTGCTGAAGTTATGGTCCAACAACCACAGAGGAGAGAGCATCCATCCGCCATGTTGTCTCCACCCCCTGTTTCTGCTGGTCCTCTCCAGTTGGCTCGTCAAAGTGGCTGCAACCTCAGATCTGTGATGATGGTAAACTTTTAATATATTCATACCACAAAGACACCAGACCACTGCATGTAAAGGTTTAATCTATGCATCCATCCAATTATCCATCCACCAAACCACAGAGCAATCAATTAGACTGACCATCATCCAGTCATCAATTTATCCATCCAACTATCCATTCACCCATCTACCGATCAGTCCATCAGAATCAGAATCAGAATCATCTTTATTGGCCAAGTATGTTTGTGACATACAAGGAATTTGGTTTCAGCAGGTGGTATCGCTCACAGAATAACAGCAGCAAATATAAACATAAACATAATAGACAAAAAAAATATATATATATATGTGTATATGTGTGTAAATATATATATATGTATATATATATTATATATATATATATATACACACATATATATACATATATATGCATATATACATATATACACATATATACATATATACATATACATACATATATACATATACATATATATATATACATATATATATGCACACCTAATTTGAATAGAAGAAAAATATGTACACTTAGTAGAAAAAGAGAAAAAACATGTGTATATATTATATGTATGTACACTTGTGCAGAGAAATAAATATATATACAATTGGTGCAAAGTAGCAGTGTAATAGGTCAGGTCAGGTCCATTGATCCATCCATCCATGACAAGAACCAAACCAGGTTAAAGGACCCAAATGCAGGACACGAGGCGTGAAAACAGTTCCACAAAGCTTGGTTTATTAACAAGTCAGGTTCGGTACACAGTAGATCAGTAAAACCAGGCAGAGGTATCCACAAAACGCTGAGGCAAAAAGTCAAGGTCAAAAAACAAAGCAAGATCAGATCAGCAGATCAGACGTGGAACAAGACAGAAGACTGGAACACGACACTGAGGTACAAACGACAAGACAGGGGAAGACACAAGGCTTAAATACATGAGGTGATGGGGGGTGATTAGACACAGCTGGGGAAGCACAATTAGGGATCAGGTGTGACAACGCCAGACAGGAAGCAAAACCTACGGAGACAAGGAAAGACAAGAGAATTTTCAAAATAAAACAGGAAGCACAAGACAAGACATATATATATATATATATATATATATATATATATATATATATATATATATATATAGATAGATATATTTACATATGTATATTACCACACAGACCAGGGCCCTCGGTCATTACCACAGAGACCAGGGCCCTCAGTCATTACCACAGAGACCAGGGCCCTCAGTCGTTACCACACAGACCAGGGCCCTCAGTCGTTACCACGAAGACCAGGGCCCTCAGTCGTTACCACACAGACCAGGGCCCCATTACCACAGAGACCAGGGCCCTCAGTCGTTACCACACAGACCAGGGCCCTCGGTCATTACCACAGAGACCAGGGCCCTCAGTCATTACCACACGGACCGGGGCCCTCAGTCATTACCACACAGACCAGGGCCCTCGGTCATTGCCACACAGACCAGGGCCCCATTACCACAGAGACGAGGCCCTCAGTCGTTACCACACAGACCAGGGCCCTCAGTCGTTACCATGAAGACCAGGGCCCTCAGTCGTTACCACACAGACCAGGGCCCCATTACCACAGAGACAAGGGCCCTCAGTCGTTACCACACAGACCAGGGCCCTCAGTCGTTACCACAGAGACCAGGGCCCTCAGTCATTACCACACAGACCAGGGCCCTTGGTCATTACCACACAGACCAGGGCCCCATTACAACAGAGACCAGGGCCCTCAGTCGTTACCACACAGACCAGGGCCCCATTACCACAGAGACCAGGGCCCTCAGTCGTTACCACACAGACCAGGGCCCCATTACCACAGAGACCAGGGCCCTCAGTCGTTACCACACAGACCAGGGCCCTCAGTCATTACCATGAAGACCAGGGCCCTCAGTTGTTACCACAGAGATCAGGGCCCTCAGTCATGGGGGATGCCCACTGTGCCGTGTAGAAAACATCTCAGGTGGATCTTCTTGTCATGTCAGTAGCGTTGAAGCCATCAGGACCATCAAGGTGACTTTTTTTCTCCTCAGAGAATCAAACTTTCTTCACCTCTCAGTGTCCCATGTTTGGTGTTCTGGTCCAAAACTCCACAGTTTTGTGGCGTTGAAGGAGTCGAGGTCTTTGAAGACGTTTTTTGTTCTTAAACCTTCTCTGGCAGATGCCGTCTGAAGGTTATTGGACTGCAGTTGGCACCAGTAACAACCTTAATTTGGGCCGAGGATTGTCACGTGTCTTGACGGACAGCCAATCGGATCGTCCGGCTCAGGTTCAGTGAAATGTTTTTGGGTCTACCACTTGACTTTTTGTCCCATAACCCTCAGGATCTTTAAGAAGTTTACAATGACTGTCTTACTGCGTCCAGCCTCAGCAGCAATGGTGCGCTGTGAGAGGCCTTGCTTATGCAGCTCAACAATCCACCACATTCACAGAGGGAAAGTTTTTTTACCTTTGCCATCAGGAGGTCATGACAGTCTGAATACCTGACAGAAAATGACACTGAATCCACATTTTTGAGAAGATGTTGGCTTTTAAAGGCTGTGATCTCAAATTTTTAATCAGGTGATGAACAGCCTATTTCAGTTTAATGGCTGTTTGCAATAAATTGCTTACTCATTTTTTTTTGTCTCACTGCCATGTCTTATTCTTCTTATTCTTATTTTGAAGCTCTGCTTAGAACCTTCTTAAGATCCAAACAGGGCAACATGTCAATTCCTGCAATTTTTCAACTGATCTTAACATTTTGATCAGGAGTGTATATAATACATATATCAATCTGTCTGGCCATCAGTTTATCAAACTGTTTATCATCATCTTTCCGTCTTTACATCCAATCAAACCAGCCATCAGCCTCTTGCTTATTAATCCATCCATCCAAACTCTCAGGACTGTTTTCTGCCTGTGAGGTTAAAATCCTTTAAATGTTGTTTGGTGTGAATTCAGAATTAGACTATTTTGGTTTATGGGGGGATTCTTACCCTCAGCCGTTTGTCCTACAGAGACCTGGTCTCAGACAGTGACGGAGTAATCCTCTCCAACATCTATGTGCCCTTTAGCAAGGCATTAATCAGCTGTCTGCTGCACAGAGCTGCTCAACGCCGCGAGGCAGGAAGTGAGGAGGAAACCCTCCATCCTCATCCTCAGAGGGAACCAGAGCGAGGAGATGTTCAGTGATTCTCTTATTTTCCTCTCCTGAAGCTCCAGGAGAAAAAAATCAATTTGAGGTTTTTGATCTGAGCAGGAGAAATGCAGCGCGACGCTGTGGAGGGGCTGATAACTGAGAGCCGACTAATCAGCTGCTGTACAGCCAGGCGAGTGTGTGAATCACCGCAGACGTGATACTGTTGATGTGAGCTGCACACCGACACTCCCTCTGTCAGGCTTAACGAGGGAGGTTTCATTAACAAGGCCATTTTCCTCTGACATCACACCTCAGCCTTCTTCAGACTGTAAACTAAGACAGAGGAGGCCTTGCTAAGGGGGATCGTTAACTCCATCCTGAGACATCTGACAATAACTTCAGAGGACAAATCTTCATCAGGACTGAGCTACAAGAAGGACTGGTCCAGGTTCTTCACCCTGAACAGACCGTCTCCTTCCTTTTCCCATTATTAGGACTCCTTTTACTGTTACACTTTGTGTTGTCATGGAAATGTTCACACTGACGTGCAGCAGCAGTTATTAATGGGCAATGAAACTCTTATTTTGCAACTTCTCATCACCACATAACCCAAAAAATAAACAAAATATAATAAAAAACCTAAAATATAAAATAGAATATAAAAACCTGAAGTATATAATATAAAAAATAAAGTGCACACAAACAACAAAAATAGAACAGTTCAATGTGCAAATTGTGCCAAAGTTGCAACTGGAGGTAGATGAGTTAAGTTATTGTCCAGGAGTTTAAAGTCCTTGGTTTAGAAGCCTGATGGCCTGGGGTAAAAGCTGTTAGTGACTGGAGCAAAGTGTTTTGGCGTGCAGTACAGGTGTCTTTTCTAATTTCTACCTGACACGAGTCATTTTTATGCTCCATGCTCAAAACAGCACATGATCGTGTGCTGCTATTTGTCTGAAAATGAGGATCATCAGGGACAAAGCTTTCTGCTAATCGATGCAGACGTAGGTGAAGATGCATCAGTGGTCAGTAATGTTTAATCTGCAGAGGCTGCTGCTCGACTGCAGCATCAGTTTAGATTCTGAGGAGGAAAAAACAAGTTTATGAAGATGAGATCTGAAATTTATTTATTTTGGTTTAAAGTGAAAGGCATTTTCGTTGCAACTGAAGCCATTTTGAGTAAATAAAAGGAGTTTTTTTAGTCTAAAAGTTGTCTAGTGCAGTGCTATGGAAAACCCAAATACTTCTCACTGTGAATTAATTCATGAGACTTCTGAAGATGCACAGCTCAAGCCTGTTCCTAACTTGAGGACATCGGAAATAACCAAAGTTATCTAACTTTAGACTTTGGACTAAAGTCTAAAGTCTGTAATCAGAGTGTTTCTGCCATTTTGAGGACGCATTAGAGAGAGGGACACATCCCTGAGATCCAAACATGCACTTCAATGAGCTTGCTTCACTCACAGGTCCACAGCAGCAGTTAAAACTGTTGATAAATTCAGTTTAAAGTTGATTACATGACAGAGAGTGGAGAGACAGACAGGTTTTTTTTGCTTGGTGTGCTATTCCGGAGCGCTCCAGTGCACATAGTACCACCAAAAGCAAGAAAAACACACAGGATTAAAGAGTCTCAGGAAACGCAGAGCTACATTTATATTTGTATACACACCGATGAATCTCACTGATAATTATGCTCATAGACAATAAAACGGGCTGGTCGGTGTGTTTTACTAGAGAACAAAGCTGAGGATTCCTGTAGAAAAATGAGAAATAGATCATTTTAAGCCCATGGGTATTTGATGTTTAGTTAAACAAAAAGAAGTCTGATCCTGACAGTTTAATGGGAAATTTTAATAATTAATGCGACTTTTATTTGAGTATTAACATATTTCTTACAGTGTTCTATGTTTTTTGACTGTAGTGGATCAATAAGAGGAGAGGAATCAAATAATCCAGCTGAAGGTCAAGCAAGATAACAGGTCAACAAGTCCTCCTACAAAGTCCAGGTTCAACAAATTTCCCAGGGTTGTGGAGCTGTCAGTCTACACCCATAAAATCTTGAGAAGAGGTCAAATCAAGGGCTTTTTTCAGGACACTCTGATTGGTTTGATATTTGCTACGCCCATAAAACACCCAAATATAATTAAGGCACATAATCCGTCCAGCCTCTTTACAAACACCCTCAAAACAGCAAAAACTAGACCAACACGCCCCAAAACCACAACATGCTTCACGGTGTCAAACAGGGCCTCAGCTGTAAACTATGTGGGAATAAAAGGCAGAAGTTTGCCTCTAAAGTCAGTATCACAGGAGAGTTTCTGAATGGTTTGATTTTAAATCATGCTGATTTGTGGGCAGTCATACCAAAGATATTTCTCATTTTTATAACACATATTCTAGGATCTCTCTTTTTAACTGACTGTGTTCGGCACTGATCTGGAGCAGTCATGTAACATCAGAACCTCAAGTACAGCAGTAATATTCAAGCTTTAATTTAATTTATCAGTTTGGATGTTCCTGATCATACGTGAGGCTCAAACTTCAGTGTTCAGGCTCCTTGGGGAAATAACCAAAACATTACAATTCACTGAAAATGATCTAAAATCATCTTGTGAAAATATTTGGTGCTGATGGGAGAAATGTAATAAAGGCTGCAGCTCTGAAGGCAATAAACCCCCAAGTTTCTCTCCTGTTTCACTCATTTCTCCGTCACCTTGTTTTCAGGCTGATCACTCTCATAAGCACAGGATTTAATTGCCTTTTGGAGATGTAATAATATTCCTTCTGCTTTTGGAGAATCTGTTTCCAATCTCCAATAAATCAATGCGGACTTGGAGGATTTCCCCTGAGATTCAGAGCGGGGTTCCTGACTCATCTCCTGTTTTCTGACGATAAACTTTATTAAAAGAGATTTCAGTCTGGCTGTGAGGGCTGCAGGCTCCACACACAGCAGGAAACAATCACAGCATCAGCCGATGTTGGGCTGATGCTGGGCTGTTGAAATTAATTTAGATGTGATGGTGATCTTCAGGTTGAGATGGAATCACAGGAGCTTCATCGTCAGGCTGACGGCTGATGTTTGTCTGTGTGAGGAGGGATAAATAACCTGAATTATCCTGACGGAGGATAAGTGGAGCTAATGGAGAGGCCTGCAGCGGTAATGACACACTCAGCATGCCGCTCCATTTATCCTGCGGGGGGATGATTGTAATAACACTGAGACGCAGACCGAGGCGGAGAGCAGCTTCAGGAAAAAGAGCAAAATCAGAATTATTGTTCACTCTCAGGGCCTTTCTCCACTAGTGCTCTGAGGGTATTTAAAGTCCATCTCTTGATGAGCCAAGTGTGTCAGCCTACGGGAGTTTACGACGACGACGACGGATCAGCAACGAGCTTCTTATGATTATTTATACCCTTGTGTTGAGCTAATAATAATAATAATAATAATAATACATTTTATTTAAAAGCGCCTTTCACGACACTCAAGGACGCTGTACAAGATTAAAAAAACAACAAAATCAACAATAAAAAAATCATAAAATCAAATACAATAAAAACCAACAGTAGCAAAGCACAACAGGTAGTGAGAGGAAATGGGAAGAGGAGGAATGTTATTGTCAAGGGGGGTAAGCAGACCTGAACAGGTGGGTTTTAAGTCTGGATTTAAAAAGAGACAGGGAGTCCAGGTTTCAGAGGTCTGGTGGGAGAGAGTTCCAGAGCTGGGGAGCAGAGCGACTGAAGGCCCTGCTCCCCATGGTGCTGAGGTGGGCAGTGGGCACAGTGAGGTGGATGGAGGAGGAGGATCTGAGGGAGCAGGCTGGAGTGGCGATGTGGAGGAGGTCAGACAGGTAAGGCGGGGCGAGGTTGTGGATGGCTTTGAAGGTGTACAGAAGGATTTTGAACTCTATTCTATGCTTGACCGGGAGCCGGTGGAGGTGCTGAAGGATGGGGGTGATATGATGGTGTGAGGGGGTCTTAGTAATGATACGGGCAGCTGAATTCTGGACCAGCTGGAGTTTATGGAGGGACTTTTGGGGGAGACCGAAGAGGAGTGAATTACAATAATCAATGTGAGAAGTGACAAGGCTGTGGACTAGTATGGAGGCACTGTGAGGAGTGAGGGAGGGTCGGACACGGTTAATATTGCAGAGGTGATAGTAAGCAGACCGGGTGATGTTATTGATGTGAGACTGAAAGGACAGTGTGCTGTCGAGGATGACACCCAGACTCTCAACATGAGGGGAGGGGGAAACTGGGGAGTTGTCGATAGAGAGGGAGAAGCTGTCAACTTTAGTCAGTGTGGATTTAGTGCCGATAAGAAGGAGCTCTGTTTTATCTAATGTTTATCATCATTGTTGAAAACTTCCTATGCGATCTACAACTGCTTCATGAGCTTCTGTAGGGCCCACTAAAGCTGCATTCACACACTGATGTTTCAGCCAACTTTTCCTGAAGTGTAGGGAAACATTGAGCCACGTCAAGCTAACCTCAGCTGGGCAAAGCCGAGGTTTAAGCATGCTTAAAATGTCTAAAGTTTGATCCACTTCATCAGTGGACCTCCAGCAGAGCACAGTGTGAAGCCATCATGGGAACAGTCTCAACACTTTGCACATCGTAAAGTTCACAGAGACAAACGCCAACTTAGCACAAAAGTAGATCCACTTTGCAGGATTGTTGCAGACTTTCACTGGTGATGAACAGCACCTACGCGACGTGCTCTATAGAGGACGGGTGGACCTCAGGAAGGACCGGCCTGAGCCTGAGAAGATGGAGGAGGATTCAACAAGAGTACGAGCTGGAACAGCAGCGTGACATCTGTGTAGGGCAGCGACTGAAGCACGCCGTTAGGTCATGCTGTTGACTATTTATCTCCAGCTAATGCTAGCAATTTACTTAATTTTGTCCCTTTTCAGGCACCGTAGTTCATACCCATAGGTACGTGGGCAGCATGTTTCACTAAATTCTTCTTCTCTTTTTCACTGTAAGCAGTTCTAATGGGTGCCCACAATATTAGAAAATAAAATTGTTTAGAAGCATTTTTAGAGCGAATATGTTCAATATCATTCACCAAGTGTAGTTTGGGGACAATGGGGACATTGCTAAACATTATTGTGTCAATATTCGTGTTTCTAAAGCACTAAAGTGACCAGCATTTCTGTTTATTCACATGATTCTTTATTTTTACATTTGATGTTTATACAAAGAAACATTTCTTTTTTCACTGCAGTGAAGGTGTGTACCAGTGAGCACACCAGCAGCTGCATCTCCATCACAATCACAACCTCACAGCAAGAAGGTTGCTGGTTTGATCCCCGTGTTGGTCAGGTGTAGTTTTCGGTCTTATAAGCGGTAATTTAATGTGTTTTTACCAGAGAAAATATGAAGAACCTCAGAGAACAACTACTGGAGCACCCAGAGTAGACCAGGAGGGCAGAGGAGGACATTTAGTGTCTGGTTCTGGAGAACAGGAAAAAGACGGCGATTGTAGAAACATCCACGTTGCAGTGTCGAGGAGAGAGGCCCGCCCCCTTCTCTCATTGCTTTATTATATAACATACACCATTTATTAAAATACATCCGCAAACACAGGAGCACATTCAGAGAGACTCATCCCCCACAATGCACCGGAGAGTCGCAGGAGGTCAGTCTGCACGAGGCCATCAGACTTTACAACCCATCACTGCAGCTGCCACTCACTCTGTCCAACCCTGGAAACTCTTTATTTATATTTTCATTGATTTTTCCATCTTGAGTTTTATTATGTTATTCCTTAAAGTGTTCTTCACTTGGCATTTTTTTATTTTGATTATTTCTATTTAAATGTTCACTTAATTTTTATTTCATGGTAGATCTCATTTTTTCCCCACACTGCATCAGATACAACTAAACACTGAATTTGATTCCAATTCTGATATGGTGATAATGATGATGATTAGACACTTAAGAATCTGCAGCGTTTAGCACTTTTGGCTTCATTTTTCAACCCTGCTGCAAATTTTTTATGCAATTAAAATGTTTCAAAGATTTGAAGATGTGATGCGAACACAGGGGTTGTAATATTAATGCATATATAAACTAAAAATCAGTGTTGATTTAGCATAAGTTATTGCATTTGTGTTCTTTTATAATTGTATAATGGTTGTTTCAAATATCCCTCTCCTTGGACTTTAGATCTTGTACATTTTTATTTTTTATTTCTACCTTCAGACCCCAATGGCCTTCAGGAATAAAGCCCCCTGTTTGGTTTCCAGTTAGCCCGGGTTTATCTCCAATCTCAGCCCTGAGCCCGAGGAGTTATCTCTTTAATAAATGATGGTGGAGCTGCAGCTGCAGAGACATTAAGAAGAAACAGAGATAAGAGGAGCTGCTCCAAAGACCAACCATGCAGCACAGTCACATAAAGAGTGTTAAAAACCATCTGAGTTGTGTATTCAAGCTGGAGCAGAGTTTCATCAGAGCTCTGAGAGGATCTGCGTCCTGAGGGATGATCTCTCAGAGTGAGACCATGGAGAACTCAGCCCCGTCTGCAGATGCTTTAATAGATCGCTCTCTTTCATTCTTCATATTCTCTGTCTGGTATCTCCAGCTCCTGAGTTTCTGCGTCAGTCCAGGTCATTTCAGAGGGATTTCTGATGGAGCAGCTCTGTTTGTACTGAGACTTCACTTTAAACAGCACAATGGGCTCAAACTGACCACTGATGCTGCACTGGCAGGCTACACATATGTTTATTAATAATATATTTAACATGATATCCTGCTATGGTGCTAGCATGCTGCTGTCTTTTTTTTCTATCACTGTGCATGCAGACAGCAGTGTTGCTGTTGACTGCATGCTCAGTGACGGATGTTGGAATTTCACAACATTTTAGTCGATGAAATCTGCTGTAAATGTAGTCGACTAAAATATGAAGTGTAAAGGGTAAGGCATTTTTATGTTTCCTTGAATTTCTGAAGTCATGTTTTACACTTGGATAAAATCAAACATCTAATAACCCTTTATTGAATGCTAGTAAAGTCTGAATGTATAAATGAACAGAAACAAATTGAACTTTTGTGTGAAATGCAGTCACCTTTATTTAGGCTACCTGGCAGAGCATCTCAGTTACAATACCAGAACTGACAACAAACAGTGAACCTGCTCTACATGAATATATCAATTCATAAAGAGAGGAGCTCTGATTGGATCGCTCCACAACTTATCCCACCACCACCAAGCTAAGGCAGCTGTGATTGGATGTCCCTCTTAACTCAAAACATTTCAGTCTAGTTTTTATTTGTTGATGAAAATGTCAGTTAATTTAGTTTGAGTTTTTGTCCATGTGCACTTGTTTTTATTAGTTCCTGTCTAGTTTTTGTCCGGGGAAAAAAGGTTGTTCATGAAAAATATGACGAAAGTAATTAGTCAACAAAATGAACAGTGGTCGGCCGGTCAGAGATATATACATCACTCAGCACAACTTATTCAATGATTCACGGCCCAATGATAATTAGCACTGTTAGGATGTTACATGACTGTTTACTTCTGTTATATGAGTGAAAACTTCTCTATTTTTAAGCATATGTATATATATTTTAATACTTTCGAAGCAGACTGTGCTGATGTCCTTAGTCACTGTCTGTTTTAGTCATGCTCCTGCTCTGTGTGCTGTTGGGGACAAATAAAGAATTTAGTTCAAACTAAATTCGGGGCATAAATTATCTGTTCTGCAAAACCAGTATAATTTTTGTTTTTTATTTTATCCATGTGTCATTTCAGAATTATTTCCAAAGTACATTTAAGAACAACAGATGCTGACCAAAATGCTGATAAACAAATGGATAATCATACTGATGTTAAAGGCAGATGAGCAGATTTAGTTTTCACATAGTCGTCTGCAGTAACTCAGTTGTGCAAATATTTTTAAATGTGTATTTATGTTGTATTCTGCCCGAGCTGACCGAGAGCTTATTCCAATTAAATATTGCTCTGTAAAGCACTGTGGACTTCAGAGAGTTTGTTTTCAGGCGAGGAAGTTTTAAATCGCCCCCTATAGTGCCCGTCTTTTGGCATATCAGTGGCCGTTTCAATTAAAATCAACTTCTCAGCAAAGAACTGTGGCTGATCTTTAAATATTGCATTCCACATCAATAACATTAGTCTTAGTTTCATTTTGTTGTTAATCGTAAGCCAAGAAAGATGTGAATGCATCAGTGCCACATTGGTCCAGTAGGAGCACTGAAGGACAGTCCTAGATCTCTCTGTGATGCAGACGACCGCATTATAAATGCTCTAGACCAGGGAAATCATGCCACTGCCACGTTAGCAATAAAACTTTGAGTTAGAGACATGACTGTCGAAGAGGACTTTGGTCACCTCTGGCTGCGCAGTAAGCAATGACATAGCTGAAAGACTTTAGCAAAAGTTTAGTTCCTTTAGGAGAGCTGCTTGAAGCTGTATTCTCTGCTGAATCTTCAATAAACCCGTGAAAAAGCTGCAAGTTTGTTCTGTCTTCATTTTTTTCAGCAACAACTATCAAGCTATTTTTTTTGACATGGCACAGCCTACATGTCCTTCCACCAGCAGCGCCAACTAGTCCACTTCTCAAGAGGAAACAACAGCTACCAAACAGGATAAGCCTGGTAGGGATATAACCGCCGTTTCCTTGTGAACACTGGTGTGAACTGGGGGAGAAACTTCTGCAGATGGAGAGGCAACAGGTCTGAATCTGCTGTGAGAGCTGGAGGAGCAGAGGAACACGGTACCTTCTGATTCAGGTGAATAAATGGTGAGCTCAAACCGATGGAATAAGAGAGTGGGTAAGAAAAAGCAGCTCCGGATGTTAGAGGATGTCCAGGATCACAGGAGACCATCAGCTTACACTCGTCTGCAGCGAGCAGCTCCCACACTCAAAAAGTGACTGACAGAATTTGATCAGATTCTCAGAATAGGTCAGAAATAGGTGGATGAACAGATGAGATTTTGGTGGTGATCAGAATCCAGATGTGGGTCCAGGAATTTTTTAAAGGATTTGCTGAAACTCTAAGATTGATTTTTTGGTAATAAGTAAAAAGTTCTGGACAGATTTTGATGACGTTTTCAGGGAGTGCTGGTCATGGCGGTGTAGCTCAGTCTGTAAGGGCTTGGGCTGGAGACAGGAGGGTGGCTGGTTCAAGTCCTGATGGAAACATACTTGGAAGTTGGTTTGGTAGCAGGAGGATGCAAGCTGACTTCCTTGAGGACTGCCACCACCACGGCGACCCTGACCTGACCTTGGTCATGGCATGATGAGGATGAGGATGAGGATGAGGAGGAGGTGATGAAATTTTGGTGGTGACCTGAACTCGGATGTGGACATTGGGATTATTCCCAGAAAGCCAACTGTTTATGAATTAAAGGGCACCAAAAAGATAAATCTATATTACTGTCTTAAGACGTCAATTTATCAACACAAATGCAGTGAGCACTGTTTAATCCAATGAGCCAAGAACAGAATCCAACCAGTTTTTAGCTATTTTATTTTACACAAATATCAGATGATTTATGGGTCATCAAAGTTTATTTTAGTTACATCTTCATCTTTGTTTTAAAATGTGCAGAAAGGGAGTTTTATAGAATTAATCACATCCAGTTATGGCTCTGTTTTCTTGGGATAGTTGATATTTTAAAGCTGTCATGGTAGTTTTTTTCAGGCTTTCTTTATGAACATACATGTTTTTGATTTGATAAACTGACGGCAGGCTGCGGGGAGTAGGACGGCCACCAGTCGCCCACCCCTCCTTCAGATTATAATGTTAATTAAACTATGATTAAATAGAAGTGATCATGTTTTATTTTGAAAAGATAAGAGCCACATATCCAAACATCAGCTGGTTGTGCAGTAATCTCTCATGCTAACACCTGCTCCTGTGCACACTCTGATGGATAAATTAGGCTCCAAAGCATTCGAACTCAGTCTACGGTATTTAAAAGTTGAGTTACAGCTGTTCTTGGAGGAGTCGTCCTGCAGAACATCACGACTGTCCTCCAGCGTCGGCCTTAAATCTCTCTCTCTGACCTTTTCTAATTCTGCTCAGTCTTGTTTAAAGCTCCACGATGAGGCCCATTCATCTTCACCAATCCCCCGGTGTCTGCGAGGACCCTTAAATCTACCACACGCAGCCACAGCAGGGGAATAAAACTGAATCATTTCTGAGTCTCTGCTCCCGCCTGCAGAAACAAAACCAAACAAACCAGGGGGAGTCGGCACGAGCGGCTGGGAACAGGACGGGCCGCGGGTTTGGAGGCTCCTGATTGAAAATGCTCTGTGGCTGCAGACCAGGGAATACTGAAACACAGAGAGGGAGGAGGAGCGGAATAAAAACATCCATCCTTAATCAGTCGACACGCCGAGGAGGATGCAGGGAGGGGTGTGAGAGTGGATTAACTTCAGGAGCAAAGTCTGAGAGCCAGAGAGAGGGGGTCTGGCCTCAGAGAGGGGGGGCTCATGTCTGCAGCTCCTGAGTCCCTCCAAGATTCTGGCTCCTGGTCTTCAGTGGAGCTGCAGTCAGGCTCTTCAAGGAGCTCACAGCCTGAGATCTGCACAGTGATGATCAGATGAAGGCTGAAGACACCTGCTGTCAGGGTGTTCATTTATATCATCCATCCGTCCATACATCCATCCATCTCTTTATCCATCCATCCCTTTATCAATATATGATACACAAGATAATAGACATTTTTTCACAACATCATTGTATTAAAACATAATCTGGACAGCGTGCACTAAACTGTCAGCAAAATTGAATAGATGAATGAAAAAATGTCCATAGCAGGGTGTATATGACTTGTTTGTGTTGCTGTGGTGATATGTATGTAAAAGAAACATCTAGAGCTTTGAGCTTTAATTCTTATTCAACTTAAAAAGAAATCCAGTCTGATATTGGGCCATCATGTCTCAGCCCTAGCAGACTGCCCTTTTCATCATCCTTCATTTCCTTAAATATCAGCCAGATATTGGAGAGAAACTTATGAGATTTTTATGTGAGGTTCAGAGGAGCCCTGAGGGAAACCCACATCCTCCTCTTCAGAGTCTTTCTGGATCATTTAGTGCAGCTACAGTCCTGCTCCTGCTTTAACAGCCCCATCACACCACAAGTTTATTAAAGCCAAAGTCTCAGAGCTGCATGAAGAAAGATCCAGAACCACCTGATACTGGGATTATACAAAGACCAGCACAAGGCCCCTCGCTGCCTGGGGCCTCACAGCACAAACATGTCTGCAGCTGTTTTTAAGATTTCAACAAACAAAACAAATCCTTCGCAGATTCACCATCAGTCCACAAACTGTACAAAATATGTGTGTAATTCAGACTGTCACAGGATTGTAGTTTCCATCGATCAGCATTTAATACATCCATACATTCAGACATCCATCTATACATCCAACCTGGCCATCCATCCCTCTGCCACTCCAAAAAATCTGCCTATTAGTCTCTTGTCCATCCATCCATTTATCTTTCTACTCATCCATCCATTCATCCATTCATCACATGGATGAATTGACAATGTGCAATTCATCCATGTGCAATCACTTACATTCATCTGCAATTACTTGGTGAATGTGTAAATAATCCTTATAGGATTGCTTTTTAGTTTCTGTATTCAAGCCCTTTTTATATTTATACTGGTAGAATAATGTAAATACTACTATTTTTCATGCTATTTTTTATACCATTTTTATACTTATTCTTTATCAACGCTGTCCCCTTTGCTGCTGTAACACTGCAAATTTCCCCGTGTGGGACGAATAAAGGTTTATTCTATTCTATCTACAACTTCATGAGTCAGTGTTTTTCCAAGCTTTTCTTTGTCCATCCATCCATTCATTAATTCACAAGTCTTCAGTTCAGTTCAGTTCAGTTCAGTTCTTTTATTGTCCCCTCAGGGAAATTTGTTGTGCAGCAAGAGTTCACATGAAACACACAATACAAGACGAAGGGGGGGGGGGGGGGGGCACATCACCACTACCAACAACAATAATACAAACCATGAGATACAAACAACATACTAGTTCAAGGGAATGGAAATTTCATGTCTATCATATATAAAAAATATATAAAAAATGTTTTCAAAAATATAAAAAATGCAAGAGTGCCTAAGTGCAGACGTGCAAAAAAGTGCCATGGTAGTGCAGGACTACAAACAAGGTGCTAGTTGCTATTGAGCATGTCTATAGCACTTGGAATAAAAGAGTTATGAAATCTTTTGGTCCTCCGAGCAGGTGCCCGGAAACGGCGACCTGAGGGCAGCAGCTCAAACTCCCCTTTAAGTGGGTGGTCCTGACAGACCAGTACAACATTAGCCCCACTACGAACCTGCCTGTTGTAAATGGCCAAAAGCGTATTCTGACTCCTCCCTGAAATCTCTTTTCATCCTTCAGCTCATCCATCCATCCATCCATCCAACCAAGTATTTACCCATCCATTAATCCATCCATCAAACCATTCATTTACCCAGCTCATCCAACCACACAGTAAGCCATCCATTAATCCATTTATCATTTCATTAACCCGGCTGTCAGTCTGTCTATCCATACGTCAGTCTGTCCATCCACCCACATGGGCGACTCAATTATGACAAAATTATAATCACCATGAGATCAAGATTATTATAACATGCACCACGTGCTACCATTGAACTGAAACACTTTTAACACTTTTAATCGGATCATTTAAGAGCGAGAAATACATGAAACACAAGCTATAAAATACAAATAAAGACAAATTTTGATGACTGTGAGAGGAAGTCATTGTGACTGAAATTTAAAGTGCATTAATTGTCAAGCTCTGTCACACACCCATCCGTTTGTTCATCCACCATCCATCCAACCAATTAGCCTTAAGTCCATCTGTCCATCCATCCATGTGTCTGATTAATCAGACTCAGATGAATGCCCTGATGACTGTCTTTTATACCTGAGAAGGTGACTGTGCTGGCCTTGTTTCTGCAGTTATCTTCACACTGTTAAAACTGAACCATGATCATCAGCGTCAGATTTACCCACTGGTCCACCAGTGACAGCCTGTTTGTGCACTGCAGCCAGTGCGAGGTCCAGATGAAACAGAGATCTTTATTGCGGGCAGTAGTCTCAGACGTTGATGTCATGTTTGATACTCGACGTTAATGACTGTAAGACCTCTTGGAGCGTGAAGCTCGCGGAGAAGCCGACATCTGCCTGCTGAAAACCCCTCTGCAGATCAGAGAGGAAATAAAAGAAACTTGATTTGTCAGTTAAGTGGAGCAGACTATTTCCTGGCTCGGTCTCTGATTCCTGGCTCTGTTTTTGTCCCGGTGGGGTCTGGCACAGGTTCAGGTTTCTGAGTGGACTAATCAGCATCATGCTGCTCGGGCTGAACACCTCTAACAGCATCGGGGGGGCTGCTGGAAGCAAACCAGAACAGCTTCAAATTAAGAGTGTAATCAGGATCAGAGCGGCTCTGCAAAGTGTTCCAGCTGGTCCAGAACAGCTTCATCACGCTGCAAGCATCCTCGATGGGTCGTGTTTCCAGTCAAGAGAGAAAGCTGCAGTTCCATCAGTGCCCACTAGAGGCTGCCCTCATGTAGGAGCAGTCCTCATAGAGCCTCATGTTGAAACGTCCAGCATGTTTACAGCGGCTCCTTCTCCCTCCATGACGACTGGATGAGCTGTTTTAGTAGATCCAGGGCAGCACGGTGCAGCAGCAGGTAGGGCATGTGCCTCACAGCAACATGGGTGCTGGTTTGCTACCCATGTCAGTCAGGATGAGTTTGTATGATCTCATTGGACCAGCTGTAGGTCTAAAGGGCTTTGCACACAAATGACGAATAAACAGCACGAAATTGCGAATAATTTGGAGGCAAATTGTGACGCACCTGTCTATGCACATCAGGAGCGACGCGATTTAATACATTCTAAAAATAAAAAGACCGCGCAAGTCAAGATCCAGACACAGCAAATAATCATGGACTCAACATCGAGTGATGATGACCTGGTGCTTGTTTTGCTAAATTCATATGGAGTTAAAGAGGAGCAAAAACGTCCTCCTCAACATACGCCTGTCAGTATGATGTAAAGTTTTCCTTTTCATTGATTTTTTCTTGAGCTTGTGCTCCGATATTTTTGTCTTTAATATCATATAGGTTAGCCTAGTAAAAGATCGAGACAGTAAACTGGCAGCCCATCACACATGAATGAACCAGATGCTCTATGCTCACAGCTGGAGCTGTTTGCAAACAAACGGGACGTGACTCAAATTATACTTTTAACAACAGTGTGTCCTCTTACCTCAGACATACGGCTGATGATCAGACTGCAGGACGTTGGAGAGGATTCAAGTGGCCTTATAATGCTGTCTGCTGCATCAGGACAGACTTGCAGCCGTCGACAGTAACTAATCATTGCTCCAAAACTAAGTGACGTGCCAACAACGAGCGTTTTGATTGGTTGGATGTGTACTCGTCACAAGCGAAACTTTGGAAAAATTAACCTCGGTCCGAAAAATAAAAGCCACAATTCCGCTCAGCGAAATAACGTTGCTGGCGTGAAGGCTTGCATTGAAAAACAGTGGGTTCGAAAAGAATAAATAACGTGTGAAATTATCGCACAAAAAAACGCGTCTGTTGTGCAAAGGGCTTAAATCTGACCTCAGTCCTTCGCTGCACCGTGGTCTCCATACTGACCCCTCCTCTCTTCATCCATTTATTTAACTATATATTTAATAATCCATCCATCTATCATCTATCTCTCCATCCATCCATTTCTACATCCCCCATCCATTTATCTGATCAGCCATTCACCAATCCATTCATCCATCCATCCATCCTTCCATCCTTCCTTCCATTAATCTGTTGGTCCATCCCTTTATCTGTCCATCCATAAATCCATCCATCCCTCCAATTTTATCTGTGCTGGAGCTACAGAGGCTGAGGCTGATCCTGTAGACAGTGTGTGACGGCATGGCACAGCTTGAATCATCAATCACAGGGCTGACACACAGAGGCATGCAAACTGTCTCACTCACACAGTGATTCTGTGGACATTAGTTTTTGTTGCCATGCTTTCAATCAGGTACTGATGTCACTTAAACTTGACCTAAATAATGTCAAATTGAATACTGAGGTGTTGTTTCTTACAGTGTGAGGTCCTTGAAGTTTATTTCTTTTTTTAATCAATCAATCAATCAATCAATCAATATTTATTTGTATAGCGCCAATTCATCACAAGTGTTATCTCAAGACACTTTACAATAGAGAACAAAGCTCTTCATGTTTATAAAATAATCTCTGTTTCATTTTCCATAAAAATCAAATCTTCCTCCTCTGGTTAAATCAAGGGGACGGTTTGTGTGATTTAATTACTGGAGCTGCAGTTTGATTAGTGTAGAGGTCACAGGGAGAGAGTTAAGACAGGCCGAGGAGACATTTTGATTTAATTATGATTTTTTTAATGCATTAATTATTGAACTGGAGCTCTGAACTGCTGCTTCAAGGACTGATGTGAGAGGATGGACCTGATTTAGAGGACTGAGGGATGAACTGCTTACTCTGGGAAGTTTAATCAAGAGTGGAACCGACCATCTGCTACGATCTGACTAAAAGACCCAAAAGTCAACCTAAACTTTAACTGTGTGCATTTCTGCTGGGGGGGGGGGCGTATTCAGACTTCAAGAATGAAATCACTGATGCAAGCTTCTGAAGTGAGTTTCCTCCAAAGAGTTTCTGGTCTTAGCCGTCGAAGGCTTGGATTTCGGTGAACTCTGTCATCATAGGAGCCAGGTGAGGGGTTCAGGCATCTGGTTGGATTCCTCATGGTCGCCTCCTTGTAGAGGACTCCCTGGCATATCCAGCAGACGAGGTCCCCCTTGATGGAGGGTTGGACATCCGTCCTGGCCTTGAGACACTCCTACATACTGCAATAAGCGCTAGAAACTGTTCCAGTGGAGAGGGCTGGCCTGCTTGGCCTGCAGCCTCTGTGGCCCGGCCCTGGATAAGAGGAGGAACATGGGCAGATGATTTTACCAGATCTTTGTCTTTCAAACAATGCTGTCAGAAAATATCACGCAACAGTGGGAAATGATTCCAGCTTTGATACTTCAATAGCTATTGTCTTCATTCCCCTGACGTCTGAGTGTTTTAAAAGGGAAGATGATGAAAAGTGTGGTAAATGCACCTTCTGTCCCAACTGTTCTGGAGCTTGTTGCCATCCTCAAATTCAAAGTGTGTGTGTTTAAAATATTAACAGTTTGAAAATGAAATATCTCGTCTTTCTGCTTTACTTTACTGGCTATCAAAAGGTTTCAAATATGTTTTTGCACTCTTTACACAACGTCCCAGCTCTTTTGGAATTGCTTTACATTAAGCTACAAGGCAGGGGTGGGCATCAGGTGGACCGCAGGCCACATGAGGCCCTCCTACTCCTTCAGTGGGGCCTGACAGTCAGTTAAGAAAACATAAATTGTACAGAAATGAAGAAAACCCGACAAAATTGACTGTTAAAAAGAGCAATATTTCAACAACATGAGATATAATTGGCCAGATCAGTTTCTGCAGAACTCCCTTTTTAAAGTCTTTGCCCCAGGAGAAGGAGTTTCTCAAGGTCTTGTTCCCACGTTAGGGCTAAATAGACCCACAGATGGACAAGGGGATCAGCTCACCATCTGCAGTGTTGCAGGAGTTGAACTGAACCGTTGTGGTGTAGAGGGAGTTCAGCCTGAAGGGAAAGCTCTCAGTTTACCGCTCCATCATTGTCCCAACCCTCGCCGATGGTCATAAGCTCTGGGTAATCACTGAAGGAACGAGATCAAGGATACAAGCAGCTGGAGGGTGGCTGGGCTCCTTCGCATCCAAAGGACTCAGCTAAGGTGGTTCGGGCATCTGGGTCTTCCTGACATGTCCATTAGGAGGAGACCCAGAGGGAGATCCAGGACCGGCTCAAGGGATCATATATCCTGTCTGGCCTGGAGACGCCTTGGGACCCCAAGTGTTGCAGGGAGAGGGACGTCTGGGTCGACCTGCTGCCTCTGCCCAGTCCGGGATATGTGGAGGAAGATGGAGAAAGAAGCTAATGACCAGTAAATCCTCTGAGCATCAGGAATAAACTGTTCAAGGTTCAACAATCTGGCCCTCCTGGTTTCCAAAGCTGCGCTCCCTGTTATAATAAACTCATACGCCTGTCTATCTCCTGACTCACACAGAGGCCTTCAGAGCTCTTAGAAACACTGATGAGATCTTCATGATGACCTGCAGGTCAGGGCACGACTCTTAATCAAGCTAATGCCCGTTTTTCAGCTGGAGGGGGGTCCATGTGAGGATTCAGTCCTGATGATGGATGCATTTAAGGAAAGAGTATGGAGGTCACTCTGCATTAGATGATTCATTTTAGACTGTGAATGCAGTTCTTACTCATTTGTTCATTACACCACAGGGGTATTAGTGTGGGGGTGCACCACTGTGATGTTATGGAGCTTCAGGGCCCATATCCCTGGATCAGGAGTCCGGCTTGAGTCTTTAGGAGTCCGAATATTTTAAAGCTGCTAACGTAACTTAAGCAGATCACTGAGTTATTCTCAGCCCGTCTTTGTTCTTCAGTCAAAACACCAGAACCTCACAAACACGTCAGTCACATAACAAAGACCTGCCCGTCAGTCGTCAGCAGCTCTTTGTTTACCATCAGCGTCTGTTTGAGGAGAGATCATCTCTGACATTATCAGCTCAAAGTTAGTCAGAAACTCATCCTTCACTTCAATCTGTAACAGCTCTGTTCCTCTCTGTGCCCACACATGGAGACAACCTTTAACACAGGGGTGGGCAACTCTCAGTGAGGAAAAAAGTATAAATAAACAAAAAACACCAAATATGAAGCTTAAAAGAAGGGTTATACAAACATTAATATATTTTAACTCAGAAAGCTAATGTAAGCTTCTTTTTAAAGCAATAACAGAACAAATGTTTACCAGTTTTTAAAGTACAAATATATTATCTTCACCATTGTTTCCAAATATAGTTTTTCCTAATACTGTACATTATTTTTGAATGCCTCATAAAAGATATTTAGACCAAGTGGTCTTTACTAGCTGTCAGATTGGCCATTCGAGGTTGACTCACTCGTTTTTACTAAAAGTAGAGCCTCCTCCTGAATGTGAAGGTTGTCAATGTCCTTTGACGATAATAACATGCTTTTAGATAGCGCAGATCGTATCCATTTAAGAGACAGGTTTTGCAGAGTAGCTGGTCTACAAGATCTTTTTAACAGCGCTAAAGCAGAAGTCATTCTGAAGTCTTTGAAAGCAGCTATAGTCTTTATATACTATTATAAGTTGTTTATTCTTGATCTGAAAATGTCTAATTTGCTTTCGCCGTGAGGATGGCCTTAGTTGCCGACATGGCGTTAAACTTCTATTAATCCATTCATCCATAAAAGATATTTAGAGATACAAACATAGCAAAGAAAGTTATTTAATGAGTTGTAAAAAACACAGCATGTACCAGCAATCTAAGGTTAGAGGAAATATTTGCTCACCTATCCTATAATTGTTCTTTATGTAGTGCTGATTACTCATGATGAATCATATGAAGCAGTTGTCGTCATGTTTTCCTCATATTGATTTATTGGCCGGCTACACTGAGTGGGGCGAAGGGCCACATGTGGCCCCCAGTATGCCAGTTGCCCATCCCTGCTTTAACATGTCACTAAATCAAGTTTCCACTGAGCTGTCCGGCAATTTTAGGTGTTTCCACCATTAGAAATGGAGAAAAGGTACCCCTGAAGCATGCCGAGCGTGCCAAATTGACCCTAAAGGGCGGAGCTAAAGGCACTGCAGTCTGTTGATTGGTCACAAAAATACTTCAGACGCCTCACTGCTGTGACGTCACACATTCACAGAGCCGGTGACCCTCTCCTCCGTCTCACATCTCCTTTTAAGAAGAGGAAAAAAATTGTGAATTTTTTGGCAGGAACATCATTTGCACGAACACAGAGAAAAACAGCTCAGTACAGCTGAAACAGTAAACACAAGCGCAAAGGAAACAGGAGAAATATTATTTTGACTCCACTGAGCTGTCTGTGAGTTTGTTTGACTCAAACGAGACCTTCAAAAGAGCAGCAGTGTCCTTATTTTACATGAACATACGACCTGTAAGGACTGGGGTTGAGGGTCAGGGGGTGCAGGTTCAAGTCTCCACTCAACCATGTTCAGGGGTTGACTTCCTGGGCACTGCTGAGGTGCTCTTGAGCAAGGCACCGAACCCCAAGTCAGGACCAGTGGTCTGTTGCTCTGACATTAGTGTGTGATCGTAGGACCTGTTTGTGTTTGTGAGGCATGTCTCTGCAGCAGAGAGTAAAGAATTACATTTCAGATGGAGGGATTAATCTTCTTTTTCTTTCTTCTTCTCGCTTCCTTCCCATGATTCAGAGCATGATTGTAGTCATAGCAACGCTGTGAGACGTGATGACTTGGGGACAGCTCTGGTTCGTTGTGCTTGAAATGCTGTCATGGGAACATGAAACGATCCAAAGGAAATCCGACGGTTTGAAGAGATGCTTTTACAGAATGGGAACAAAGTGCCGAGCTGTAGGTGTGAAAATCAGCTGACTTTGAAACTTCTGCATCGCTTTCTGATTTCTCTGACAAGGTCAAGGGTCAAAATGATCCTGCTTGCATCCCCATCGACCCTGAGGTCGCTTATTTAAACATTTCAGTGTGAAAACGGTGGTGTTACAAACGTCTATTCATAATGTTGCAGATGTTCAGAGCTTCATGTGGTCTGAATGTCAGCTCTCTCTCTGGTGGTCTACAGTCGGTGGACGTGTGGAGAATAAACAGCTCTGGTCCTGTCGGGGGGGGGGGGGCAATGCTGAGTGACAGCAGCTCCGACGTCCCGGGGGATCTGCCTTCTCCAGCCGGCTAACGGGGGAGACGGGGTAAAAAAACCTCAGCTGTCAGGGCGTCAGACTCGGAGAAGGGAGAGAAGAAACGGCCCGAGGTTAACGAAGGACGGGACACAGGACGATCAGGCACAGGACGAGGGCTGGACAGACAAACTGTAGGTGTCCTTTCAAAATAAAAGCCTCAGAGACACTTCAGAAAGGTCAGAGGGCTGAATGTGGGAGGACGTGAGGGGACAGTGGACTGGACATGACATGGACACAAACAGAGACACACACTGAGACACAAACAGAGACACACCCTGAGACACAAACAGAGACACAAACAGAGACACGAACAGAGACAGAAACAGAGACACATACTAAAACACAGACTGAGAAACACACTGAGACACACACCCTGAGACACAAACAGAGACACAAACAGAGACACATACTAAAACACACACTGAAACACACACTGAGACACACACTGAGACACACACAGAGACACAAACAGAGACACACACTGAGACACACAGAGAGACACACACTGAGACACACACTGAGACACACACTGAGACACACACAGAGACACAAACAGAGACACAAACAGAGACACAAACAGAGACACATACTAAAACACACACTGAGACACACACTGAGACACACACCCTGAGACGCAAACAGAGACACAAACAGAGACACATACTAAAACACACACTGAAACACACACAGAGACACAAACAGAGACACAAACAGAGACACATACTAAAACACACACTGAGACACACACTGAGACACACACCCTGAGACGCAAACAGAGACACAAACAGAGACACATACTAAAACACACACTGAGACACACACCCTGAGACACAAACAGAGACACATACTAAAACACACACTGAAACACACACTGAGACACACACTGAGACACACAGAGAGACACAAACAGAGACACACACTGACACACACACATGGACACAAACAAAGACACATACTAAAACACACACTGAGACACACACTGAAACACACACTGAAACACACACTGAGACACACACTGAGACACACACAGAGACACAAACGAAGACACACACTGAGACACACACATGGACACACACTGAGACACAAACAGAGACACACACAGAGACACACACATGGACACAAACAAAGACACAAATGGACATACACAAGACAGGAAGAGGAAGAGGAAGTGGGGGGTTCCTGGTGTGGGTGCAAAAGGACAAGACAACTAAAAAGCACTCGGAGAGCAAAAACCTCCACCGGGGTAGCCCCCATAGAGCTGTTCCATCTATAAGTTCATGATAAAGTTTCCATCATAATCTGATTCATGATCCTGAAAACACTCACCAGCACTCAGAATCATGTTGATGTCATTATTAGTTAGACAGTTATTGAGCAAAAACCATCGTTCACTAATGCAGGTTATCTGGATCACCACCAAAATCTAATCATTTCTAAGTTGGACCGTTACCAACATCTCCTGAACATTTCAGCAAAATCTGTCCAGCAGTTTTTGAGTAATCTCGCTCACAAACAAAGAGGCATCTGCAGGCAAAAACATGACCTCCTTGGTGGAGGTAATTAAGTCAATTTGAGGCCAAGCTGAAAACTCCAGTGCTGAGTCGATGGAGTCCAAAGAGCTGCAGATCCTGGAC
This sequence comes from Cetoscarus ocellatus, assembly GCA_037902135.1. Taxonomy (NCBI): domain Eukaryota; kingdom Metazoa; phylum Chordata; class Actinopteri; order Labriformes; family Labridae; genus Cetoscarus; species Cetoscarus ocellatus. The sequence continues at coordinate 377,976 of JBAMNC010001863.1, forward strand.
TGTCCACTGGAGACACTGGAGACACTGGAGACAGATCCATCTGTTAAAGCTTCAGGCTGGAACATCGAGCCCAGACTGCTGAGGCACTGACCTATCAGCCAACGAGGTGGAGCTATGCCACACTGATATTTTGGGAGAGGGAAATCAGACCTCGATTTGGGTCTCCTCTAGTTCTGCCCCCCTTTATTATGATTGTGGCCATAATGACTGGCTGGGTACCAGCTTTTTTATAATGTTTTTATTGTATTTTATTTCAGTGTATCAGCTGGGGTAATCTCTCGATGAGTCTGTCCCACGGCCTGGCGTCAGCATTAAGGTCTGTTTTCTGTGTTATTAACCTCTGGTGATGTCCTTAGGCTTATCGAAGCCTCTGTGGTATCTTATCCCATAAGAAGACATATCTAATAGGAGTCTTCTCTGGTGTGCTCTCGCTCATCTTTTCTTCGGTGACCCAGTCCCGTCATCCTGTTTCTGTAATCAGAGCTTTGGGACGGCCCTTATGATGGCACCTTCACCACAGCTACTCCCACTTCAACCAAAGACTGAGGAGGCGCCATTAAAGAGGAGGTTTGCACCCTCAGCAGGACAGAGAGTGGCGAGATGATACAGTGGGATGATTTCCCAGCAGGCTTTGCAAACGCTCGGTGGGCTCAGGCCTGATACTTGCAGAGAAAGAGAATCAGCTTCATCAGTTTGTTGGATCTGTTTGGGTTATTCTCCTCTGTAATGAACTCTTTGCATTGACTGGACACTGATATTTATGAGTTTGACCTTGAAGTGTTTTTATCAGCAGAGGTCAAATATGAGCTTTAGTGTGTCCTCTGGCTCTCTGAAAGTCATGATTTAATAAAAATATGAAGTGTCACATTATGATAATTAGCTCTGCAGCAGTGTCACTGTGTTTGGATGATCTGATGTGTCAGACCTCAGTTTTACATGTCGTCTATTTTTGTACTGGGCAGACGTTTCAAAGCATATCAAGCAGGTGATTGGACGATCGTTCAGTCAATCACACTCGCCACAGGCCAATCAGATGGAGTGGGCAGGTGAATCAGTGTAAGGTATAAAACCATTTAGTAGAGCAAAGTCTCACCTAAACATGTCAGAAGTGGAGCTAAAATATCTTTACTATGGAGAAATGTAAGTGTAAACAAATGTAAATAGGGATGTGTGATATTGTTATTACGTCACCATAATGCAGAATTAACGAGTGAGCAGGAGGACAATGGGTAAAGTCTTATGATGGGTGAGTTCCCAATATACCAAGTCGAGTAGTTAATACCATGGTACATCATATAACCTTGCAGTGCAGCTGGATCCTCCTGAGTCAATGTCTGCAATCTTTCCAACTCCAATCTACAACGACTGTGCTCAGCCGAAAGCCCAATCAGAGTCCTTTAGAGCAGGAAGGGGCGGAGCTACGAGCAAGACGACAGCAGGAAGTGACTGCTCGTACAGAGATTAGGGATGGGGATCAAAAACCTATTCCAGCTGAGAATCTTTAACAACTGGAAAAATCAACATCAGTCATTTCTGTCCTTAACAGTTCCTTCATCACTTCCTCTGAGTTCTGCATGTGTACTTCCCTCACGGGAAATTCAGTTCTTCACTCTGTTGTTGAAACAAACACAAACACAAACACAGCATTCACACATGCAGCATTCTGCCTCCACAAATCAGCAGAGATCTGTTCTGTTTTTGTTTAGGGTTACTTAAACACTGTAAGCAGTTGCAGACTGATCAACTGTGGTCGTGTTTAAAAAAGAATGAAGCCTTCAAACATCACAACTTTTGCTGCAACTTATAAAAAAAAAAATATCTAAGGGGTGCTGGTTTGGTGGAGTGTTAAGCAACAAGGCATGACCCATATGTACTTCGGCCGGCCCTGGTTCGAATCCAGCCTGTGTTCAGTTCTCTCTCTTTCACCCCCCTTCACAAGCCTATCCACTGTCACTCTCCCCTATCAATAAAGGCACAAAATGCCCAAAAAATAATATTTAAAAAAAATTAAAAAATAAAAACCTGCTGCAACATCAGGCTTTTTTGCCACAACAAATACTAACGTAGTCCTGTGTAATCCTCGAGGGTTGTTTTAATGAATAAATAATCTCAAAAATATCAGCTTCTGCAGCAACTTTTTTAAAAGCCTGCCACAAAATCAGCATTTTTATTCCCCAACAATCACAAAAATTGGTCTGAATAAACTAAAACAAACAACACTGAAAGCATCTCTCCATAGGAAGGATATTTTAGCTCTAATTCTGACATGTTTTGGTGAGAGTTTTCTCTACGAAGTGGTTCATGTTCTGTCTTTAAGACCGCAGCAGTGGTGCCTGCCTACTCCATTATCTGATTGGCCCATATGTGATTGACAGATGGATCATCTAATCACCAGTATGCCTCTGAAAGGCTCTGCCCATTCAAACACTATCTTTGGGCTGTGGTCCATCATCATGGTGCATGTAAGAATATCAGTTTGGAAATTTCTGAATCTAACTATAAAGTGAATTAAACCTCTGCTGTTTACATTTAAAGAAAATTTAACATTCACGTTTATATGGGCGTTTTTTAAATTAAAAAGTTCAGTCTTTATGTTTTCATCGTTCATTCATGCTTCAGTCTTCTGTTTCTCCAGGTGAGGTCAGATTGATCACAGACAATACTGATGACACAGCTGCTCTCTGATTGGTCCAAAGATCTGGTCACCAGGTGTAAAGGTGAGAGGGACCAGCAGACTGGTTTGTTAGTCATGTTCAGTGTGAAGCCTGTGAGGCCTTCAGTCCTTTATCTGCTTCTTCTCTGTGAGTCTGAGGAGGGCGCTCACTCTGATGTTTTTAACACTGTGTGAATAAACTTAAACTCTGAAGGTCAGTCAGTCTTTGTTAGTGAAGAGCCAGGAGCTCAGTCTGCTCACAAGTCAGAAACAGATTTCAGCTTTTGAATGTGAGACCTACGGTGGCCGATGAGGGCAAATGACCTACAGCTGCTCCATGCAGGTCAATGAGAGAAAAACTGCTGTTACAGCAGAAACGATTCAAGAACAGAAACCCAACCAAAGGTCAGACTGAAACGTGCTGCAGAAGAAAGAACAAAGAAACAAATGCATTAACAGCAAATGTGCTGGAAGTTTGAAACAAGGCCAAAACAATCAATCTCAGAAAACAGCTGCAGGAGCGAGAACAGAAGAGCTCCAGGCGCAAATATTAAAACATAAACTGTGTCTGAATCAGCGTGGAGATCATGCATGAATGAACTTTTACTGCTGAATATCTTTAAAGACTTAAACCCCTCTCTCTCCGATGTTGGACAAAGACATTCTCACAGACTCTGCTCGGACATTTATCAATGTCTCCACGCTCTCTGATCAACCGAGCAAACGTCACGGTCAACAGGCCACAGTCAGCCCCCAAGGGAAGCAGGCACACATGAGCACGCACACGGAGCATAGAGGCTGCTCTGCATTCACACACTGATGTTCTTCTGATCAGGATCTTCTACAAACATCTGCTGAACTCTGAAGAGCTCACACACACCTCATCCTCACTCTCTCCTCCTCTCCATCAGGCAGTCTGAGTTCTTCACTCCGTCTTATCTTATTTGAGTTCTTCTTCTTTGTCTTATCGTCCTGTTTTTATTCTCTCAGAACAACATTCGGATCTTCTCCACTGTTGTTCTGATGTTTCCTCCTCAGAATGATCCAGAGGATCAGGAACCCTGGCTTTCTCTTCTTTCACTTTCAAAGGGCATCGGCAGACTTACTCCATATTCACTTTAAGGTTCACTTGCTCAAACAGCTAATGAGACAATCACACAGCAACAACTCAGTGCACTCAGTCATGTTGCTGTCATTTCTGCTGACTGCCTCTCATGAGAAACTGAAAAGGGAATTGATGAGCAAAGAGACTAAGGGGCCATTTACACGACATTGAACACGACACGAGAGTTTCCACGAGAACGTGCCCGGATTGCCTGAATCCACAAACTTTGAAACCAGGTTCCAGAGTGAAAAGTTTTGAAGATGTTTTCATATCCATGTCCGTGTAAACAGGAAAAACAGCTCATGTGCAGTGGTACTCCAGATAAAGGTTGGCGTGCACCTAGGAACAACAACAGAAACTATCAACTACCGAGCAACATGTATGCTGCAAACTGTGCTCGGTTTGTTATCGCTCCTCCAACTAAATGTGGTTTGCTGCGTCAATACTCTGACCAGCAGAGACACATTCGTTATATTCACCAAGGATTCATAGAACTGAAAAGTTTGTCTTCACCAGAAAGCGTTAGTGTGCAGACGCGTGTTGTAACACTGCTGTTTCACTACAAATGCTACAGCGTTAACAGTCGTTCTCACAGATCCGTGTGAATGCACATTATCGTTATCACACCGTCTCCATGGGAACGCGGAGTGCTTTTGAAAACACAAAGGAAAAACCTCTCTGTTTCTGGTGATATCGTTATCAGGTAAACGGGGCCTAATAACATTGATTTCCTTAGGGAGTTATTGATTCTGAACTGGTTTTGGTTTTTAAGTAAGTCAGGGACCCTGATCCTATCAACGGGTTCTGGAAGCTGAGAGGCGAGAACAGACACCATCAGAGATCTGGACTCTGGTCTCTGGTCTCTGGTCTCCCTCAGGATGTGGGCTCAGACTCAGAGAGCTTCACACCTCAGACGTATGGAGTCTTCTGCTCAGTGATCCAGACTCTGCTGATCCTCCTCACTCTGACCTGAATCTGTCTGAGAACGATCTGAAGAGAGCAGCTGCTGACTGAGAGGAATATTCTCTCTGCTCGGGGGGCCGGCCAGTTTATTAGGTACAGCTGAAGCTGTCTGCTGCGGAGGGCTTGTTTGGCTGGAGGGACCAGAATCATTCAGGGGCACACATCAGGAACAGTTGTAGAGGTTTTGCTCTCAGTAATAAACTTTTAAAGACCATGTTGTGACAAACTGATCCTGAGTTTGAAGATAAATCTTCAGCCTGTTCCTGGTTTATTTCTGTGGTTGTTATTTCAGTGCTCACTACCCTGACACCTCAGAAATGCATCAAAGGATTTAAAGTCTTGACCATGTCCAAGTTTAACACCTGGTCTAAAGACTAAACCTAGTCTACAGTCTTAACCTGGCCTAAAGACGAAACCTGGTCTGAAGTCTTTAGTCCATGGCTCAGTGTCTCTGCTGTTTTGAGCTCTTATCTTAAAGATGGACCACCTGGTCCAGACCAGACCCTCTCCCCTGAGCTGGAGTGCCTCACAGATTTATATCAGTCCATCTGCTGCTGAGTTTGACTCTGTTTTCTGTCAGTGATGTTCTCTTCTGTATATTAATGAATGTTTTTATAGAACTGGACCATTAGCAGGCTGATCTTGTTTTTAGGGTCTATAATCCAGACCTCAGACTCATGATCCAGATAACGTCTCTCTTCTCCTCAGACTTCCACAGACCTCCTGGACCTTCAGGTTTGCTCTCTAATTAAATTAGTTAAAGCCTCTTCAGCTTTGTTCCTCTGCTTTTGTCCACACGTCAGCTGAACTTGTTAAATTAGCGCCTCTTTGTCCACTTTAATTGGACACAGCTGAACAATCAGGAGCTCCTAAAGCTCCTCCTCTGAGAGGAGCTGAACAATCAGGAGCTCCTCACAGTTTGAAGCTTTACCTTCAGACATCCATCAACATGTGAATCAGACTCACTGTTCGCTCTCAGTCTGGAGATAATTCAAGGCCTCGCGGGGCCTCAATGGGCCCCTCCATCCTCAGTCCTGCTCTTCATGGAGCTCACTGAGGTCACTGACAAGGTGACCTCAGGCTCAGGGTCAGAGATGGAGAGTGAAGACGTGTCCTCTAAGATTTAAAAACGTACAGATCTTTAATCTACTGAAGCAGCCTCTGAAGAGAGTTCTGAAGGACTGATAATCTGATATTTCTCTTTTTAAGGTCGTGTTGTGATGTTCTGTGTGAAGCTGCTGAAGGTCCTACAGACACAGACCTGCCTCTCTGTCTCCATCAGAGCGCCAGCATGTCTCTGCCGTCCCCCCTGCTCTAAAACCAGGACCCCCCTACCCCCCTGCTCTAAAACCAGGACCCCCTGCTCTAAAACCAGGACCCCCCTGCTCTAAAACCAGGACCCCTGCTCTAAAACCAAGACCCCCCTGCTCTAAAACCAGGACCCCTGCTCCAAAACCAGGACCCCCTGCTCTAAAACCAGGACCCCCCTGCTCTAAAACCAAGACCCCCCTGCTCTAAAACCAAGGACGCCCTGCTCTAAAACCAGGACGCCCTGCTCTAAAACCAAGACCCCCCTGCTCTAAAACCAGGACCCCCCTGCTCTAAAACCAAGACCCCCCTGCTCTAAAACCAAGGACGCCCTGCTCTAAAACCAGGACGCCCTGCTCTAAAACCAAGACCCCCCTGCTCTAAAACCAGGACCCCTGCTCTAAAACCAAGACCCCCCTGCTCTAAAACCAAGGACGCCCTGCTCTAAAACCAGGACGCCCTGCTCTAAAACCAGGACCCCCTGCTCTAAAACCAAGACCCCCCTGCTCTAAAACCAAGGACGCCCTGCTCTAAAACCAGGACGCCCTGCTCTAAAACCAAGACCCCCCTGCTCTAAAACCAGGACCCCTGCTCTAAAACCAGGACCCCCTGCTCTAAAACCAGGACCCCTGCTCTAAAACCAGGACCCCCTGCTCTAAAACCAGGACCCCCCTGCTCTAAAACCAAGACCCCCCTGCTCTAAAACCAAGGACGCCCTGCTCTAAAACCAGGACCCCCTGCTCTAAAACCAGGACCCCCTGCTCTAAAACCAGGACCCCCTGCTCTAAAACCAAGACCCCCCTGCTCTAAAACCAGGACCCCCCTACCCCCCTGCTCTAAAACCAAGACCCCCCTGCTCTAAAACCAAGACCCCCCTGCTCTAAAACCAGGACCCCCCTGCTCTAAAACCAAGACCCCCCTGCTCTAAAACCAAGACCCCCCTGCTCTAAAACCAGGACCCCCTGGTCTGAGTGTTCAGTCTCTACAGAGGATCCATCAGGCCTGAGTGGTCCAGAGTGCTGCAGTAAAACAGAGAGCAGAGGGCCTCAGAGCTGCAGAGAAACCATTAAACCCTCTCAGATTAAAAGGATTAAGACTAAACACAAACTAATAAAGCTTTAAAGTGGCCTCTGGACGGACAACTCTCACCCAATTACTGCAATCCTCCATAAATCCTTAAGTGGCATAGTGCACACTTATACTTCAGATTAATTCTGTAAATATTCGTCCTGACTGTAGTTGTTGACCCTGGACTGTTCTCAGACAAATAATGACTAAAGCTCTTCCTTCAATGAGGCCATACGTCATGAGAATGTTATTGATATAAATATTTCATTTTTGAGTCCAACAACACCAATTAATCCCAGTTTTGACAATATAAACCAGTTAAAACCCAGTTTAATTTTTTTACACCGGTGAAAACCCAGTTTAAAACCCTTTTGAACAAGTTTTTATCTAGTTTACAACTTTACATTTTAATTCTACTAAGTTTTACTGACTGACGAACCTTTTTAACCAGTGATGGTCCAGTTAATATTCTTTAAATACAGTATGATCCAGTTTATGTACACTAACCAGTGTAAACCCAATTAAAACTATATTCAAGTTTATACTGCAGTTATTAACTGTGTCAGCCTGTGCTTACAGATTCTTCTTCAGCAGCTTTTCCTTGAAATGAATCTTAATGATCACCATTTGCAGCTCTGTACGAGGACACAATCAAACAGAAAGTTCACTCTGAGGAGCGTTTTCCTGTTTCCATCGCCCCGGATAACTCGTCTTAATCAACACGAACTGGAGCGTGAGAGCGTCGTCCTTCACATGCGAGCCGAACAATCTGCTTATTCTTCAACAGCCTCCTCTTCTCCAACATCTCAGAAAGCTTTGAGAGAGCTGCCAAAGCTCTGGGCTGTTTCCCAGAGCGGCTGCTGAAACCTTCCTCTGAGAAGCAGACACACATCGGCCCGAGGTCCACCGCTCACGAGCACGGAGTTTAACGAGGGACGTCTGATATTGAATGTTTAAATCACAGCTGATCGCTCAGTTTGAGTTGATCAGGATAAACCACATTCTGCATGAGGAATGAAAATGTTTAGCATCAGCATTTCGGGGTAAATCAGCTGAAGTTTGAATGAGTTTGAGGACGTCGGCTGTTCAGTCCGTCCAAAGTCTGCTGTGGATCACACAGGAACAGCTTCAGGGTGCTGAAGTAAATACTGCACCTTTGTTCATGGCGTCGCCCCCCCTCCTTCAGCCGTGATGTCTGGCCAGTTCCCACCGTGAGGCTGATCTTCAGACGTACCCTGTGATCACCTGATCTGACCCAGAGACCTCGCAGGCCGACCTGGACCTTCAGTCTTCAGGATCAGGATCAGTTTTTATTGCCAAGTATGCAACACATTCATAGAATCTGAGTCCAGCAATTGTTATCTCTAGTGCAAAGGAAGTAAGAATAAAAATAAAATTAAAAAAAATTAAATGAAAATAAACATGGCAAGAAATGAATATGAAAAATCATCTTCTGCTTTGCTTCAGTCCAAAAACAAGCCCATTTCCTGGTCTTGAATCTGTTTGATAAAGTCATGGGTGCAGATGTTGTTGGAGTGGTTTCCTGCAGCTCAAACAGATCTGATCTGTTTCCCCATAAATCTGCTCGGTCTCTGAGCTCTGCAGGACGATAACAGATCTGAGTGCTCCAGCCCTCTGTTTCCTCTGCCTCTCCAATCATCTCACTGAACATCCTCCATCTTATTGTCCACCTCCATCTCCTTCATCCATCTCTCTGTCCTCCCCCTTCATCCACACTCGGCTCTTATTTTGATCTTAAATGGAAAAATAAAATCAATGTATTTATTTGGAGTGTGGTGAGCAGTGTGGACGAAATCGTAGTAGAGAAGTATGGATGCATGAGTTTCATCCTCAGATCTGAATGTTGTCCGGGTACCAGCAGCTCTTTACCTGCAGAGCTCCAGACATCACATCATCACACACTGCAGCAGTAATGATGCTTTAATTAAGTCTATGGATTCATTTAAATGTCCAATATCCCTCTATTTTCATAAAAATGGACTTTGAACATAGTTTGATGTCTAAGTTTAAATATGTTTTTTCACATGCATGACATTCTAAAAAGAGCAGATTAAAAACAGGGGCTGATGAGAGAGAAAGAAAAATATATATATATATATAAATAAATACATTTAAGGGAGGAGGCTCAATGCGTATTCTCCTTTAAAAGAAAAGCTTGTAAATTCAATATCACAGTTTTGACTTCATGTGACTGAATCACTCAACGATAAAAGTTAACAAAAATATTGATCAATGTTTCATTTACTCTGCAGAGGGATCATCAACTATGTTTGGACAAGGGACATTTTTATGTCTGACAGATGTTACGAGGGCCGGAGTTTGAGAAAATAAAAAAAAAAAAGAATAATGTTTTGGTGTAACTAAGGCATCGTTACTCTGTAAAAAGACTTACATTTAGCAGTAACTCACTGGCAAAAAGATGCCAGTAAGTCACTGTAAATGCCTCTTCAGTAGCATTACTCTGTTTTAATTTACAGCATACTGTATTTTCTATTATGGTTTTACTTCTGTGTTTTTATTCAAGGTATCATTACTTTGTTTCAATTTGCTGCATTTTATTTTACAGTTTTTTAATGTGTTTTAAATTCTAAGAACTTGGGATATTTTAGTTTATATTACTTTATCTTTACCTATTTCAGTGATCATGTTCTTCCATCACAGCCGGCATTCCTGTGACTTTGAGTCACGCTGTGCATTATGGGAAAAAGTTATGGGAAACATAAGATTATACAGATTAGCAGGTATATCAATGTAAGTGTACAACTCTGAGCACGAAGAAGAGCGGCTTTAGCACTCGCCAGGGACAGCATTGGGGACACCAGATAGCATGGGAACTTATTAAGCCGTAACACCTGCAAAGAAACTGTCCCAGGGTGTGTGAAAGCAGGGAGCAGCTTTAAGAAGGTCGTTGAGTCCTGTGATGATGTGCTGAGACCTGAGCGATGGTCACATGTTCATGTTTTCATGGATGTTGTGATGCAGGTATTATAACCTCTACAGTGGTGTCATGAGTTAACTCGTCACCCTGACTGTGTGGGTCAACTGTGTCCTCACTGCAAACAAACCGCTCCAGGGGTCGAAGCGAGCCGAGACCACCTCTCTCAGAATTGAAAATGTATTCAAACAAAGCGTGAACAGGACAGCAGCAGCTGGTTCCTCCCTCTCAGATCCATCAACTCCTCTGATTAAACCAGTCCAGCTGACACAGTCTGTTAAAATGAAATCTCAGTCTTGATTTCAGCTCGTGAACCTGTGCAGCTGGAGAAACAGACGAGTGTTTGACTGAAGGCCTCGCCCACGCTCGGCTCTCAGTGAGAAAAGGAAATGTAATGAAGCCTCTGTTAGGAAAGAATCGTCATATTTTGATCAGTTATTTTTGGAGAAGAAAACTAAACACTAGAAACAGTCCCAGCAGAGACTGAGCCACAAAAATCACTCTTTAAAACCGTATCAACTGTATTTTTCAGCCCTAACTCAGCATTAAATGACCAACCCTGAGGCTAAACTCGGGTGACTCCTCTGTGCTCCAGATTGCTCAGGAAGTAAAAAAGCTGCGATCTGATTATCCTCTGCCTCTCTGCGCCCACAAAAACCAGGACTTTATCTTTCCCACATTCACTTTTGTTTTTTCCACTTTATAAAATGTCACAGATGCATTTCCATTTAGATTGAACGTTTTGTTTCCACCCTCGGCCGTGAGTGTGTGAGCGGTGGACTGTGGTTTCTTCACGGTGTTATGGTCTGTACTGCAGGTGGACAGAAAGGTGACACACCTGAGGGCTGACAAAGAGAGGCTGGCGAGGACGGGGAGTAAAGAGTGACGCCTCCTCTCGGGCAGGTCGACTGTGACAGAAGGTGGATCTGACAGAGGAGGTCGACACGGTGAGATTTTAACATCTGAACAGATGATCGATGTGGCGGGTCTGATGGTCAGTAAAACCAGATCCACATCAGTTCAGGGTTGAGGGGAGTCTCTTGGTTTCCTTCAGACCTCAAACAAGCATCCAACATGACTCTAGTTTGAACCTAAAAGTCAAAGGTCAAGGTCATGGAGCTTCCAAAGACAGCCTTCAGGGATCTCTGTCAAACTTTACACATTTGTCTCACTCACTGAGAGCTTACCTGACTGGATTTTCAAGGTCATAGGTCAAAGTTTAGCACGCATCATTGTCCAAGTCTGCTTTAAAATGCAGAACTTGAAAACGTGTGCACAGATTTTCCCATAAATTTCACACAAATGTCCACTTTACTCAAGGTCACTGATTAAGCCGTGCTACTTCAGTCATTGTAGATTGGAGCTGCCTGATGAATCTACCTGATTACGGACATTAAATCAGGTGGATCCAGCTGCACTGCAAGGCCACAATGATGCACCAGAGCCTTAAAATCAGTTATGAACCTTAAAGCCCCATGATGAACGGTATCCAAAGATTTAGGACACTGAGAAGATTCATGCAGATATAAAACATCTCCATAATCAAGCAGAAGCATAAAAGCAGCAGCAACAAGATGTTTTCCTGCAGTTTTTGCTGAAATTGAAGTCCTGCTGCAGCTTCAACTTCTTTACAAGTTGTTTAATATGAAGCTCAACAGACAGAAAGTCATCAATCCCAAACTAAAGGTGTTTATAAGGAGATACAGACTGAAGCAGATCACCCTGAGACCTGACGATAGAGGGCTCAGTGACTCTTTCTCGGAGTTTGGTTTGATATGTGAGTCTGATTTTAATTCCTAGCTCTAATTTCCTGTTTGGATCTGTGCAGAGGAACACAGATCTGGTCTCTGAGCGTTGCATAAAGCATGGGCAGTTTGTTTTATGTGTTTTGGTGTCACAGTCTGCAGTTTTTAATCCAAAGCAAAGACAGAGGGAGCAGCAGAGCCGGTCTGTGTGATCTGAGATTAAAGACGTGAGGCTCAAACCAAACTGAAGGATTAGATTCATTCATTTTCAGCCTCCTTTGGTGCATGCTGTAATGAGTTAGACCAACAAAGACGGAAATCCATTCATTTTACTCTCATTCTTCCAGAGAGACAAGCTGAGCAGCAGAGGAGGAAGAGGATAAATGAAACTCAAACAGAAGAAGAAGAATACTTGTTAAACACTTGCAGGGGGAACTCTCTGAAACTTGTACCGGTCAGAAGTTTTGTGTTGAAAGTGTTGAAATGATCTCTATCAGCAAATTCACATAAAAATACAGAATCTGTACTTACCAACCTGATCTGTTTGTATGAGCCAGGGCCATGCTGCTGTTTTTTGAGTTTAATACTTTCACTGAATTTACATTTGGAGTTATTAAGTATGATTTTTTGTTGAAGAAAATGAACATCTTTATTTTAAATTGCACTCTTGGTATTTTGTTGGTAAGTTTTATTCATTTTCTGTTGGTGGTGTTTGTGTTAATGTCGCTTAAAGAGAGCACATTTCTGAGTGTAGATGGGCTGCTAGACGGTCAGAGAGCTTTGTGGAGGCTGGACTAGAGACACAAGGTTTTCTTACCACGGTTGCACCTTTGTATTAGAAATTCGTGAAATCTTCCTCAAGCAGTTATCCTTGAGAAAACTTTAGAATAAAGTTTTATGTGTCATAACTTAAGACATAAAAACTTAAGACATCTGGGACTCCTCCTGACAGAAAGTCTAACACAACTCTTAAACCTGAATTAAGAGGTTTTCACCCACGTTTACCTGTTCTGTGTCACGCATGGTTTTAAGTTGAAAACTTTGTTGGTGCCTCGACTGATCCACCTGCAGGCCAAGCCTCTGAGCCCCAGGGACAGTTTCCTATTGAGGAGCACCCCTTTAAACGAGCCTGCTGCAGCCTAGCATCTGTTTGCATGACCTCCTGATGAAGGCTGAAATGCGCAGACATTTGTTTTTAAGATCTACATGACCCTGCTGTTAAAATAACTGTTTAAAGAGAGAGTGTGGGGTCTTTCCTTGTTGCTGTCTTTCTCTGTGAATCCATTCCAACCACAGCCGTGACTCCTCCAGACCTCCTGACAGAAAGTCTAACATGTTTGATTCTTCTTATTTCTTCATTCTCTGATTGGTCACTTCAGGTGTTAAAATCACTGAAAGTTTGTTTATTTTTGTCTCTGTTTGTTGAAATTTCAGTAGCCAATCAACACTCTTTTGGCCCTGTGATTGGCTGGAGACCTGTTCAGGGTGTACCCTGCCTCTCACCCAAAGTTTGCTGGGACAGGCTCCAGCCCTGAGGCCTGAATGTGACAAGATGATGAGGAGGAGTCATAAACAAACTGTGCTGTATTTTTCATTGAGTATTGTTCTGTACTGCTCAGACCATCAACACAATCCAACACTCTTAATCATGTTTATTATAATTATTATTATAACTATAATCACGGACATTATGTTATTCTGAGTTCACTACTTACTGAGAGAGTGAGAAATGCTTTGTAAATTTCCAGAGTTTGTACTTTGAGTTTCATTGGAAAATATTAATGAATTGTATTATTTTGTTATCTTATTTTGAAAAATTATAAGGGTTTTATTTTGAAGGTGCCTCTGCTGTAACATCATACGCACACCTGAGGACACTTTACAATGGAGAAGCACCTCAGCGAGGGCTCCACAGAAACTTTATCACTGACTTTAATCCTCTCTAAAACAGATTCGTCTTTACTTTGTTACAACGGATTTTTACTCACATGCATGTAATTATGATGTTTGCCGATGTGGTTTATTTATTGTCTGTGTACTGGGTTTAGTCTTCATGGCAGACTTTGAGGGGAAGCTTCCAGTAAACCAGTGTTAAGAAAGTCTGTGTGTTTGGAGGGAGTTACTTCTTCAGTCAGCTTCACTCTAAATGATCTTTTTCTTCAAAACATAATCATAACTTTGTTTTCTGTGATAAATGTTGTTTGACTTATTAAAGCCTCCATCAGAGCCGGAGTATAAACTGGTTTCACGCTGAGATGATTCTGTCTGCGGTCTGCATCAGAGCTGTTGATGAGGATGATGAGATTGTGTGAAATTGTTTTTTTGCGTCGCCCTGCGGCACCGAAACACGACGACAAACTGAGAAACAGAGAGGAGCTCAGCACACGAACACAACATCAGCAAACAGGGCGACACGTCTTTGGGTCTGTGGCTCCTAAATCTGAAGTTCCTGTGAATTCACAGCAATATGAATCCATTCACAGTGAGACACTGACAAACCAAACAGCACATCACTATGACCTGAAGTTAGCACAGAGGAGGGATGCAGGATATTATCAGAACAGCATTCACAGATAATTGACCCTTTGTCAAGCTCCGCCCTTTCCAGGAAGGAATCATCCATTAAGCCCCGCCCTCCTTAGTTACTGTTATTAGGTTAGATCTGTTACTGCTGGTTTCCCTCCCCTGAAACAACTGAAAATCACTCACTTTTATTCATATTTAATTCATTTGTTGTTTTTCAATTTTTGTCCAAGACTAACCTACAGAGGAGAGTTAAAAGAAAACCAAAATCTTCTTGAATATTTAATAATAATAGCAATATAACTGCTTTAATGTAGACTCTGCCTCCACAGAAACTGTTGGATCCCTGAGGGCAGCGTGTGGGCAAGTTTGGGCTTGAGCCCCCTTGAATTTTAATTGGCCACCCCATGTGCCACTCCAGCATTCTGCAATGTGATTGGCTATTTGGCCTAATTTATTTTAATGTAGTAAATCTTAATTATGGTCATTTAAAATTGTTTCTCTGGACTTAAATAACTTATTTGAGTCTCAAAAGACGTTAGAGTAAAATGCACTTAGTTATTTTCATCTTTTTACGATCGCCGTAAAAATAAAAAAAGACTCTGAGCTGCAAGAAAACAACCTATTGTAAAGAAAACAGTGACAGATGGGAATTAAACCTTCGCCCGTCAAAGCACTTATAAGTCAAGTCTTATCAGTGAGTCTTCAGGCTTTACACAGAACCTGTCCTGACCTCAAACCAGGTGTTGAAGTTAAATAATGAGACCAACTTTACAAAAACAGTAATGAATATATTTAAGATAAACTCTGATAATGTAACACAACCAAAAACAAAATGTATTAATTCCAGCATTTTGAATTAATCATTATAGCAGTGATCAAATGGGGGTCAGAATATTAATTATAAATCATTTTTAGACATAAAAGGGGCACATTAATAATAATTATGCTATAAATTATTTTTTACTTGTTTGGATGATTTTAGAAAAATCTGAACTTCGGTCCTTTAACAAACTTTGTCAGAGGCGACAGACAGGGGAATGAGAACCACAGGGCTAACTGGTGACTGCAGGGTGTGAGTGAGTGTGAATATTTGTCTCAGTATGGCAGCCTTGTGATTGGCTGGTGACCAGTCCAAGGTGTTCAAATAGCTCATTGTAGTTTCCCCAAAGTGATGTCTTCACACTCTGTGATTCTGAACCATCTTAGACGGAGAAAACAGCTACAAAGACTGCCTGAGTTGGTTTAAAGGATTCTGCTGAGGTCAGACCATCAGGCCGACCCCACAGTCTGAGGGTTTGAGACCATCACCACAGTCTTTACAGCAGATCAGTCTGGACCATCACACCACTGCACCAGGACAGTCTTTACAGCAGATCAGTCTG
Organism: Cetoscarus ocellatus; assembly: GCA_037902135.1. Classification (NCBI taxonomy): domain Eukaryota; kingdom Metazoa; phylum Chordata; class Actinopteri; order Labriformes; family Labridae; genus Cetoscarus; species Cetoscarus ocellatus. The sequence goes on from JBAMNC010001863.1 coordinate 393,682, forward strand.
GACCATCACACCACTGCACCAGGACAGTCTTTACAGCAGATCAGTCTGGACCATCACACCACTGCACCAGGACAGTCTTTACAGCAGATCAGTCTGGACCATCACACCACTGCACCAGGACAGTCTTTACAGCAGATCAGTCTGGACCATCACACCACTGCACCAGGACAGTCTTTACAGCAGATCAGTCTGGACCATCACACCACTGCACCACACAAAGGTTTGATTAATGCCTCCTACGATTTCCACCCTCACATCAGAGACATCGACCAATGAGAGCACAGGGAGCTCTGCCACTATCACGGCTGCAAACTGAAGCTGCTGCCTTAAGAGCTAAAGGCAGAGAGAAGGTCTATCAGGCTCTGAAAACCGCATCTCTACCTTTGTGATGTCACAGAGGAGTCTCAGCACCTCAGTGAGGGGAGTGGAGGAGGGCCTTGTGTGGCCCCAGCTGATTAACAGTGACAGAGATGAAAACTCAGAGGGAGCAGAGTTATTAGTGACCATGGAAATGCAGCTGACTGTATCTGCCCCCCCATCACATCAACAGGAAATCATAAAAAACACAATCACCATGTAGAGCAGCTCAACAAACCCTTAATAATTCACAGCCGTGATCCAGAACAGAGACGGATCAGGTATCAGTGCCACCGCAGGGACCGAACAGCACCAACTGAGGCTCACTGTTGACCTGAGGCTCACCATAGACCTGATCCCCACTGTAGACCTGATCCTCACTGCAGACCCTCTTCCCCGTGATCTCCTCTGCAGATGATCACCTCTGAGTTTGTTTCAGAGGAAGACCCAGGGTCAGGTGGAGGTGTTTAAAAACTCAGTTTAGGGTTAGGGTTAGAAAACAGTGATCCTGTTCTGCTGACTGTTTGCATGATCACAGACGGCCTGCTGCTTTAAAAACACTCAAACACATTTAGGACGAGACCCGGTGTTATTGTTTCACATGTAACCGTGTTGGCTGGTGACCATCTGTGGTCGCCATGGTTACAAAAAACAGCAGTCGTACCTATAAACTTTTGTAATGACAGAATTTGCTGAAGATTTCAGATAAGTCTCTGACTGAAATATTAACAAAGGAATATTAACTTAATACACCTGCTATCACCAGTTAACATGGATACAAATTAAACCGTAACACCAGTCAGACTTCTGCTTGGAGCAGGTATGAGAGTAAAACTGCTTTGGCAGAGAAATTGCTTTAAAAAAAAAAAGTTAAAAACTGTCAAAGACAGGAATTTGAATCAATAAACAATTCCAGCGTAGAATCAATAACTGTTTCCTAGAGTAATCGATATCATTGGTCTGTCTGCTGATCAATTCTCTGATCAATAACTTCCACTTTGTTCTGCATGTTTGCAAATCAAAGACATCACACTCTCATCAGAGGCAGTCGATAGAAATGATTAAGAGTCAAAAACCACACAGACAGACTGTCTGCATTTTCCTCCGGCTGACTGGACATCATTGTGTGGAAACAGCATCAGATATCCGGAGTGTCGAGTGTTCGACGTCGTTTCCACTCAAATCCTGCGACGGCTACAGGAAACATATCCCACAGATATGTGAAGCAGTCCCTGTGGTGTGTTTGTGAACAGTTAAACACCCGGCCACAGACAAAGTGAGGGACAATGAAGCTGAGTGTGGAAGTGCTCTTGGACCAGAGCTTCTCAAATGGGGGGCGTGGCCTGATTGGGCCTGAGCCCCCCCAGAATTTTGATAGGCCACCAAGGTGTCAATCCAATATTCTGCATTGTGATTGGCTATTTGCCATCTTAGCCGTGGGCTTTATGTAAAACTCACTGTGAGCAATTGGTGCATTCCTGTGGATCTAAGAAAACATCACTGAGAACTAGGGCCCGACCGATTAATGGGCCGATCAAAGCCCTTTTCAAAGTATTCAACATCGGCCAGAGTTTTGCCGATGTAACGCCGATATATTCTTAATTTCTCATAAAACACTGTTCGGTGTCCAAGCTGTGCAGAATGATGACGTTGCGAAAGATGGCGGTGCATGTTGTTGCAGCGGCTCTGAGCTCTGCTGATGCCGTATGTATGGATGATGGAGTGTATGGGGCAAAACTGACCTACACTCACACAGAGTTGCTGAATGATGTTTTTGCCTGCAAGTCCGACATTGCAAGTGACTTTCAGTGGTCGCACAATATATCGCTGGACATAGCAAGACCACTGGGCTCTCTGCTAGCTCGGCTACAGAAGCCGCCTCACAGACTGGCCCTGCCGAACATTTTCCTGACCATCTGTCGGTCACAAAACTGACAAATTGGACCTTTTGATGGCAGGGGGGATCAGTTTATTTGTGACTGTTCTATGATGATTATTACGGAAACCTGGCTTTACCTGCTTGTCCCCGACGCTGCAGTTGAGCTAATTAGCTAGCTAGCTAACTATGCTAGCATTAGCTTAGCTCCCCCGGAGCTCTACGACGTGACCAGCTCATCCAGCGGGAGCCTTCATCAACGCTAGGAACTTTAATCAGTCCTGTTTAAAGAAGTTTGTGCCATATGTGCAGTGTCCCACAAAATAGTTTGATTTCCTCACAGATATTTCCTCATGTATCATAAAAAAGTGGTTCTACCTGCACTAAAACCTACTTCTGATGCACTCTGGGACTGAAAGGCAGATGTGATAAGACAGAGTTCATAATTCATCTATATATGTACATTTTAAATAAGGTTATTTATTTTATTTTTCAGGAACTGACTGCAGTTTTGTCCACTATTTTATTTTGTACTTGAAGGTTCTTTGCTCTTGAAAGTTGCAGAGTAGAAAAATAAAAGAGGCTTATGAAAAAAATGTTGTTGCTTTCCTCTCAGTGACCTGTTTATAACTTTTTAAAAGTTGTTCTACCTGAACTATAACCTACCTCTTATCTTCATCAACAAGAAGTACAAGATAAAGAGTGACTCTATTTTAAGGTAATATAATTCATTTCCCAGCGGTTTGATGATTTTTTGCATGTTTTTGTACCTGAAAATTACTCTGCTGTAAAGTTAAACAAATACTTAGTGACAAAGTATTGTAAAACAGTAAAATGTTCTGCCTGTAATTCATATATTCACTGTTGTAAGTGTTTTGGGACCACATTTTTAAAAAATTCACTTTATATCTATTTTTAAAACTAATCGGCAGATTAATCGGTAATCAGTATTTTTATCTGCCAAATATCAGCATCGGCATCGTCCTCAAAAAAATCCATATCGGTCGGGACCTACTGAGAACAAATTTCCCACTTCGAGGTCGGACGTCCGACAAATACCAGCTGAAACCTGGAACACTTCTGGCTGGGATGTGACGTCCCCCTCCCTTAATATAATACATAAATCAAGCATTACATGAACCAACAGGTTTCTGGTTGGTTTAGCTTTTTCTTTTACATTTATACTGAATTCTAATGTTTTTTTCTCAAATCAGGACATTAAAGTCATAAAACAGGAATAATTTAGCCTCATAAATCACATATACTGGCTATAATACTCACAGGATGATTGATTATTATTATTATTCTTTTATATTTAACCTTTATTTAAACCAGATAAGTCCCACTGAGATCAGAATTTCATTCACGAGAGCAACCTGGCCAAGAGGTCAGCACCACGCATCTCAATAAATACAAATTCAAGAGAAGACTAAGGCAATAAATGACAAACAATACATATGGTTCAAAATTCAGCAATTTGACAGTAGACGTGCGTCAGTTTTGAGGACAGTAAAAATTATGGCGCATAGGATTCTCGCTGTTACTGATAGATGTTCAACTCTTTAAAACAATAGTCACAATGAGAGGAACAGGTCAGCTTTAGTAAAGAAGAAACCACGCAAAAAATATCAGCATCAGCAATGTACAAAATCCAATACTGTCCATCCCTATTTATGTTGTTAAATTTGGGAGTTTTTATTTTGTTAGAACTTTAAGTTATTTTTTGATGCACGGCAGAAAATAATTGAGAACCACGGTCTTAGACGATGTGCAAGAATTTGCCTGCTTTAAAAGATACATAAAAATAAAGTAATAACTCAGCGCTGGGCATATTTATCCCACACAGTTCCCACCAATGACATGAGGGACCTTTGTCTTCATCCCAATGGGGAACACTGATTATATGATATCACCTTCTAACCTGGATCTCCTGTAAAAAGCAGTCCATGAAGCATGTTGCCCAGCACTGAGTCGTGCGGATATCGAACTTGTTCGGTGCAACCTGTTAACGCAGCGGGAGCGCAGAGACCTGGTCCTGGAGGCTCCCTCAGTCTGAGCATGCAGGTCCTGGTCTAATAAACTGGTCTGGTCTCGGCGGAATGAAGCAGCCTGGATCACTAACAGACTTTGAGCAGGTTTGAGGGTTTTACTCACACAAAAACTCCGAAGAGCAGAACTCTGATGCCGATCTCCAGGGCGAGCTCTCTCACGCTCTTCCCGCTCTCCTGAGGATTCACGTTCATGGCCACACTCAGGTAATAATCCACCAGGTGATCCGGGGCTGAGGAGGGTCCTCACTGACGGCTGAAGTCTCACAGGAATTATGATCCAGCTCCAGAAAAACAGCCTCAACCGCTCACACCGAGAAACTCCATCTCCGCTCGGTCACCTGCAGCTCCGCGCCCCGCTGATCTCCTCCGCTGCTGCTCCGCTCCGACTGAGAGCTCACCGAGGACTCCTCTTCAGGGTCTGCACCTCCTCTCCAATTACTGAGAGAGAGGGAGAGGGAGGGGGAGAGAGAGAGAGAGAGAGAGAGAGAGCGAGGGAGAGAGAGAGGGGAGAGAGAGAGAGGGAGAGAGAGAGCGAGGGAGAGAGAGAGGGGAGAGAGAGAGGGTGGGAGAGAGGAAGAGGGAGAGAGAGGGCGAGGGAGAGAGGGAGAGAGAGAGGGTGAGAGAGAGAGAGAGAGTTGGGGGGGGGTAGGGCTGGGCATCATGGACCAAACCTCTCATCCTTATTTTTACTCTGAATCGGAGACTTTTGGAAGAGGAGGAGTCTGGAACCTTCTGATTTGTAACTCCTGTAAGATAAGACTCCAGATATTGTTTTCACACAACCACTGATGACAGACACCCCAGAAAGTGTTAACCAGATGATGGCTGTCTTAATGGACTCGTTTGTCGGATAAGTTCAGAGAAAATGACTTCGTTATCGGACACTTTATTAGGTACGCCTTGCTCGTGCCAGGATGGACCTCCCTTATCTTCAGAGCTCCTTAATTCTTGGTGGAGCTGAAACATCCCTCAGAGATGTTGGTCCATATCTCCATGTCAGCATCACACAGCTGCTGAACATCTCCTGCTCCACCACATCCCAAAGCTGCTCATTGGACTGAGATCTGGTGACTGTGGAGGCCTCTGGAGTACAGTGAAGAAACCAGTTTAAAATGATCTGAGCTCTGAGACATGGAGCTGTTGAAGTCTCCATCAGAAGATGGTCCACTGTGGTCATAAAGGGATGGACATGGTCAGCAACAATCCTCAGGTAGGCTGTGGGGTTTGAACCATGATCAGGTGGGACTAAGGGACCAGCAGCAGCCTGAACCGCTGATCCAAGGCAGGATGGATCCATGCTTCATGATGTTCACACCAAACTCTGAGCCGACCATCTGAATGTGGAGCAGAGATCCAGTTTCCAGTCTTCTGTTGTCCAGCTTTGTTGAGCTGGTGTGAGCTGTAGCCTCAGCCTCAGTTCTTATCTGACAGGAGTGGCACCTGGTGTGGTCTTCTGCTGCTGTGGCCCATCTGCTTCAAGACCGGATGTGTTGTGTGTTAAGAGTTGGTCTTCTGCAACCCTTGGTTGTAATGAGAGGTTATTTGAGTTCCTGATGCCTTTCTATCATCTCCACTCACATCTGCAGCCAGATGATTAAAGGAAGAAAATTTTTCTTTGTTTGTTGAACAAACTTTTTTTGGACAGTCTGTGGACCAGGGTCGTCCAAACCCCCTCAGGGCCACATACAGAGAGATTAAAGGAGGAAAACACTGGTAATGGATGGATGTTAGGGTGTTAGGACTTCTGCTTCTGCTGCTGTGATATCTATCAGATGTCTGTATAATTTGTTTTTAATAAAATGCCTCATAAATAAAATAAATGACACAACTCAGATATGTTATATGGATTATGTAGGGGTCAGTTGGGATGTTTCTGTCTTATTTTATCAACTTGAACATAAACCATTTAAACATAAACATATCATGTTAAGTTTTATCCAGAATGTCTTGAAACACAACATCTTAACCATGAGCACTCTCTCTGTTTCTGGAGGATGAAGTCTTGAAGTCTTTCCCTCAGCAGCTCTCCGTCTTCGGGGCGGCTGGCGAAGGTGTTAAAATGTTCCTGTCTGGTCACGTAACACTCTGCAGAGATGTTTCTCCAGGACAAACACCTCCTCATCAATAATGAAGCATCAGGAATGACATGAAGGAGAGGAGATGTGTGAGGCAGCAGGGACCATCAGGGGCCGAGAGAAGAGCACCAGGACTGGAAAGGCTATTCCGACCCAACAGGTCCAACGCAGGAAATATATAATATATATAAAATAACATCTTTGATAAATTGACGATTTCTATAAACCAAATAAATCAGGCTCTGTATTATAACACTCTCTGAAGCTAAACATAGACTTTAAATCACATGTAAAACCTTTTCTCATTTTTTAATTGAGACATTATTAATAAACTGTTTTTTAAAGAATAAGAACACTAAAAAAGGTTGCAGTAAATTTTACAGTAACTTACCGGCATCTTGTTGGCAGAAAGTTACTGTAAACGTCTTTAAAGTAGCATAACTCTGTTTTAATCTACTGCACTATTTTGTATTTTCTACAATAGTTTTACTAATGTATTTTTTATTCAAGGTATCATTACTTTGTTTTAATTTACAGCATAATTTCTTTAATTTTAAGAACAATATCCTTACTGTATTTTTCATTTACTTAGCACTGTATTTTATTTTACAATTTTTTTAATGTGTTTAAAATTCTATGAACTTGCAGTATTTTAGTTTACATTACTATAACTTTAACTATTTTAATGTTCATTTATTTGCAAGATATAATTTTGTTATAAAAATCACATACATCAATTTTTATCTAAAAAAAATACATTAACTCAAACTTTTGTTTCACCAAAAAATGTGAAACATTTACTCAAAGAAATCTTGCCTCCTCGTGGTCAGTTCTTCTGGGCGACATTTAATTTCTCTTGATCTATTACCCTTTTCAGTAATTTACTGTACAGATGTTTGCAGAAGGTAACTGTAGATGTTATGGTTAAGTACTATTAAGTTTACTAAAGTCCGTTACAGTGAAGCTCACATTGTTTTAGGGATTAGACTCCATCGTCATGTTCTTGTGAATATAAAGGGGTAGTGAGGCTGACAGCAGGATAAGACTCTGTACTGTAGTGTGGTAATCTAAAGTTCTGAACCAGGACTATTAAGAGCTTAATCTGGATACGGACACTGGACCCTGATAATCTGGACCTGGACTCTGATGATCTGGACCTGGACCCTGATGATCTGGACCTGGACCCTGATGAGATGAATGAGATGATATTTTTGGCTGAGGATGGTAATACAACAGGCCATTTTATTAGGCACCCTGACAGACAGACAGAAGAAGCAAGAAAGAATCAATTTCAGGTTTAGAAACAGCGAGACGATTGGTTCTCAGAGGTCATGTGATCTGGTTAGATCGGTACTTAAAGGCATAAAACTCAAAATCAGTGGATCAGAGTGAAACAGATGCTTCTCTGTGATGAAGCCAGCAGTTAGTCATGTGTCATCGTGTTATGTCAAATTATTGTCGTTGGAACAACAGCAGAAATGTTTTCATCAGGTTCACAGACTAATCCCTGACACCTGAATCCAGCCTCCCTCTGTGGGACGTCCTGTTTTCAGAGGATAATGTGAGGTTTGAGTTTCAGGAGTTTAACCTGCAGCCTCTCCATCAACACATAGATGAATGAGTTAAATATTCGAATATATCTGAATATCTTCCACATGTTTGTGCTGTAGTTGTGTTTGTTTCGAGCTTATTTGTGTCCCTGTATTGAGTCTAAAAACAGACTTTGGTTGTGCCGACACATCCCTTCCCTCATAAACGTGGTGTTTCTCTGCAGGAACAGGAGCTATCACAGCAGCACAAAGTTTACACCCCCGAGGAGGCCCAGGGTGTGAAACTCTGCCCACGTATCCCTCTTTATAGAAACCAGAGCCCAGGGAAGGTTTCCAATAAAACCGAGCGGTAACGAGGAAGGACGTCCAATAAAGACGAGGAATCCTCCGGAGTCACGCCAAGGACCCTGAACACAACGCAGAGCCACCACTGAGGCGTTCAGGAGCACTTTGCAGCACTGCTCCAACTTTGATTTATTGAAGGCTGACCTATTTTAGAGTTTGCCATATGTGTAACCTTCAGTAACTTAACCGGAGGGAGTGTGACTCAGTGCGCTGCAGAGAGAGGAAACGTGAGGGAGCGTTCACAGAAATCTGAAACACAGCGAGGACAACTTTACATGGAGGCTGTTTAAAAACAAAGTGAGTCAGCCTCATGCTTTCCTCCTGCTCTAAATGAAGGTCCACGTCCTCTGATGGACACCAATCTTCTGAGTCATTAGCACAGAGACGCTGAAAGCTAAAAGCATCTTAAAGATGTGCTAAACACTCAGGCTCAGGCTGATGGAAGGCTAGAATTCACGCTCAGTCAGAGGGAATTTAGTTTTTCTGCATAAATTTATAAAAACAGACTTTTGGTAAAGAAACACAAGTGAATTGTCTGAGGAGACAAACTCCAGACTCTCATCCTCGTGGACTCAAAGGGATGGCAATAAAAGGATAAAGACTGTGATCCAGGGTGGCCATCTCAAGATCTGGACCAGGACATGAACCGGCTGGACCCCACATTGATTAACTGAAACTGTGCACTGGTGATACTGTGGTGATCTGGACTTGGACACTGATGAGTTACTAATAAACTGGCCATGGAAACTGAGACATCAGTGATATGGACACAGACCAGCTGGGCCCAGACATGGATATGGACGCTGATGAATTTGATCTTAATTATCTAAGACCCAAAGACTGATGATCTGGACCTGAGGTCAGAGAATAGACTATTGATCTGGACAGAGAAATGAGATGGACCCTGCTATTGATGAGGCATCAGTGATCCGGACTCAGAAACTGGTGATCTGGACCTGTACATAGATGATACAGTGGACTCATTAATTTGGAGACTGACATGGACCTGGACACTGTTAAGTTAGCTCAACACTAATAACACACTCATGATCTGGACACAAAAGAGACACTCATTATCTAAAACTGGTCAACTGGACCTGAACAAGGATGAGGCACTGGACATTAATGATTTTGACACTGATATGGACCTGGACACTCAAAGCTGGGCAAAGAGACATTAATTATCTTAAACTGGTGATCTGGACCTGCACAGAGTTGAGGCACTGGACATCATGGATTTGGAGACTGATATGGACCTAGACAAAGCTGGAATCAGGACTAATAAGATGCTGATAATCTGGACAAAAAAAGAGACATTAATTGACTTAAACTGGTGATCTGGACCTGTCAATAGTTGAGGTCCTGTGCATTAATGATTTTGACACTGATATGGACCAGGACACTTCTAAACTTGGATTAACACTGAGGACACCATAAAGATATAAGTTATCTGTAACTGATGATCTGGACCAACACTGACGATCTGGACCAACACTGATGTTCTAAGATTTCTTTGTGCCAGTGAGCTCACTGCCCATTTCTCTGCAGAAAGCTTGGAGTGGATTAAACTCTGAGGTAATGACTGTGTGCTGTGGACCATCAGTGATCCCATCTGATCATAAACTGATCTCACAGCAGCTGTCTGATCTGTGCTCTCCTCTGTCTCAGTCAGAGGGAACAGCCTCCTCCCTAGCAGCAACATTTTCCTGAATTTCATCCTCAGACTCTCTTTCAGCTCATCAGACTCCTGACCCAGAAAAATCTGCTCAAAGTTTTTGGCTCTCTCTTCCTCTCTCTCTCTCTCTCTCCCTCTCTCTCTCTCTCGCTCTCTCTCGCTCTCTCTCTCAACCCCACCCCCCCACCCCCACATATCTCGGACTGGCAGGTGATGCAGGCGGCGAGTTCGTGGGCCATCAAATATTCATGAGGCTTACGGTGAGTCCATGCAGGACCCTGAAGTCAGACAGCCGGCTGATTGGATCTTCGTCTCCTGCTCTTGTCCAATCACAGCCCTCACAGCAAAACGATCTATTTCCTACTCAATGAACAACGCCATTGATGCCAACTTGTCTCTGCTGAGACAAAGGCAAGGACCAGTGACCTACATGCTGGAGGCTGGTTTGGCCACTGTTTAACTTTAATGAATCAGTTCAGCATATCAAAGGAAAATACTCTCATTATTCTGACACTTCCCACCTCGCCAAAGGCAGGAGGATCTCTGCAAACACTCAGGTGGCCTCCTGTGATTGGCTGGGGAAGCGGAGGGAGAAGCGGCTCTCCCATTGGCCAAGTACTCTGACAGACAGACGGCGTTCTCCGACAGCAGCACCATGACGCTCTCGGCCTCCAAATTGTGTTTATAACTTTGTGAATGTTTCAATTGATATAGTTCAGAAATAGTTTGTAGTTGTTTGTATAAGTCAGCTCCTGCTGCCTCTTGTAGAATTCCTGCAGGAAGGTGTGGCGAAGGCGGGGAGCGCCGCCACATTCAAAGAACTGTTCCTCTCAGGTAAGATGAAGTTAATTAAGACGGCGTATGGAGCGCTGCTGTTGGTCAGAAAGACTCCCTACATCAAATCCAACTGTGTGGCATGCTGTTTCACGATGGAGGCGTTTAACTCTCGTGACGGCAGCGATGTGTGCCTGTTTTCATTTCGGCGAGCATGTTATCACGTCAGAGCTTTCAGACTAGAGGCACGGGCTGATGGTCTCCCATGCTGAGAACCATGAGAATTGGAGGTTTGCCTATTTTTCAACGAGCTGCACAAGTTTCTCTGCAAAAACAGACAGATAATGACAAATAAGGAGCCACAGTCACATTACTCCAGCTGGACTATGTCACAGAAAAGATAAACAGTCCAGACTCTTCCTGTCTGTTCCTCTCAGAGTTAAAGCTTCAGTTTGTTTCCTCTGTGGAGAAACTCTCCTTGTTCGTGCTTTATTTCTGCAGGTTTCTGGTCAGTTACTCATGAATCAGGCTCCTTGTGGGGAGATTTATTGTGGTCCTTCCCAAACTTTCAGTAGAAGCTCATTATTGTGGTGATATACATGAAGAGGTGGAGCTGTGACAGCAGGGAGACGCAGTGAAGCTGCAGGACATCCGAGAGAGATTTAAGATTTAAGATATCAAAGTGTTGATTGTCATTTGCACAGCAAGAAACATGTTTCCCTGCACAATACAGTTCTACTCTGCTGTCCACAAGGAAAGCCAGGTAAGAGGTATAGAATAAAAAAAAGATTTAAATAGAACACAAAAATTAAGCAGCAAGATAATACTGTACAGATACATCCAGGCGCCTGGTGTGAAAGCTGTGGCGGCACTCGCCACAGCAAATGCAAGCACACAAAATGGCCATCTGACAGGGGCTGGAATCCCTCCCCTTCAGAGCAAAGTTCACTGCATGTAAACACCTACGAATGAAGTAGGGTTAGCGTTGCCTATCCGGCTCCCTATATTCTTACTACTGTAAGAACAAAAGAAAAGAAAGAGCCTAAAAACACTCAATCATGTCTGAAGCCTTTAGAGGAATAATTATCTGAATTAATGCAGAACAGTTCTGAATTTAGACGTGCAACCATTATCATATCTCGTGGCTAATGAATCGTCTAGTAGCATGATTATAATCACATCTATAAAGCACTCTATCATCTCTAACATCATCTCGGGACAGAATAGACATGCTGCCCCTCTGTGGACTAAAGAGGTCATCATACAGCTCTGACTAAGGAAATCAACATGGATACTCTCACTGACCAAACATGGGCCCTGCAGGAGCCGGCGCTGGAGCAGTGGTAACTAGACGAGATCTGAGGCACATGTAGGCAGCAGAGAGCTCAGACATGTCTGTGGGTGCTGCAGGAAGTTAAACTTGACTCTCGGACACTTTTCTGCTCATGAGCACCAAAGAGCCTCACCAGGTGTTGCAGGTAAATGACAGGACGCCGAAAATAACGCCATGGAGACAGGCGCCCCTCCGGCCCATCTCTGAACCACCGTCCACGAGGACATGGAAACATTTAGACGTGCAGACTACACACAGACTGACAGGAAAAACACCATCAGCTGTGTGGGCTGGTTTGGTGCAGGAAGGAGGTTCAGAAACAAACCACAGATCCACTGTTTAACATGTAAATAAAAACAGATACAATGATCTCAAATCCTTTTGGACTTCTGTTAAACTGAATACCCGACATAGACAAGATACTGAATGTTCAAACTGATAAACTTTATTGCTTTTTTTTAATATTCACTCATTTTGAATTTGATGCCTGCAACAGGTTCCATAAAAGCTGGGACAGGAGCAGGTTCACCTGTGTGCGTACTTCACCTTTCCTTGAACATCACTGAGGACTCCAATCGTGAAGCTTTGAGGGAATTCCTTCACTTTCTTGCTGATGTTTGACTTCAGCTGCTCAGTTGGGTCCTACATTGCACTAGTGCACAAACTCTTGTCCTCTTTAGTCCGGAGGACACCACGTCCATGATGTCCAAAAACAGTCTGAAATGTGGACTCAGACCACAGCAGACTTTTCCACTTTGCCTCAGTCCATCTCAGATGAGCTCGGCCCAGAGAAGCCGGCGGTGTTTCTGGGTGTTGTTGATATTTGTCTTTGTCTTTGCATGGTAGAGTTTGACCTTGACCTTGTAGATGTAGAGATGAACTGTGTTAACTGACAATGGCTTTCTGAAGTGTTCCTGAGCCCATGTGCTGATATCCTTTACAGAATGATGCTGCTGTATAATGCAGTGCTGCCTGAGGGATCACAGGTCACAGGCATTCAATGTTGGTTTTTGGTCCTTTCCCTTTATGTGCAGAGATTTCTCTGATTCTCTGAATCTTCTGATGATATTATGGACTGTAGATGATGAAAGTCCTGATATTATGGATCACATTATCATCAGTATAATATATTATCAGTATTGACAGATAGTGAAGTTTCTGATTATTTACAGCCAATATATATCAGCCATAGATACATAATCATTTATGCATCACCTTGTCATCCCTGCATTACATTTAAACACCATCAGTGTCATCCGTTAAAGAGAGAAATCTTATTTTTCTTGCTTCACATCGGTTTCCCACTCAAAGCAACAGCAGCAGCTCAGTTTTTGTGAGGTGAAGACCTCGTGCTCTTGAAGGAGAATTTTGGTATCATAACATTGGTCATAAACAACATCATACATCCCTATTTGACATCTGTCAGCATGTTACAGCACTCAGCAGGAGGCTTTGTTTAATGTAGAAATTAGTCCAAAGATGCGGAGCTGATGCAAACCTCCCAAAAGCCATGAAAGCCTGTGATGAAAGTGCAGAGACAAACTCTGAGATTCATCAGTCAGAGGAAACCCTGTGTTATTTCCTGCACATTAGTCAGAAACATCCTGATATCTGACATCATTTGATCATTTTCACTTCATCACAGTGAAGGATGGAGCCACGGCGTCCTCCATATCAGCTGAACAAACTGACAGCACCCTCTAGTGGCAGCAGGATGGAACAGCAGGCTGAGGGAGCTATGAGGTCAGCACAGAGCAGGGGTCCCCATCATCTCACCTGGGAACATCCCCTCTGGTGAACCTGTGAGGCCCACAGGAACAAAAACAGACTCAAGGTCGTCCAAGGTCAACAGCAGGTTAATTATGTTCCCTGATAGAGGAGCTGGACTCAGCCACAGCTTTAAACCTTTAATGGATGTGTGCAGTTGGTGTTCTTATTGTTCTGCTCAGTATGAGCCAGGACCCTCCTGTAAAAAGAGTCTAAGGGTGAATCCCAATGGTACCCCTTAGCCCTTGGTTTTGTGAGTTCACGTCTAGCGAAGGGGTGTCCCAATTCTCCGTAGGGCTAAGACAAAGGGCTACACAGCCCTTGAAATGAAGACAGACCGGGACCTCACTTGAAAGGAAGGATTATGAGATTTTCCCATTATGCACTGCGCCCGCTGGCAAGAAGGCAGAGCGGAGACTGAAGCAAGTGCATAATTATAGTAATTTTTAAATCATCAAGTAAATATTTATCATGTTTTGAACTGTTGGTCATATTTTAACATTTCTCGTTATAACGAGCTAGCTGTCACAGCTGTAGCTACAGCTATTGTTGCATCTGCCTACGACACAGCCAGCGAGCGACTCTGGGTGATGACATAACGGGAATCGAGTGGCATCTCGTTTCTTAGGGGCGTGTTTTCACCCCTTCACCTTGGTCCTCAAAACAGAGGGCTAAGGGGAAGGGGTAGATGAAGTGGTAAATGAAGGGGAAGGGGTAAAGGGTACAATTGGGATTCACCTTTAATCTCAGTGAGGTTCCTGAGATCTTTAGTGTCCCTCTCATGGGGCGTGGACCACAGTTTGGAAACCAAGGGCACAGAAAATGTTTTAGCTCACACTGTTTTAGGGGCGGCACAGTGGTGCAGCAGGAAGTGTGAGTTTCTCAAAGGTTGCTGGTTTGACCCTTTCATTAGTCAAGGCCTTTCTGTGTGGAGTTTGCATGTTTTCCTCGTGCATGCGTGGGTTCTCTCCAGGCTTTCCAGCTTCCTCACATGGACCAAACATATGCTGATTAGGTTGATTGGTGACTCCAAAGATAAGATAAGATAATCCTTTATTAATCCCCAGAGGGCAAATTCAGGTGTTGCAGCAATGCAGGGGTAAGCAGCATGCATTAAAGTTAATATAATAGATGTACTGTAGGTCAATAAACTGTAAAAATAACAAACAAAATAGAAGTAGAGGTTTCTACAATTATTAAAAATTAAAATTAAAAATAACAAAATTAACAAAAATGAATGGAGTAAGTGTCAATCAGGACAAGAACTGCCCTTAGGTGTGAGCGTAAATGGTTGTCTGTCTGTCTTTGTGGCCCTGTGATTGGCTAATCTCCGGTTCAGGGTGTACCCCTCCTCTCACCCAGTGTCAGCTGGGATGGGCTCCAGCCCCTGCGACACCGAGAGGGAAAAGTGGCATCGGTGACACTCGAGGACTGAATCATTGGTTTGTCCTTCTTTACAGGCTTCATACTTCAGTGATTTCATTCATGTGAAAAGTTCTGGAAGCTTCTGTCTTCACTCTGAGACTCAGTCACAGACTTTTTCTTGGTTTGGGTAAAATAAGACCTGCTGCTCCTGCAGACTGGACTCTGCTGCAGACACACTGAAGAGCAGGTCTCTGAATCTGTTGAAAGTCTCTGGAGGAAGATCTTCAGACGCTCGGACTCTGCTCTGGACTCACCTGGTTAAATAAAGTTTAAATAAATGAATAAATATCTCCCTGTGGTTTTTCATGCCTCCCAAACACAGCTGTTGGACTGATTTTAAAGTTCTCCTGTTAGGGCCTACAGAGGAGATGAAGTCTGACTCTGGAGCAGATTTATCCCCAACAAACTAAATCTGAACATATCTGAACAATAACTGAGACAGTGCTGCCCCCAAGAGGCAGAAGGTGGAACAGGTTTATCTGACAGAACATTATGGACCATCAGTCAAACTAAAGTCCACCTACCGGGTTTGTCTTTGATGGAAGATGAGGTAGGACATAGAGATGGATTATAAAGAGTATCAGAGCTCTGTAGATTAAATCAAAACCAGCAGGAGGCAGTAAAGCAACACTCTGATGCCAACAGCCTTTAAAAACCAAAGAAGAAGAAGAAGAGCCCTCTCTCTGTGGAGAATCTCTGGCCCAATCCCAACGTACACACTCACTGACTTTGAGTCCATGAGGGCTTAGGGCTGTCCCCCTGTCAGATCATTAAGTGTGTGAGGGGTCTCTCACTGAGCCCTTCATGCACCCTGTCCATAGGCGGGCATTTCTGCAGACTTAGCGTGAGGGGATTACCCATAGTTCATTGCATTGTGACGCATGGCAGGAACCTCCTGGGGCAACCAGCTGGCGGTCGCTACATGAAATCTCTGGGATTCCTCTTAAAGATGTGGTCTCATATTTGGATGTCAAAATATGTAAAAATCAAAAGGAACGGACTAATAGGAACCTTGATCCCTTGATAAAAAAAATGAAACAGAAATTTGATCTCTGGTTGTCAAGAGATTTATCTTTAAATGGACGTGTTTTACTCTCTAAAAGTGAAGGTCTGTCACGACTGGTTTACCCAGCGATGGTGATGGATGTCCCAAAAGAATGTATTAAACAAACTGACAGGAAACTATCTGACTTCATATGGGAAAATAAACTCCATTATTTGAATATATATATATATGTAATTCATATTCTGAAGGGGGTCTAAATGTTTTTGATTTTGGTACAGCCAACACAGTCTTTAAAATGAACTGGTTTAAAAGATACATAAAAAAAAGACAAATTGTGGTTTATTATTCCAGAGCTTGTGTTAAAAAGGTAGGTGGTATTACATTTTCGTTGCATTGTAACTTTGATGAAGATAAGACTCCTGTCAGTCTGTCTAATTTCCACAGACAAGCTCTAGTGTCGTGGTTGATGATATACAAACACGTTTCTCTCCACACAGATCTTTAATCTGGAACAACAAAGACATCAGATACAAAAATATGACACTGTTTCTTAATAATTAGGTAGAGAATGATATTCTGTTTGTCAAGCAGTTACTAAACAGAAACAAACAGCTGTTCAGTTACACAGAATTTGTAATGAAATATAAAATCCCACTCATTTCTAAAGAGTTCGCAATTGTGTTTGACGCAGTTCCTGATGGTCTGTTAACATTACTGCGAGAGGGAGGACATCATACAATATTCATCATTGTAGAGGTGTACAGTTAATAAGCCAAACATGTACCAATAAACATATTAAGAAACTCTACCATCAAATCTCAACTCCTCAATCAAAATCCATCTGAATTTCAAAGTTTGATAACATTAATTGAAAGTCCGTGTGGAATCTCAATCTGAAATACTGTGTCACAAATATAATCAAGGAAGTGGCCTTCAAAATAGTGCACCTGATTTATCCAACGAGTCAAATTGTTGCTCGGTTTGGAGTTGTGGAGAGATGCTGTGTTTTTTGTAGCTATGAAACTGAAACTATCTGCCATTTGTTTTTTGAATGTCTTCTGTCGTGTGTTTGGATGTAGAGCAACTCTATAATGCACAGACCAGGTCCAAAGTTTGACTTACAGAAAGGATGTTTTATTTTTTTATGATAGTGAAAATATAAACTGTGAAAAGATGTATTCTCTTAATTGACTTACATTATACGGGAAATATTATATTCATAAGTGTAAATGGACACAAAAATGACCAAAAATACAATAATTCAAGAAGGAAATAGAACATTATATGAGCTCACTTAAAGTAATGGATGAAAAAAAACAAAGAAAACTCTGGACATTATGGAATCCTTTAATAAACCATTTTTGAGATTCCTTTTTGTATGCATGTATGTATACATGTAAATATGCCTATAATGTAAAGTTTGTATGCAGACGGTGTTGTAAATCTGTGCACGGGTGTGTGTGCTTCACATAAATCAATTATTTTTAAAAAAGCTGGTGGTCGTTACAAATGAAATGAACAAATTAGTAAAAAAAACATGGAGGGTTCAATCACCGTTGACGCTGCAAAAAAGAAGTAGTTCTTGTGTAGGTATATTATATATACAACAGTATTCATCATCCAAGGAAATAGGCATACAGGTATATTTGTTTTTATCTCTTGTCAAGCTCATCACTGCCTTTTGTGGGAGTAGATTGTTGTTTAATGCTGTTTTAATTGTTTTTTAATAAACAGTCCCAAAGCTGTGGTTGTAATGAGATGACGCACTGCAGTCAACAAAAGGCAGAGGGCTGTCCCGTGACGTCACACGCCGTTCTAGCCGTCGACAGATCGCTTCCGGAGTTTGTGCTCTTTTAAAAGTTTTTAAGTTAAATTTGACCGTTTTTGTTACTTTTTCAGTTTGTTAAAACTTGGACTGTCCTGACACCAGAGGTGACGATTTATCTGTGCCGCGTTTTAAAGACATCAGATCCTGTTTACCTTGACAACAGGTACCAACTCTCAATAAAAGGCCTCCTCTTACCTCTCCGCCGGACCGTGCTGGATGCTTCCGGTTATCCCAGAAAACAGACGAACTGGAGGGTCGGACTTCCACCCTTTACCAAATCCAAGACTCTCTGGCCGCGGAGGCCTCCCGCCTCAACAGCACACTCTGCCCCGGCTCGGTCCCGGCTCGGTCCCTCTCATATCTCCGAGCCGGTGCAGCCAGGAGTGCGAAACCTAAAGTTCGTAAGTGCTCCACACCGGCCTCCACGGGACCCTGGACCGTCATTCGGGGTAAGAAGCCGGGTCGGACCAACTCCCGAACCCCCCCATCTGGGTCTACTCCTCCCTCCGAGACCATCCGGCTGGGATCCAAACAGGTTTGAGGCCCTGGGAGAGCTGAACAAGAGCCCATCCAACAGCCCGGAGCCTCCTGCCGGTCCTGTTCAGGCCCCACCGCGGCTCCTGCCGTCGGGTCCAGCCTGAGCCTCTGCCCGCCGGTCAGGAGGGCTGGACACGCGCGCCGCTACAGTCCACCTCATCCAGGGGGAGGAGCTCCGCCCCGCCAGGTGAGCCACAGCGTCAGCCTACAACTCTGGTGATAGGAGACTCCATCATCCGGAATATCCGATCTGGCTCGGCAATGACCTGCTGCTTTCCCGGAGCCACAATCCGCGACATCACCACCAAAGCCACTGAAGTCATCAGACCCGCCATCACGTCAGTACGTCAGTCATCATCCACGCAGGTACTAACGACATCCGCAGACCGCAGTCCGAGCTCCTGAAGCACCACTTCGTCCACTTACTCACAACACTTCAGAGCTCCGTGAAGGACATCCATATATCCGCCCCATCCCCTCCTGTGGCCGCGGCTGTGGGCGTTTCAGCTGCTCGCGCTGCACACCTGGCTGTCATCAACCTGCGCTGCACATGGAGTCAACTACATCCACAGTTTTAACCTGTTCCGGAGCAGGAGAGAGCTCTTCAGGGGTGACGGTCTCCATCCAAACTGGCTGGGCGCTAAGCTGCTTCAAGGAAACATCTTTTACAGCTTCCCCCATCCACGTGCCACTCTCAGGTAAACACAACACCTCACCTCCGTCAACCCCCTCCGACTAGTCCCTCTACTATTGATGTCCCCCCGGTCCTAGCACCACTGTCATTGGTTCCCCATATTCACCTAGAACTGTTCATGAGGAGTCAGGACCCATCCCACACCGTCAATCCCAAAACCATCCCAAACCATCTTCCTCCACCCACGGACCCCCTGTTCCTATTCCCGTGATTACAAACACGTAACCACGGGAACAGGAATAAATGTAATGTTTATAGATGCAGACTATTTGATTTTTGCTGATATCTGATATGCAAATATTTCAGAACTCATCATAACTGATATCAATATCTTGTGTCAAGAGCACAAAGTCTTTCCTGAACTCAAATTGACCTGTTGCTTCAATTATTCAGTCCATTTGTGTTTGAAACTCATGTGAAGCAAGAAAAACAACAAATATTTTCTTTAGTTAAAGACTCTTTGATAATAAAAGTGGACACAAAAAAAAAGTGCTCAGATCAAACTGTCTGAAAATAAGCACAGAGGTACCTGGGGTTGTACCCTACAATACTCTGTGGAGTTTGTAGATCATAGTTTTATTTTGATTTTTTGTGTGTGTGTGTTTTTATGTCTGAAGTTAGTCAAAACGGGCCTTGAATGCCTGATTTTGGAGTGCTCTGAATTAAAAATGCTGCAGTCAAATTGTCTGAAAATAAGCACAGAGGTACCTGGGGATGTACCCAACAAAACTCTGTGGACATTGTAAATCATAGTTTTTTTTTAATTTTTTTTAAATTTTTTATTTATATGTGAAGTTAGTCAAAATGGGCCTCAAATGCCTGATTTTGGAGTGCTCTGAATCCATTATACTCAGGTCAAACTGTCTGAAAATTGGCACAGAGGTACCTGGGGATGTACCTTACAACATTCTGTTGGACTTTAGATAGATAGATAGACAATTTATTGCAGACTTATAATCCATATCATCACAGTATAAAAATATAAATATTAGCAATAAAATAAAATAATTAAAAACCAAAGAGACAATTGCTCCAGTGTTTTCAGTCACATGAGAAATATCTAGTATCACTTAATGAGGGTTGAGCCAGTGACATCAAAATTTCATTTTCTGAAGCAGTTACTCGGCACATAAAACGGTACATTACATTTCTGAGCACAGCATGAAAAGTGGGGACATTACAAGTAACAAACAACTCACTCGTTCTTGTCCATCTCGGCAATTTGAGAACTATTCTTAAAGCATCATTGTAAGCCACCTGCACCTTTTTCATTCTTGCTTTGCTGTATTTAATCCACAGATGCAGTATACAGGGGAGTACAATCAGCTCTGAAGAGCTCTGTTTTAACATTGTCTTTGCACATTGAAAATTTCCATGCTAGCATATTAGCTTGTGCATACAGTTTGCAGCACTGCCGCTGTACATCATCATCATCATCGCTCAGACCCCTCCTGATAATGTGCCCCAGATCCTTAACCTTGTTCACAACACTGAGAGCTTGATCTGTGATGAAGAAAGATGGAAACCGAAGCCTCTGATCCTCTTTGGCCTTCACTATCATAATGATGCTCTTTTTACTGTTAAACTTAATATCATATTTTACACCATAGCTGGAACAGACTCTAAGAAGTTGCCGTAAACCAGCTCTATAGGGTGACAGGACGACCAAGTCATCAGCATACATCAGATGGTTAACAAGCCTCTCTCCCACCATACAGCCAGTCCCACATGCCCTCAGCTGGTCAGAGAGATCATTCATGTACAGACTAAACAGAAGAGGGGACAATATCCCACCTTGTCTAACCCCGTTAGTCACTGAGAAGAGTGAAGAAATACTCCTTTCCCAATGAACACTCATACTGTACATTGATGCAGATACCGGGCTTGTAAAATTCGGATCAGGTACCAGGGAACGCCTCTACTTTGCAGTTTTATGAATAATTTACTATGATTTATCCTGTCAAAAGCTTTGGAGGCATCCAGGAAACACGCGAATATTGTGGAATTTTTCTGTCTGTAAGTGTAAATGACTTCCTTTAAAGCATATATACACATATCTGTGCTGTGTTTATTCTTAAATCCAAATTAATAATCTGTAGTTGCAATGTAATTCTCAAACCTATCCAAGAGAATTAGCTCTAACACTTTGGAAAGTATACTAGCCAGAGCAATTGGTCTATAATTCTCTGAACTTGATATTCTACAGGTTTTGTCTTTAATTACTGGCACCAGTAGCACAGATAACATTGAACTGGGCAGTACACCATGCATTATCAATCCAGAAAAGCAAATGGCAAGAAGCACTGTAGTTCTACGGCTAGGATACGTCAAACTTTCTGCTGTTATTTGATCAGGACCACAGGCTTTGTTTAAAGCTAGTTTCCCAATGGCACAGCTTACTTCATCTGGTCTGACCCCCACACCTGCATCATACAGGATGTAACCAATATGGTACTTCTCACTTTTAACACAATTACATAGTTCTTCGTACTGCCTTCTCAACTATCTATTGTGTAAATTTACTGCTTATTAGATTTTACTCTTTGCTGTGCACATTTTTATCTCAAAGGTCCACGTCCTGGTGTCTGTTGGTCAAGGATTTTATTTAAGTTGATTTCAAAATGTAAAATATAAATGTGGAAGTGAGAGACCAATGTCCATGCTGTATGAAAGGATGGAGGGATACTTCATTTATCCTCTTGGAGGAGTTCAGGGATATATTTTATATATATATATATATATATATATATGTATATATATATATAATATCCAGAGTGTAAAGGTTGTAAACACCAGATTAATCCATCAGTGCAGCCTTAAACCATCATTATCAAACCACAGATGATCAAACTCTGACTCTTTAAATTTTCTCATGTTTATTGATCCGTTCTTGCTGTTTGACCCAAGAGTTTTTAGACATAAATTTGATCCTGTTTCAGTGAATTCATTTCTGAAAGATGTCGTCTTATGTCAGGGATGGACGACAGGCACATCGGGGCCACATAACAAAAGCATTAAAGTTATTCCAGAAGAATTTTTACCTAATTGGCTCTAATTACCTCAATTAAATCACTTTTATGCATTCAAGTTATTTTTTAATATGGAGATAGAAGTGCTGGTAAAAATGTTTTTTTTTTTTATGTTGAGGTGCATCGAAAAGCAGCTGAGGATCAGGGGCGGAGCCTATCCCAGCTGACACATGGGCCAATCACAGGGTTACCTAGAGAGACAGACAACCATTCGCACTCACACCTCAGGACAATTTAGAGTCACCAACCAACCTGATGAGCATGCGTTTGGTCTGCGAGAGGCACGTGCGGTTCCTGCTGCACAAATAAAGAGTTCACCTGTTTGTTCCTGTTGCGGATTTTAGGTCAAACAGTCCATTCAATTATAATTCACCTCAAACTGAGGGAGCTGCTCTGTCTCACCTGAACACCCGAGTGTGAGTGAGCTGCAGCTGCTCTGACAGACGCTGGGTGGCGCTGTGCCTCTGGGCGCAGCCCTCAGCTCGTGACCTCTGCGGTGAAGTGCTGTTTAAACTTTAATCTGTGTCAAATATTCTCTCCTGAAGCTTCTTTAAGAGCCTCTCTTATGTCTTTATGGAGAGTTATTAATGATTTCTGACACATGTCGGTAATTATTTTACATCTTTGAGAGGCTGACTCGCCGCGTGTGCGCGCGGAACATCTGTGGACACCGTCAGAATGAAGCAGTATGAGCTGCACGTGCTGTCAGAAAGAGTGCAAATGCGTCATTTCAGGAGATTTAAATTAAATATCCGCTGATGAGGATTATGCTTTATTAACAGACGCACAGTTCGCGGGTTTCTGCACATCTGAGGGGCGCTCGGTGAGCAGGGTGATGAGAGGAGAGAGAGGGGGGAGAGAGAGAGAGAGAGAGAGGGAGAGGGAGGGAGGGAGGGAGGGAGGCTGGCTGGGTAACGCGTCACAGCAGGACGAGGACTCGAACCTAAAGGCGCTCAGCCGGCGACGGACGCGGACGAGGAAGGTAAGGGGGCTGATGGTGCCCCTGTGGGGCTGCGGAGGGGCTGGGGCGGTGTTTGAGGGCGGACTGCGGCGCTGACGGGGTTCATTCCGCGGAGAAAAATGCGCTCTTGTGATGGATGATGCTTTTAAGACCTCCACAGGCTGTGCGTAATTCTGCGCTTTTACGCGCTCCGGCAGTTCGTCTGACTTGGGCTCGTGCTGATGTGGAGCTCGGTGGATTGATGCCACATCAGAGAGTTTAAGAGGAAGTTTGCTTCTTGGTTTCATTGGTGTCACGAACCCTGGTCTTGTTCGGGGCCACAATAAAACGGAAACAGTCATAGGAGTCTCTCTTTTTCTCCGTTAATGTCTCAGTCCTCGTACATTGGCTCGGGTAATTTCAGTTTTTTTTTTTTTTTTTTGGCTCTCAGTGATATGTGTTGGAGTTGATCTGGAATCTTCCACTGCTGGGTTTTTTGTTGTATTTTTGATTTTTTGTGCTTGTGCTCGTCATTTAACGACTCTGCATGAATCTTTAAACTCTTTCAAACCCTTGGATCATAAATTAAATGATCATTTTCTCCCTGGTTCTCCTGTCCCGTTGATTCTGTAAACACAGTGAGGGTGGAGTGATGTTAATAGGGTTGTGTTTGTCAGGGACTTCCTCTTCGTGCAGTAAAAAAGAATTCAGAGTCCGTGTTTGGAGAAAGTTGACGGCCCCTTCACTTAAATGCAGTCGAAGCTGATTCTCTGCATGTTTTTAGGCGTTAGAATCATTTCGAGCTAATATAAAGAAGGGAAGCCCTGATAAAGATAGAATTAAGTTAAAACTGAAGTTAAGCTGTTTTTTAAGAGTTCAGAGTTTGCAGTTCGTTTTAGACTTTTGTCCCTGGGTGTGCAGAATGGCTCACAGACGGTCTGGGCCTCTACTTCATCTAAGCATGGCGTACATTGTTAGATTAATCATGGCTTTCTAAGACTTCTAGACTGTCTTTTGTTTTATTTTGTGTAAAATCAAAAACATTAGGACAAACTGGTGGTCCAGGGGCCACACGTGGCCCTCCAGGTCCCTCAGCAGGGCCCGCCCGTCAGTTTGAAGCATACAAAGTTGAATTATTTCCAGGAAAACTTAGCTTTAATTGGCTTAAATTGGCTTTAACTATTTAGGAATAAAATTCCTCTTAATGTTTGTGAAAAGAGAGATAATAATGTAAGAAGAATATCAGACCAAAACCTCAGACCTCAGCTCTGTTAGTGCTGTTGGTCACCTTCTACTTTAGAAGGGGAGTTTAGACATTTCAGATCAAATGTGCAAATATAGGGATGTGCGATATATAATTTCGTTGTTGGTATCTGATATACTGATATTTCTGAGCTCATTATTGCTGATTCTGATGTTTTTCATCAAGAAAACAGTCTTTTGTGTTTGTGTGAGGATCAGATATAAAACAATAAAAACAAGATTTAACTCTTTAAAACATGAAACTTGATTTTTTAAATGCACCTCTGCAGTGATGATGAGGTGAAGCATTATGGTACATGTGTGTGTTTTTTTAGACATTACTGCCAATAACAAATAATGGTCACGATATCTGCTCTAAATTTTGGCAAAAAATAAACATCAGCGATACATTATCATACTGATAATGTTCGTAAAAACAGTTTCTGCACACTTTGTTCACTCAGCAAAAAATTATTTTTATTCTTATTTTCTCCATTTTCTGAAAAGTAGCACCAATATACTCTAATAACCAGTAACTGCTCTTTTACTTAACTAACCTGCTTCATTTCTGTGTAACTCGCTCTAAAACAGCCTCTGTATGAATGTTAAAATCTCATTTTCACACACACACACACACATATATATATATATACATATATATATATATATATATATATATATACACACATATAAATTTTATATTTGTATTAATCTTACTGTGAAGCTAAGCGTGCCCTCCAGATTAAGGTATTTTGGCCGTAGGGCAGTGAGATCTGAATCTTAATCAGGATGTTCGGATTCTGCTTCACCTTCTGGCTCATGGGAAACTACATCATGGACGATTTTACAGCTGCAGGAGAATATAAAGCAGTTTTTGAATTTTAAAACAGATTTAATAAACAATTTAGTTTAAAGTAAATATGCACTTATTTTCCTAATGGAAATAGGGACCTCTGGCTCACACTCCTGCATAGAAGGTGGCAATAATGCTCCTCTGATGCTGGAAGCCACCCGCTGTTAATCAAGAAGAAGAAGAAGAAAGCTACATGTAGAGTTGTTATCATTGCGGAAGCAGCGAAAAACCCGAAGAAAAGAAATGTTTATCGGAGGAGATGAAAAAAAAGAAAGCTGGAGAGTAAAAAGATAAATGCCTGGACAGGGATAAACACTGGCCCGGCGTTCACTCGCTGGCGTGAGCTGAAAGACGAGGCAGGATGTCCGACTGATGCTGATTTAGCCCTGTTACTATTGGACTTGTGAATTCATGATGATTTATTCAAATAGAAACATGATCAGACTGTACCTAATCAGTCTACATGGTTTATTTGTCTCTCGGGACGTCCTGTCGGCTTGCTTCTCCTCCCTCAGTTTGTCAACAAATACACGTTGGCGTGAGGCGCTCTGTTTTACGACAGTGCAGTTACACTCAACGACCACAGAGGCCCCTAGAGAGCAGAAAGCCGGAATCTTACTTAGTGCTGCTTTAAGGTACATATATCACATATATATTTACAGCTGATATTTAAAGTACATATGTACATATGTCCCTCTCTTCTGCAATGATTTGAGTGATCATTGTGTTGTGGCGAGTTGCAGGAACACTAAAATCCCCAAATGTAAACCATGCATTATCTGCAAACGAAGTTTAAAAAATTTTGATGAACAAGCATATCATCGTGATTTGTCTTTGGTTAATTGGGGACATATAGGTCTGTTGCCAGATGTTGAGCTTGCTTGGACCTATTTTAAGGAAAGTTTTTTAAAAATTGTAAATAAACATGCTCCTATGAAGAAAGTCAGAGTGAAGGGACGTGAAAACCCCTGGTTTTCTCCAGAGTTGTCCAGTGCCATCCACCAGTGTAATGTGGCATGGGCCAATGCCAGAAAAAGTGATTCTGCCACTGATTGGTCTGCTTTCAGGCAACTAAGGAATAAATGCAGTTCCCTTATCAAGAAGGCTAAATCTGAATACCACTTAACAGTCACAACTGAGAACCTCAATAATCCACAGAAATTCTGGAAAGTGATTAAGTCTCTATCTCTAAATAAAGGTCATCAGACTCTTCCAAAATTTGTCCTAAAAGGCTCAGCACCAGTCTATGATAGAGCTGAGATCTTAAATTGCTTTAACAAGCATTTTATATCATCTGGTTCTCTATTTGATTCTACAAGACCTGGGATCCCCTGCACAGACCCCCCTCAATTTTCTGGAAAACCACTTAATTTTGTTCCCTTTACCGTGCACCAAGTGCACAAAGCCCTCAAAATGTTAGATCACAGAAAACCACCTGGACCAGACTTGATAGAGCCCTGCTTCTTGAAAATGGCCGCTGATTTTGTAGCACAGCCTCTTACAATCCTTTTTAATCTCTCTATCGAAAACAAAGAAATCCCATCAGTTTGGAAGTCAGCTTTTGTTACAGCCTTGTTGAAAGGAGGAGATCCAGCAGTTTTAACAAACTACAGACCGATATCAAGTCTGTGTGTCTTGTCAAAAATTCTTGAATCCCTTGTGAGTGATCAACTAAAAGACTTCCTGTACTCAAATGAACTTCTTTCAAACCTGCAGTCAGGCTTCAGAAAAAAGCAGAGTACCATCACTGCGCCTCAAAAGTGATCAATGATATCCTTGTTGCTCTTGATAAAAAGCAATACTGTGCTTCACTTTTTATTGATCTGTCAAAAGCTTTTGATACTGTGGACCATGCTGTTTTAAAGCATAGGCTTCTTTGTTTGGGACTGTCGGATTATGCAGTTTCCTGGTTCATTAATTATTTGAGTGACAGAACACAGTGTGTTAAATGTGATGGTCTGTGTTCTGAATTTGTGAGTGTCCGCAAGGGGGTCCCACAAGGTTCAGTATTAGGGCCTCTCCTATTCATTATGTACATTAATGAATTAGGACAAAATGTGTCAGACGCCAATATGCATTTTTATGCCGATGACACAATTATATATTGTTTTGGCATAACCCCTGCTAAAGCTATTCAATCTTTGCAGAAAGCTTTTGATGTTGTCCAACACACACTTCAACAGCTAAAACTAGTTCTCAATGCTGATAAGACTAAGCTAATGTTGTTTTCAAACTCAAAGAAGATATCCCAAACTATCCCCACAGTGTTAACTCTTGAGGGAAATGTCATAGAGAAGGTTCATCTGTTCAAATACCTTGGTGTGTTACTTGATGACCCCCTCAGCTTCAAGCCCCATATTGACAATCTTGTGAAGAAACTCAAACTCGAATTGAGATTTTTCTTTTGAAATAAATTTTGTTTTTCTTTCGATTCAAAAAAGCATCTTGTCCCTGCAACATTTTTATCGATTTTAGATTACGGAGATTTGTTGTATATGACTGCCTCAGATCAATGTCTTCGAAAGATCGACACTGTGTATCATGCTTCTCGGAGGTTCATTACCAACTGTAGAGCCTTGACCCATCATTGTGAATTGTATTCTCGAGTGGGATGGCCCTCTTTGTCCACCAGGAGACTGGGACATTGGTACACTTTTATCTACAAGGCCATGCTTGGACTACTGCCCCCCTACATTTGTATGTTGATCACTCGGAGAAGTGTTGATTCTTATGGTTTGCGCTCAAACGATCATTTGTTGCTTTCACTTCCATTTGCCTGCACAGAACTGGAAAAAAGGGCTTTTGCCTACTCTGCTCCTTCTGCATGGAACATGTTGCAAAAAGACTGGAAATTAACTGAGATTATTTCTTTAAATGCATTTAAATCCAGACTGAGAGCACTCGAGACAGCCTCCTCAAATTGTAATTGTTTTTTGTAATATTCATTGTTGATTGTGAATTGTAATTTTTACTGTGTAACTTTGCTGCCTCTTGGCCAGGACTCCCTTGAAAAAGAGGTTTTTAATCTCAATGGGACCTTCCTGGTTAAATAAAGATTTAATAATAAAATAAAAATAAACGTATGTGTCACACACACACACACACACACATATATATATATATATGTGTGTGTGTGTGTATATGCATATATTTACATGAATTTACCGCTGATATTTAAAGTACTTAAATCCCATATATTGGCTGTAATTCCACAGAACCCCACCCTGTCAGCATGCTCAACAATAATAATAATACGTTTTATTTAAAAGCGCCTTTCACGACACTCAAGGATGCTTTACAAGATTAAAACAACAACAACAAAATCAACAATATAAAAAAATCATCACAAACAGTCACAAACACAGCCTCAAAAATAATGCACACCCTCACAGCCGCCTCAGAGCTCAGTGAAAGAGCACCAGCAGCCCCCCCCAACAGCCACGTCAGACCTGGTGGTCGTGGGTACAGGACTCTGAGGTGGAGGAGGACGGAGTGTGTGGACGTAGCTCAGAGCTTCACCCTGTCACTGTTCACCTTCGATCAGAGTGACGTTTTGTTTCTATTGGTCCGTTTCAGTTTCCGACACAAATATGGCGTCACCAGAGAGGAACAGGAAAGGGTCAACAGGTCGGTGTTGGTGAAGGAGAAACCTCGTCCTCTCTCTGAAAATATCAGAATCTGCAGTAATAAGTGTGGAAATATCAGCCGATTAAATAGCAAAAATCCAACATGCTGCATCCCTGCTCTCACTCCCCCTCAAAAGCTGCTTTATACTGAGCATGAATGGTCGTCCCTCTCTCTATGTGACCCTGTGATTGGCTTGCCATCAGTCCACACTGTACCCGGCCTCTCACCCCACGTCATTTAAGATAGGCTCCTGCCATGAGGGCGGGGTCATGGACATTTTGATTTAATTAGCATTTCATAAGTTCAACACGATCATTTTTCCTGGTCTGTGTGTGAAGTGGGATCAGTCCCTATCCCCCACTTACAAAAGAGATTGAGCACCACTGTTTTTACCATCCTCTTTAATTTATAAGCATATACGCTTAACTAAATATAAATAAATACAAGACATCTGAAATACAATATAAATACCCTTACCACAAGATAAAAAACCTAAATAAGTGAATCAATAATAATAATAGTTATTAATTATAAATTCAACAATCAACATCAAACAGTTAAAATAACCACAAAGTCTGCGCACAGTAACTCTCTTCATAAGCCACATTTACACTATGCAATAACTATATACAAAAAGTAAATAAAATAACTGTATAGACTTATTTGGTATTACCTTTTGTAGTAGCCTGCTACTAATTGGGCATTTCTTTACATTGAATCAGTGTGAGCTTTTCCATTTTAAGACTTAATAAAAATAAATAGTTTTAATGTGATTATATTGACAGTGATAATTTTTCCCCAATTTTGTGGCGCCCTCTGGAGGCCACAGCGCCCTCAGCATTTGCCTATGTTGCCTAATGGGCCAGCCGGCTTTGCGGGTCGGCATGGATGTGCAAAGTAGAGCTGGGCAATTGATCAAGTTTGAATATTAATGACAGTTACAGCTTTATGAAATCTGATAATCAGGTTTAAAGAAGACTCTTCACAGGAGGGTTTTTGTCTTTTCTGATCCTGATTTTAAGGTGTTTTTTCTCATATATCTTAAATTATTGATCCTCCTTTAATGTCAAAATGACTGTTTAAAACAGGAGGTTCAGTGAGTGCACGTGCTGTTTGTAAAATAAGGGAGTCGACCTGTTTTAATCAGGGAGGCTCCTTGTTGGATTTTTGCTGATAGATTGTGAACTCATTCTGTGCAGCAGGCTTTAGAGTGTGCAGTCACATGTATGTGAGGTTTCAGTTTGGCTGTAAATATGATAAATGTGTTTTAGCTCCTCCTCAGGCACCGCAGGAG
Organism: Cetoscarus ocellatus; assembly: GCA_037902135.1. NCBI lineage: Eukaryota > Metazoa > Chordata > Actinopteri > Labriformes > Labridae > Cetoscarus > Cetoscarus ocellatus. Next base: position 423,960 of record JBAMNC010001863.1, read on the forward strand.
GCTCTGCTCCATCTCATTTACCTCGCTGTGTGGTGATTTGGCCTCTTCTCGAAATATCAATGCAGCAAAATATTGTCATTCTCTCCTGCTGATACGTATATCGATATCAATATTTTACAGAATCGATTCAGCCTCAAATGCTGTGACAGCTGTTGTTAATACACTTTGGGTAACGTTATCAACGGCAGTTCAAAGTCCAAGCCAAATGTTAACTATGATTTTAATGTCTCAGATCTTTATGGACCTAAATTTAGGTTTCATAAGGGTTAGTCAGTGTCCACAACTCATGAGACTGCTGGAAATACCCAGCCCTAATCCCCTCTGAATCAAATACATTAGACTATCACAGATTGTCATATTTATAAGAACATTATAAGTTAAGAGCACAAAGCTTCCATTTAACTAAAATAACCTGTTCCTCTCACAGTAAATCATTTTATTCTTTAACTGGAGGAGCACCGAGGGCTCCGTCTCACTCTGTTAATGAATCATTTGGTACATCCACATCCAGCTTCAGATCACCACCAAAACCTGACCACTCCTCTCTGGTGTCGTGACCAACAGTCCCTGAAAATGTCATGAAGATCTGTCCATAAGTTTATGACTTATTGTGTTTACATACAAACAAACAAGCAAACACGACGTCCTTGGTGGAGGTCATATATGATCCTGTTGATTAATAAAAGTGAACATTCAGTGATCACGAGGTGTCATAGTTCATCCCTTCATTCTGACATTACAGCCAGTTTATGGGATATTTATGGATAATTAGTGAGTTAGTTTGTTTATTTATTAGTCCCTGGATTATAGGTTTGTTAGGCATAGTGTATTAGTTTGTCCCTGTAGGGAAATTTGTTTGTGGAAGAACTCACAATAAATGAATAAAAACACGTCAGCATCAGTAGAAACTCAACACTGAGCTCACACAGACAGGAGAAGGAGAACAGGAGAGTCCAGAGCAGCTGGACCGATTTATCACCACTCCCTCTGTTTGTTCATCTAAAAATCTGATCGGGAACGAGGTTTGCGTCCCAAACATCAGCTGTAAATATATTCAAGCGTGTTGATATCTGCTGACACTGATAATCAGCTGATCCAGTGGTTATGTTAGTATGACGCTGATGATGGTTTTTGCTCTAACTCAGAGGAGCTCCAGCTGCAGTATCAGAGCATCAGCACTTTAATACCTGTTTATTAAAGATCAGTATATAACCAGCTCTCCTGCTCGGTGCCCCTCCTCCCCTGACCATGAGGACCAATCACAGGGAGGTATCCAGACCCCCTCCTCATGGTCTGAGGTCTGGTCTCGGCCCCTGAACCACCAGCCGGGCCCCTGGCTGTGACTCGGTAATCAGGCGGGTGGTTTGGTGGGTGCTGGCTCTTGTCAAAGGTGTCGGGTGTTGGTGTTTCTCAGGTAACCGTGGAGACTCCAGGTGGCTGCTGGGAAGCTCTCGTGCCCGTTAATTTATTCATGTGTCACCTGAACGCAGCGCGGGTTAGAGCAGAGCCCCGTCACCGTCTGAGAGTGTGAGTCCTGCAGAGTTTATCTGGGAAGATATGAGGCTTTAAGATCATTTATTGAATCTTTAAATACGATTCAGGGTCAGATTAAATCACAGATTAAAGCACCACAGCTGAAGTTAGCAGAGTTTACAGGGAGATCCTCACTGACCACATGGTGACCTGTTTGAGATATCAGGCCCGTGGAGATACTTCGTTTAACTCATTTGTTTGATTAATTAACATTTTTATGAGTAAAAATCACACTGGTCTAAAAAGAAAAGAAGAATAAGAAGTCCATAACTCCCACTACTTGGTGATTTACAGTTTTTAATAAAGGTGCCCCTAAAGATCGACCACCATCAGCATTGCATCATTCATGATGAAACAATAATAATAATAAAAAAAAACCTGATTGTTTGATTGGATGATCTTTGTTAAAATCGGTAAGATGATTTAAAAAATAAAAGTGTTGAAATTATAAATATGGATGCACGATAATATCAAAGCAGTATCAGCAGATATTTGCATAAAAAGCTCAGTAATGGTATCAGCAGTGATGAAATTCTTTGCTGATATTTTGATGACACAAACTGGCCCATAAATATCCCATATATTGGCTGTAATATTGGTTAGATGTACTTTTTACAGTAATTGTTCACCTGATCATCCCACAGTGTCCACCTTTAAAGAATGAAAAGAGTCATTTTAAAAGAATAAAATATTGTTTTTCTTGCTTTACGTCTGTCTTCACACAAATGGACTGTAATTACAGGAAAAAAACAGGTCATTAGGTCAATATTTGTCAAATAGACTTTGTGCCCTGTCATAAAATATCTGCATCAGCAGAAATGAGTTTGGAAATATTATATCAGATATCAGCATAGTCCAATATTGCACATCCCTCATCATAAACTTGTTGCCTTCTATTTATTAAACTGTTTGCACCATTTTGCTTGTTTGAATTTATAGTTTGAGTCAGTTGGTCAATAACTTTAATTCACAAATAAATAAAAACATAGAGCTCTATGATGATCAAACAGTTTGACTGAAATTTGCTGACACAGCATGTGCTTTTTGGTGCACGGTGGTCCGATGATGATCATATATATGCCTGTGCTCCCTCCATCTTTCTAAATCATGTGACCAATCAGACGTCAAACAGCACTGAGCTGCATCAAAGTTACACAAACACAGTTTGTTACGAGGTTTTATTTCATTTGTATTTATGGAGTTATTATAAATCTGTCTATAAGTATGTCACTTCAGTGATTGATGGGGAGGACATCTTTAAATTATTTTCTTTGGAAGAAGAGTTAAATATGAACTTTTAAGGTGTGATGGACAGACGATATAAAACCTTTTGAGTGCTTTTTGTGTTTGAATAATTCATAGACGTGATGCTTCTGTTTTCATATCAGAACAGGTGAAGTACTGTGAGAATCATCAGGCTGTAGTGCTGATCAGGGAGGTGATGAGATTTATTGATACTGACGCTGTCCTCGTACCGTCCACGCTGCAGCTGTTCTCCTGTTACGGAGGAAAACCCTGGACTCTGAATCAGTCTGAACAGAGGGACAGATATCTGACTGAGGCTTTGACTGACAGGCTGAAATGAAACCAATATGAGAAGAAGGAGCTGAATCCCAGATACAGAGACACTGAGGGAGGACGAGGGACAGAGGACAGCTGCATCAACACGCTGCTGATGCTAGTCCTGTTTTTGGAGAGGGAATTATGAGGCCTGCAGAGACCAGGAGAAGACATGGGGCACAGCTTCAGGACATGCAGGGCTGCTTTAATGGATTTTAGTTCATTACTGATGAAAATAATCACAAAATGACCAAATCTGTAGTGAGATGTTTTATTGGTTTATAAGTTGTTGTAATGTTGAATTAAACTGAATGCTTTATGTTGAACATGAAAAAAAAAATAATGGGTGGTCACCATAAATAAATACATGTATATACCAAAAACAAAAAAACAAAGACAGTAAACTGTTGACGATATCTTGCTTGTGCAGCAAGTTTACATGCTCAAAAAGAGCAGGAAGGAGTATAAACATATTTAATCCTGCTCCTTTATTACCACGTACTGCAGTAAATTTTTTAATTTCTCCATATTTTAATATTTACAACATTCACCATCTATTCAGGCACCAATGCTCTTTATGATATATTGGCTATAATATATTACTCATATACAAATGTGCACGTAATATTTCACCTTTATATAACAGTTAATTTCTATACATAAAATACACCCCTATTCCTCTCTGACTGCAGTGACCGAGATGTTTTCAGATTTATTTTGGGGCTTTTCTGCCTTTACTGAAGAGAACAGGACGCCTGATGGACTTGGATAGAGTGGGAAAAGATGCGTGGGAGGGACGCTCCAGGCTGGATTTGAACCCGTACCGCCTGTCGCAGCCATAATTCCCTGATGCATGGGGCGTGCGGACATAACCGTTAGGCTGACAGAGCCTGGAGGCATGTCGTGGTGCCATGGAGACATGACGCGTGACTTCACCCCCACACACCTGAAATCTGAGATCTACCCACAAAACTGTACATCCTGATATTTCTTAGCTGGATATCCTTGTGGATATATATATCTATATCTCTCTCTCTCTCTCTCTCTCTCTCTCTCTCTATATATATATATATATATATATATGTATATATGTATATATATATATATATATATATATATATATATATATATATATATATATATAGATAGATAGATATATGTGTGTGTGTGTGTGTGTGTGTATATATATATATACATATATATAAATATACATATATATATATCTTTACATATATATACATATGTGTGTGTATATATTTATATATATATATAAATATATACACACACATATATATAAACATATATATATGTGTGTGTGTATATATATATATGTATATATATAATAAAAATAACAATAGAATGTAATAATAAATCATAAAAACATTTTTTACGTACTCACAGTCATGTTTCCGGCTCTCTCTACAAAAAAATTCAGCTGCTTGTGAAGCTTTAAGCCAAACCACCTCCTTTTCACCGAGCCACTCTTTCCTTTTTATCGGAGGCGTTACTCCTGTCGTTAGCAGCCTCCATGTCTTTATCGCTGATGATGTGAGTGAGTGTGGGGGGCGGGGCCAAGAGCAGCAGCAGGAGGAGCCAATATGGCGGCTCAGTGTGAACTATTTTAACACAAAACAAGTCACATCTGTATATTCCATGTTGTCTTACCCCATATCCTGTTCAAAACTCCACCTGAAAATCTGTACGTATGGCCCAGCCCTACAGTGGTGCACGAGCAGCATGAGGTCACGTGACCTCCACCCTGCAGCCTGACCTCTGACCCTGTGCATGTTAAAGCTGCAGTCACTGAGCTTTAGTCCAGACCCAGCAGCAGGAAACCTCTCCTGGTCCAGGGTCCAGTACTCTCTTGTCAGAGGTTTTGGACTTTGGGTCCAGGTGTGCTGGTGCTCACATTAGCTGGTCCAGGTCTCTAATGCAGCAGAAACCCTTTGTTAATCCTGATTTATTCTTCTGCAGCATGTTCCTAGCATGTCCAGGACATCCCCGGCCATGACTGTTACTCTTCATTTTTTCATTTGTGGCTGCCCCCCCGCTCGGCGTCTCTGTGTGGTCATTAAATCAGCAGAGGCAGCCGAGCAGAACTGAGGGAAACAGGCTGGAGGAGGAGGAGGGTCCTGCTCTCTGCCTGGTGGACCATCAGGATGTTCTACATCTGTAATCTCCACAAACACCTCCTGCATGTCAACGCTCCTCTGTGGGCCACGGGACCACTCCTGCACTCAGACAGGCTGGATCCTGTTTGAGCTGTGAGCAAGTGACTGAGAGACCGGAGAGCCTCAGGAGGAGCCTGTGAGCTGCTTGGACAACAGCAGGAGTGTTAGCACCTTTTTAAGGACGAAGGCAGAGCTACAGGAGCTGCGCTGGAAGTGAGAAGCTAGCATAATCCTGTAAACAGCACCAGCTCATGAGGAGACAACACTGCAAGAACTCAGATTTAGGAAAGTGTGTTTGTCAATTTTTAATTCAAAAATATACAAAACACTTCCTCTAATCCACATTCACTTAACCAGTCCAGATAAATATCTTATTTTAAGGAATAAGAGGCAAAAATAAGGCACTGAAATGTTTGTGATGAAGAGAAAATATCTGCCAATGAAACAAGGAAAGTTTGACTCAGTGAGGGTCTCAAATTAAGGTTCAATATCTGCTCAAGTTAAATTTGTCTTGTCTTATTAGCAGATTATTTTACTTATTATTACAGCAACTCAGGCCTTACTTTTAGTTTTTATATCTTCAAATAAGATCTTAATCAAGACATGTAAGGAAATTGTGGATTAGAATCAGTCAGTGAGATTTTTTTGTCTTGACTCAACAGATTCAGCAGCTTCGCCTTCCTCCTCCTCTCTTTGACGCAGACGCTCGTCGTTTAGTTAGAGAGTTACTTAATTTGTCCCTGTAGGGAAACTGGGGTGTGGCAGGAATCAGACATTTGGCAACAAAATACAAAATACCTTACTAACACTGATGCAGTGGTGAAGATAGACGAAAACACAAAACTCAAACTCTGCTCCACACAGAGGAGAAAAACAAAGGAAACCTGATGGGTCTGACCAGCTAGACATATTTAACGTGACTGTTTCTCATTGTTCGTTTAATATTTGATAGAATTTTGATGCTACATGCTTCCGTATCTGAAGCCCTTCTCACCGTGTCTTAAGGCTGCAGCAAAGCTCCGCCCTCTTCACACCTTCATACTCTTCTCCTTGTTGACTCTGAGGGGACACTCTTAGGCTCTTTCCAAATCCCTAAATTCACCTTCATGGTGATCAGTTTCAGTCAAGGTCGTCCTGTTTCCTCCATATTTGCTCTGCTGTGTTTGTGCCTGTGAGTCAGCGCGCAGGGGAAAAAACTCCTAATGTTTGGTTTGAGCCTTGTTTGGTTCAGACGGCTTTCATACTGAACCATTAACCGATCTGTGGTTCACCTGGAGGCCAACAAAACCCTGTCCACATGGAGAGGAAGACGTTTTTAAAATGTCCTCTGAAGACGGCATCGTCTCAGTAAATGTGTCCGTCCACACGAAACACCGAAGACACTGTAACGCTGCTGCAGACAGACACCAAAACCAGAGAAGAAGACATGGAGCATGCTCATACATCATGAGAAATGTAAACAAACTCTGCTGTCTGCTGTTCTTCGCCAATCACAGGGCCACATAGAGAGACAGCCATTCACAATCACACTCATACCTAAGGACAATTTAGAGTCACCAGTCAACCTCAAGAGCATGTTTTTGGTCTGTGGATGAAACTGGAGTGCCAGAAAGAACCCATGCATGCACAGGGAGGATATGCAAACTCCACACAGAAAGTCCCTGACCTACACAGGGATCAAACCAGCAACCCTCTTGCTGTGAGGCACGTGCACTACCTGCTGCACCACCGTGCTGACAGATATCATTTTGGTGCATTCAAATGTAAATTTGATCAAAATAAAATTTAGTTTTTGTTCAAAACCGTGAATTATTTTCAGCTGTTTAGAGGTCAACATGATTGAATTGTTCGGGAGTGAACCCTCTGCTCTTCTGCTGAAACAGAGCAGAGTCAGATAGAGCGCTCTGATGGCCGAGGTACAGTGAAGTATACGTACAGTGAACTATACGAACATGGAAGTATAGGAACAGTGAAGTTTACGTACAGTGAAGTATACGAAAAGTGAAGAATACGAACAGTGAAGTATACATACAGTGAAGTATAAGAACAGTGAAGTATACCAACAGTGAAGTATACATACAGTGAACTATACGAACATGGAAGTATAAGAACAGTGAAGTTTACGTACAGTGAAGTATAGTACAGTGAAGTATTAGAACAGTGAACTATACGAACATGGAAGTATAGGAACAGTGAAGTTTACGTAAGTGAAGTATAGTACAGTGAAGTATAAGAACAGTGAACTATACGAACATGGAAGTATAGGAACAGTGAAGTTTACGTACAGTGAAGAATACATTCAGTGAAGTATACCAACAGTGAAGTATACATACAGTGAAGTATAAGAACAGTGAAGTATACCAACAGTGAAGTATAAGAACAGTGAAGTATACCAACAGATAAGTATACGTACAATGAAGTATACAAACAGTGAAGTATACAAACAGTGAACTGTGTGTACATTGAAGTTAACGTACAGTGAAGTACATGAACAGTGAAGTATACCAACAGTGAAGTATACAAACAGTGAAGTTTATGAACAGTGAAGTATACATACAGTGAAGTATACAAACAGTGAAGTATACGAACAGTGGAGTATATGAACGGTGAAGTATACGAAAAGTGAAGAATACGAACAGTGAAGTATACATACAGTGAAGTATACGTACAGTGAAGAATACCAACAGTGAAGTATAGGAACAGTGAAGTTTACGTACAGTGAATTATACGAACAGTGAACTATACGAACATTGAAGTATATGAACGGTGAAGTTTACGTACAGTGAAGTATACCAACAGTGAAGTATATGAACGGTGAAGTATACGTACAGTGAAGTATGCGTACAGTGATGTATACATACAGTGAAGTATATGTACAGTGAAGTATTTGAATGGTGAAGTATGCGTACAGTGAAGTATATGAATGGTGAAGTATACGTACAGTGAAGTATATGTTCAGTGCAGTATACAAACAGTGAAGTATACAAACAGGGAAGTATATGTACAGTGGAGTATATGTACAGTGAAGTATACGTACAGTGAAGTATATGTACAGTGAAGTATACGTACGGTGAATTATACGTACATTGAAGTATATGTACAGTGAAGTATACATACAGTGAAGTATATGTACAGTGAAGTATATGTACAGTGAAGTATACATACAGTGACGTATACGTACAGTGAAGTATATGTACAGTGAAGTATACATACAGTGAAGTATTCGTACAGTGAAGTATATGAACGGTGAAGTATACGTACAGTGCAGTATACAAACAGTGAAGTATACAAACAGTGAAGTATATGTACAGTGGAGTATATGTACAGTGAAGTATACGTACAGTGAAGTATATGTACAGTGAAGTATACATACAGTGAAGTATACATACAGTGAAGTATATGTACAGTGAAGTATACGTACAGTGCAGTATACAAACAGTGAAGTATACAAACAGTGAAGTATACGTACAGTGAAGTATACGTACGGTGAATTATACGTACATTGAAGTATATGTACAGTGAAGTATACATACAGTGAAGTATACATACAGTGAAGTATACATACAGTGAAGTATACATACAGTGAAGTATACATACAGTGACATATACGTACAGTGAAGTATATGTACAGTGAAGTATACATACAGTGAAGTATATGAACGGTGAAGTATTCGTACAGTGAAGTATATGAACGGTGACGTTTACATACAGTGAAGTATACGTACAGTGAAGTATTTGCACAGTGAAGTATACATACCAAACTGTGGGCAGACTGTTGTTGTTTCATCCCTGCACATGTTGGTTATTTAAACTCCATACAGCTGGAACGTCCACCTGTACAGGTGTACTTCACTGTCATCCCACAGTCTGGATTATGGCCCATAACGCTTCACTCTGCAGCCCAATAACGTAACAACCTCCTCTGATTGGCTCACAGTCTAACAAAGAGCTGTGCAGGGACACACTGTTGACATCAGATCATCACGTTGTTCTCCTCCAGCTTTTCCATGTGAATCATCAGGGACTGAGATCTGAGCGTTTACAGCATGAACGACGTCGTCCCTGAAAACCCGTGCAGAGTGAAACACGGGCAGCGGCGGCAGTGTAACAGCCGCTTTGTGCTGTGACAAATCCTGGCTGTTGGTATTTAGGCCTGGCTGTGTGCCCCGGAGCCCGAAACAGCAGCAGAGAGGAGAGGAGGACGAGCGTGGAGAGAGAGACAATGAAGGGAGGCGTGCGGGGCGAGCGAGAGACAATGAAGGGAGGCGCGAGCGGCGAGGTGAAGTGTTTGGACTCAAAGGTTGTCCTCACTCACGGCGGACACTAAACGGTCTGTTCTGATCCCTGCTGTGAGTCAATGAAGTGATGGCTCCCTAACAGAGACAAAAGGAGACGAATGAATCCTCAGACGATCAGCCGCCCTCTGACACTCAGAGCTCGCTCTGATGCTCGCCGCCACGGCCAAGAGACTGCAGAGCCTGTTGGTGTGTTTCACTGATCAGTCTGCTGTATGACGATACTGAAACATCAGTCTGCTGTGTGACGATACTGAAACATCAGTCTGCTGTGGGGCGATACGAAACATCAGTCTGCTGCGTGACGATACTGAAACATCAGTCTGCTGCGTGACGATACTGAAACATCAGTCTGCTGCGTGACGATACTGAAACATCAGTCTGCTGCGTGACGATACTGAAACATCAGTCTGCTGCGTGACGATACTGAAACATCAGTCTGCTGCGTGACGATACTGAAACATCGGTCTGCTGCGTGACGATACTGAAACATCGGTCTGCTGCGTGACGATACTGAAACATCGGTCTGCTGCGTGACGATACTGAAACATCGGTCTGCTGCGTGACGATACTGAAACATCAGTCTGCTGTATGACAATACTGAAACATCAGTCTGCTGTGGGGCGATACGAAACATCAGTCTGCTGCGTGACGATACTGAAACATCAGTCTGCTGCGTGACGATACTGAAACATCGGTCTGCTGCGTGACGATACTGAAACATCAGTCTGCTGCGTGACGATACTGAAACATCAGTCTGCTGTATGACGATACTGAAACATCAGTCTGCTGTGTGACGATACTGAAACATCAGTCTGCTGCGTGACGATACTGAAACATCAGTCTGCTGTGGGGCGATACTGAAACATCAGTCTGCTGCGTGACGATACTGAAACATCAGTCTGCTGCGTGACGATACTGAAACATCAGTCTGCTGTGTGACGATACTGAAACATCAGTCTGCTGTGTGACGATACTGAAACATCAGTCTGCTGCGTGACGATACTGAAACATCAGTCTGCTGCGTGACGATACTGAAACATCAGTCTGCTGCGTGACGATACTGAAACATCAGTCTGCTGCGGGGCGATACTGAAACATCAGTCTGCCGCGTGACGATACTGAAACATCAGTCTGCTGCGTGACGATACTGAAACATCAGTCTGCTGCGTGACGATACTGAAACATCAGTCTGCTGTATGACGATACTGAAACATCAGTCTGCTGTGTGACAATACTGAAACATCAGTCTGCTGTGTGACAATACTGAAACATCAGTCTGCTGTATGACAATACTGAAACATCAGTCTGCTGTGTAACGATACTGTAACATTAGTCTGCTGTATGACGATGCTGAAACATCAGTCTGCTGTATGACGATGCTGAAACATCAGTCTGCTGTGTAACGATACTGTAACATTAGTCTGCTGTGTAACGATACTGAAACATCAGTCTGCTGTGGGGCGATACTGAAACATCAGTCTGCTGTATGACAATACTGAAACATCAGTCTGCTGTATGACGATACTGAAACATCAGTCTGCTGTGTAACGATACTGAAACATCAGTCTGCTGTATGACGATACTGAAACATCAGTCTGCTGCGTGACCTTACTGAAACATCAGTCTGCTGTATGACGATACTGAAACATCAGTCTGCTGTGGGGCAATACTGAAACATCAGTCTGCTGTGTGACGATACTGAAACATCAGTCTGCTGTGTGACGATACTGTAACATCAGTCTGCTGTATGACGATGCTGAAACATCAGTCTGCTGTGTGACAATACTGAAACATCAGTCTGCTGTATGACGATACTGAAACATCAGTCTGCTGCGTGACGATACTGAAACATCAGTCTGCTGCGGGGCGATACTGAAACATCAGTCTGCTGTATGACGATACTGAAACATCAGTCTGCTGTGGGGCAATACTGAAACATCAGTCTGCTGTATGACGATACTGAAACATCAGTCTGCTGTGTGACGATACTGAAACATCAGTCTGCTGTATGACGATACTGAAACATCAGTCTGCTGTGGGGCGATACTGAAACATCAGTCTGCTGTATGACGATACTGAAACATCAGTCTGCTGTGGGGCAATACTGAAACATCAGTCTGCTGTGGGGCGATACTGAAACATCAGTCTGCTGTGGGGCGATACTGAAACATCAGTCTGCTGTGGGGCGATACCGAAACATCAGTCTGCTGCGTGACGATACTGAAACATCAGTCTGCTGCGTGACGATACTGAAACATCAGTCTGCTGTATGACGATACTGAAACATCAGTCTGCTGTGTGACGATACCGAAACATCAGCTGTATGACGATACTGAAACATCAGTCTGCTGTATGATGATACTGAAACATCAGTCTGCTGTGGGGCAATACTGAAACATCAGTCTGCTGTGGGGCGATACTGAAACATCAGTCTGCTGTGTGACGATACTGAAACATCAGTCTGCTGTGTGACGATACTGAAACATCAGTCTGCTGCGTGACGATACTGAAACATCAGTCTGCTGTATGACGATACTGAAACATCAGTCTGCTGTGTGACGATACTGAAACATCAGTCTGCTGCGTGACGATACTGAAACATCAGTCTGCTGCGTGACCTTACTGAAACATCAGTCTGCTGCGTGACGATACTGAAACATCAGCTGTATGACGATACTGAAACATCAGTCTGCTGTGCGGCGATACTGAAACATCAGTCTGCTGCGTGACCTTACTGAAACATCAGTCTGCTGCGTGACAATACTGAAACATCAGCTGTATGACGATACTGAAACATCAGTCTGCTGTGGGGCGATACTGAAACATCAGCTGTATGACGATACTGAAACATCAGTCTGCTGTATGATGATACTGAAACATCAGTCTGCTGTGGGGCGATACTGAAACATCAGTCTGCTGTGTGACGATACTGAAACATCAGTCTGCTGTGGGGCGATACTGAAACATCAGTCTGCTGTGTGACGATACTGAAACATCAGTCTGCTGTGGGGCGATACTGAAACATCAGTCTGCTGTGTGACGATACTGAAACATCAGTCTTCTGTGGGGCGATACTAAAACATCAGTCTGCTGTGTGACGATACTGAAACATCAGTCTGCTGCGTGACGATACTGAAACATCAGTCTGCTGCGTGACGATACTGAAACATCAGTCTGCTGTGGGGCGATACTGAAACATCAGTCTGCTGCGTGACGATACTGAAACATCAGTCTGCTGCGTGACCTTACTGAAACATCAGTCTGCTGCGTGACGATACTGAAACATCAGCTGTATGACGATACTGAAACATCAGTCTGCTGTGCGGCGATACTGAAACATCAGTCTGCTGCGTGACCTTACTGAAACATCAGTCTGCTGCGTGACAATACTGAAACATCAGCTGTATGACGATACTGAAACATCAGTCTGCTGTGGGGCGATACTGAAACATCAGCTGTATGACGATACTGAAACATCAGTCTGCTGTATGATGATACTGAAACATCAGTCTGCTGTGTGACGATACTGAAACATCAGTCTGCTGTGTGATGATACTGAAACATCAGTCTGCTGTGGGGCGATACTGAAACATCAGTCTGTGATGATACTGAAACATCAGTCTGCTGTGGGGCGATACTGAAACATCAGTCTGCTGTATGACGATACTGAAACATCAGTCTGCTGCGTGACGATACTGAAACATCAGTCTGCTGTGTGACGATACTGAAACATCAGTCTGCTGTGTGACGATACTGAAACATCAGTTTGCTGTGTGATGATACTGAAACATCAGTCTGCTGTATGACGATACTGAAACATCAGTCTGCTGCGTGACGATACTGAAACATCAGTCTGCTGTGGGGCGATACTGAAACATCCGTGTTTCCACTGAGGCAGGCCCGATGGCCTAGAACAGGGGTAGGCAACCTGCAGCTCTTCTGCCCCACACTGGTGTTTGTTTCATTATTATCTCTGATTTCTTGATGTTGTTTCTTTAGCATCATCTAATATAATGGTAATAATTTTATTTCTATAGCACCTTTAAAAACATGTTTACAAAGTGCTTTAACAGACCAAACAAAAGCAGAAAATGACAGAACTCTGGAGACAATATCAGGTCAAACAGAGATCAACAGAGTCAAAGGAAAAGACACAGAGGTTAAAATAAAGCAACAAAAGGAGAGAAAATGGTAAACTGGAGACGACTGATGTATTAGAGGAATACTCTATATTAGCACAGGTTAAAATGTCAATATGTACATATGAAGAACATTAGAAAAGAATGTGTTTTGTTTAATTTATAATGATAAGGAGACTATAGGACAATAAATAGTTACATAGATAAATAGATGACAGTTGGTAGTTGACGACATCACATCAGGAAATTGGAAAGAAGAGGGTGGGTAGAGGACGGATAAACAAAGGAAGTCTATCAAAACATGAGACGATGGTAAAAACAGGACTAAAAAGGAAAGTAAGAACAGCAGAGATTAGAAATAGTTAAATAAGTAGTTGTAAAATATGTAGATAAAATAGAATAAAATAAATAACTAACCAGTAAACAAGTATGTAAGCAGTAAAAAGTGTCATGTTAAACAAAGTCTAAAAAAGTTAGTTTAAAGATGGGATTTCAAAGATGTCACTGATTCAGCACGCCTTATCTCCTCGGGCAGGACGTCCCAAAGTCGAGGAGCTCTGACAGCAACGGCTCGATCACCTTCAGTCTGAAGCCATTGAGCTGCACCCACATTTCTTTCATTAAATGAATATTTTCTTTATTTTTGATAAGATAGATAGATAGATAGATAGATACTTTAATAATCCTTCACAGGAAATCACAATTGTTACAGCAGCTGTGCAAAAACAAACAGAGCTGCGTGTAACAGGCTGCCGCCTCACCGGCGCCCCTGAGACATAATAAAACGTTGCCTTCACTCTCTCTCCGTCTGGCGGTCTCCCATGTGCACCTACAGCTGCATTTCACAGCGGTCTGGTTCAGCTCGCTACGGCGTACATGTACTGCTGTTTCCACCGTCGGATGAGGAGAAGAAGTGACCATATAACCGACCCGTGCCATCCCAGTTTTTGGCTACTCTCTGAGGAGGTGCAGAGGGTACAAACCGACTCTAAAGGGCGGAGCTAAAGGCGCTGCAGTCACAAAAACCATCAATCCCCAAGTGGACGTCGGCACTAAACCACGATCCATGGAGAACTGGAGTGCTGGTCTGCTGCAGACCGTGAGGAATTCACTTATGGTGTGATCTTCTTGTCCCAGCTCACACCCCGTCCCTCAAGTGAAGTCACGGTTGGGGGAGACAAGATCAGGGTTCACGCCTCTAAACTGTACCAAACTGTCCTGGACCAAATCAGACCACCTGGAAACGAGGCAAATACATAGTTCGAGCTTCTGTGCCGACTCTTTTGTACCATGTGCAGCGCTGATATTCAGTGTGATGCCATGCAAAAAGTCAGGGACTATCCCTTTAATGGGAGCACACCTCCACTCTGCATGAGGCTTCATCTCTGAAACAGTCTGTTCTGAGCAGGGCTGGAACAGCAGGGTTTATGTGCACGCCAGAATCAAACATCAGAGGGTGTTTCCAGGAGTCAGGCTTCAAAAGGACAATTGGACAGGAGTAAACCATGTGACCTTGAATGTCTGTGCTCAGCCGTGGTGAGAAGGTCATGCTTAGACAGCTGGGGTCATGACGGAAACCATCTCACTGATGACAGCCTCAGTCGGTGTTAGGATCAGCTGAGATAACTGAGCTGTGACCTCCAAACACTGGTCTGATAAGCAGGAGCCTCTCGATGGAGCATCCTCCTCAGACGGTGAACCAGAGAGCATGTTGTTGGAGCGTCCGTCTGTCCGTCTGCTCGCTCTGCTTCAGTTCACCCTGACAGAAAAATGTGAGTCTGTGATTTTTAGGCTTTTAGTGTTTGAGTCCTCAGACTGTGTGAGAACATAATGATGCTCTCTGAGAGGTTTTCCTCCATCAGCTGATGCAGACAGATCGATACTCTGACATGTCTCTAACAGCTTCAGCCTCTTAGACCAGGACCACCTGAAACCGGCTCTGACCCTGGTTTATGGATCTGACGGGTTCAAACCAGGCAGGGACTCAGAGGAGAGCTGGAGCTCCACAAAGGGCTGCAGGACAACATGCTGAACACAGACTGTTTCTGACCTCACACAGAGGGGAGGTGATGACTAACAACTGGAGATTTTCAGCTTGGAAGGTTTGAGACAGGCCTGAGATTTACAGCAGACATCAATCAATCAATCAGTCAACCAATCAGCTGGTCAGTCAACCAGTCTTTATTTGTTCAGCTCCAGTTCATAACAGTGTTATCTCAAGACACTTTACAACAGAGCAGGCTGAAGACAAACTCTTCATTTACACACACACATATATAAATACATATAATAAATATATTTCTATAAACACATACATCCATCCAGAGATGGATCTGTCCAGACAGAGACAAAGGGACTAAATTAAGAATTTATGATAGAGACAAACCCATGGACGCCCAGATCATGAATCTGTCCTCATCACATTTGTCTCTGCTGAATATAGATTCAATCAATCAATCTTCTGTCAATCTTAGGCAGTGATATGGCCTAAAAATAAAATACCGGTTTTTTTTCAACAACACTCGATTTACGGTTTGAATCGTTTTTCCCTCAAAAAAAAAAAAAAAACAACTCAGAATGACACAAACATGACATGAATCAAGTTTTGCCTTTTGGTTATCAAAATCTATTCCAAAATCCAAACAGAATGTCCCTCAAACACTGAAAGCTGAGCTATTTTCACAGCATCTTAACATGAACTCTCTGATCAATGTTTAATCTCATTTTAAAACCAAACATTAGCCTGAGCCTGTGCTTGTTCAAAATCTGACAGGGCCTACAGTCATGAAAACTGTACATTTTCAATATTTATATTTTCAAACATTGCAACCACTTACAACTGGAGTAAGTCAAGAAAAAATATAATTTAATGAATATATTGCCCAGCCCTAATAGCACCATATTTGTCTTTGTTAAATATAAATGTATTAAAGGTAAGCCCCTAGAGATGTGGCATCTCATTTTCAGAGGGTCCTCATGTCTATATGGTTGTAAAGATAGTTACTATGGGTGAACAATCAATTCATCCATGGAGAGAGAGATCAATCTAATATTAACATTAATATCTACAATGAATATAATCTGGAGAGGAATGATGGTGATTGATATAACAGCATCTAGCTGATCTGCCATTAAAATGGTTTAACTGGTCTAAAAGTCTGAATGTATGTTGAATTTATATTAAATGATGTTTCTGTTGATGGTTGATGCAGGATAGAGCTCGTGGAGTGGAGCAGGTCCACAGCAGCAGGTCATCATGATTGTTTGTCAAGGTCACACTGATATATGTGTGCTGTTTGTCAAGGTCACACTGATATATGTGTGCTGTTTGTCAAGGTCACACTGATATATGTGTGCTGTTTGTCAAGGTCACACTGATATATGTGTGCTGTTTGTCAAGGTCACACTGATATATGTGTGCTGTCTGCAGGAACTACCATGGATTTAATTTAGTTGATCTCTTGGGACTGTAATGAACGGAGACAAATATGGTAGGGATGCACTTGTGGTCTGGGCACCCATGAGTTCATCACTACCATAAATTCTTACTTCCAGTAAGACTTTTATTGATTATACTTCTATAAATTTTTCACCACAACCACACAGACATGAGGACCCTCCTCTAATAAATTTGTTTGCAGCAGAAACAAATTTGACGACGACAGGTCTATGATTGGTCCATTGATCTGTCACTAGCTTTAGTTCTTACTTTAGTCCACTTGTCTCCACTTACCTCCCTCCCTTTGCCCACACACCCAACACAGCATCGTGTGGATTTGCTGTTCATCATGAGACTGGGGTCCACATTCAAGATTTCCTGCTGCTTAACAGAAGGTTTTTTCTTGCCGCCATGATGGAGGGATTCATGATTGGCTATATGGATTCATGTTGGGTGTTGGATGTATATATTTGTATATATATGTATATGTGTATTTTTATATGTATATATGTATCTATGCATATATGTGTATCCATAATATGAAGAGCTTTGTGCTCTATTATAAAGTGTCTTGAGATAACACTTGTTATGAATTGGCGCTATACAAATAAAGATTGATTGATTGATTGATAATGATATCAACTGTAGGAGGGCACTGAGGCGCTGCAGGTTAATGCATGTGCCTCACAGTTTGCACGTTCTCCCTGTGCATGCGTGGGTTTTCTTTGAGCACTCCCACTTCCATGATAATGGCTTTGGAAATATCAGCATATAGGACATCCATCACCTTAAAAGTTCTTGAAGGACCAGTGAAAACTGTCTTGATTGTGTGTTGTAGAGTTCTGTCTATTTTTGGTTTGACTGTACGATGGCTGCAGTGAAAGTTTTCATTTATTAAAACATGATCGTTGTTGTTGTGAAGAGGACGGTGTCCTGGAGTTTTTCAGACTGAAGTCTCTGTGATCCAGGTGTGTGTGCAGGTGAGTTCAGGTACGGTGGTTTGGTGGTGGTGCTCTCAGGCTTCATGTTGAAGCTTCAGAGCTGTGACAGCATCAGTCAGCATCACTCCCTCACTTCAGACTCTCTCCTCATGACGTGTGCACGCTGCATCCCTCTGTCATGATGAGAGAAGCTGAGTCAGCAATCACGCCTCTCGCTGCCACGACGGCGCGGTCTTGACCCCAGACGACCCCGTCATGGCGAGGGGGAGAGCAGTCATGAGTCAGCTGACGAGCCAGAGTGTTAATGTGTTTAATCAGAGGCTGTGATGATGATGATGATGATGATGATGGTGATGATGATGATGAGTGAGAGACTCGCACCCCTGGCTGTGTGTGTGTGTGTGGGGGGGGGGGGGGGGGGGGTCCTCTGAGGTTAAGGGGCATCAGACACAATCACCAATCTAATCAATAACAGGGAGAGGGCGGCAGCTCGGCCGTGTGCAGCAGGAGAGAGAGCAGAGGGGGGGCGGTCACTGTTCACTTCAGTCTGACTGAGTCACACGTGAGCGCCACCTCGGGCACAACAAGCACAACAAACAAACACACCTGTGACAGCACAGGGGCCTCACACACTGATGTCTGCAGGAGCATCATGAGGCTCCAGAGGCTCATGTTTATCTCAGGATAAGGCCATGTGAGTGCAGGGCTGGGAAACATGGACCAAAATCACACTTTCATATTTTTTTACCAGTTTTAATACACAGTGTACATCAAGTTTCTTTTCTCTGTAAAGATGTAATTAATAGTCCCATCCACTTTATTAGTGCAGCACAGTTTTAGAAACGTTCACCAAAGTCCTGCACGAAACCACAGTCTGAAATAAAAGTAAGTAAAACAACAGAAAACAGATTAAAAAAAAAATCATGAAAACAGTAAAATCAACTACTAAAGACATTATAGCATATTCAAACATTCAGTAAAAGCATGAGTAGAGAACACACAGCGCTCATGCTGGATTTAAAGATGATGAATAAAAACAGGTTTTAGGACGAGCTCACGTGTGCAGGTGGGACACTCTGGTTTCAGGAGGTCGTCCCAGAGAGGGGACACAGCAGAAGAGGCTTTAGTCTGACTTTAGGGACGATAAAGAGAAGCTGCTGTAATGAGGAGCAGATCCGTTTAAAGATTTAAAATCAAACAATAAAATCTGAAAATGGAGACAGTGGAGAGAGGACAGGACGAGGCCAACTCTGAGCAGATTTCTATATTCATGATTGACAGGTGAACATGGACAGATAGATGATTTGATTTCACACCCATCGATCCACATCACCAAAACATATAAACATAAATATATAACATATTGTGCACATTTATGAAGTTTTGGTAAGGCCTGTTCAGGTGTTAGTCTCTCTGACTTTAGTCATAAATCAACACACTGTCAGGATGGACTTCAGATAATGACTCTTGAATGCACAGAAACTAGATTACGAACATGCAGTCCAAATTATGGGGGGGGCAGGTGGTCCTGGTTTGACTCTGTCCGTCTGCACTTCATCTTCTATCAATAATGTCATCAATGCCCAGATTATATCTATTGATTGATTTATTTTTAATCATAGATGCACAGTATCAGAACAATATTGGCATCGGTAGATATAAAATCATTTTTAATAAATATTCTGGAACAAATATCGCGTATGTTGGCTGTTGTTGGAGCGGGGAGAAAAATGTCTGCTGAATTCAAACAACTTTTCAAAAACTTGGGAAGTTAATCTGGAGAAATATTCCAAACAGGAAACTTTTCATGAGACTTTATGTGAATTAAATTTAAATTGGGGTTAATTTAATGAAGTGTATAATTTTCAAACCTAAATATAAAGGTGCTGTTGTATCACAGGCAGAATAACGGAATAAAAACATTTCACACATTAATTTATAATTAAAGTTTAGCAAGTTTGATCATTTTACTGATAAATCAGTTTCAGCTTCTCTTTATGGCCAGGGGCTCAGATGTGTGTCCTCAATAGTCCACATATGTGCACGTGATGGAGGAGTGCACGTGCATGTAGGGGGCGTGGCCTCAATCCCCCTGCAGTAAACAGTGACACTGACGGTACAGTGAGAGACCGATGGACGGGGACAGAGGAGCTAGATGGACGGACCTGCAGAGACCATGTTCAAGACTTTGATCAGGTTTAAACTTCAGACCAGGTTTTAGGCTTCAGACCAGGTGTTGGACTTTGGACCAGGTTTTAGACTTAATCAGATTCAAGAATTTGAACTTTGAAAATTCAAACAAGGTTAAAACTTTAGACCAGGATTAGGATTTAACCAGGCTTAAGACCTCGGTTTGACTTAAAATTCAGACCAGTTTTTAGACTTTGGACCAGGTTTAAGACTTTATTCAGGGTTTTAGGCACTAGACCAGGTTTCAGACTTAATAAGGTTCAAGACTTTGATTAGATTTGAACTTCAGACCAGGTTTATAACTCACAGTCAGGTTTAAATCTTTGATCAGATTTAAAGTTAAGACCAGTTTTTAAACTTTAATCCAGGTTAGACTTAAAACAGGTCTTGACTTCAGAGTAGAGTTTAGACCTTCTCTTTGTGAAGTATCTGGAGATAACATTTGTTATTATTTGGTGTGATACACAAAAAGATTGATTGATCGATTGGTCAGTTGATTGATTGATTGATTGATTGATTGGTTGGTTGATTGATTGATTGATCGATTGGTCAGTTGATTGATTGATTGATTGATTGATTGATTGGTTGGTTGATTGATTGATTGATTGATTGATTGATTGATTGATTGATTGATCGATTGGTCGGTTGATTGATTGATTGATTGTCATCATGGATGTTCAGCAGACCGATCTGCAGCAGCTCTCTCATAGAGATCTGGACCAACATCTCTGAGCTCCTTGTTGAACCTGTGACACCTGAGTCCAGGAGGTCCTGATGGAGGTCCGTCTCTGGTTAACCCTTGATGGTCCACGTCCTTCTTCTCATTCAGCTGTTCTCTGAGCTGCTCTCAGACTCTGAGCCTCTGTATTTGTGCAGAGCAGACAGATTTATTCCTTGAAGGATCTGTTAGTGGTTGAGTTCTTCAGATAAAGATTTCTGAGGAAATTATATTCAGTTTGTCTGAATCACATTAGCGTGGTGGCAGAAAAGTCTGAAATGAATATCTCAGAACTTTGGAGAACTTCATTAGTCAGCCTGGTGAAACACCCAGGAGCAGGATGGAAATGAGTGTTGGTGAATCGATGTGGAAAATTCAGGAAACAGCCGTTAGAGAGCTGGGCTCCACGGGTCCACCACGAGGACCAGACTCATGGAGAAGGACCACAACCTGCAGGACCATCAGAGACCTGCTGGACCATGTGTGGTGAAGGTCTGCAGCTGCAGCATGGACACTCTGACACCAGTCTGTCTGGGTCTCAGTCTGGACAGTTTGGACTTTGTCCTTCTTGACCTTCATGGTGATTCAGGTCCATCACCTGTAACTTCAGGATGACCTTCAAGGACAGGGACAGCATTGTCTCTGTTAATTTGTCCATCCTCAGGGGTCAGGGCATGACTCTCAGATGATTTACCAGAGATCCTCTTCAGGCCCTGTCCACATGTCCCAGAAGATCCAATGAAGTGATTAATCTTTGAAGTCAAAGGTCAAACAGTCAGTGTTACAGGGCCTCCTGTTCATCATTTACTTTTGAGTTTGTTCTTGAGAATATGAATTCACACAAGAACACTGAGTAAAGCTAAGGTGATGTTCATCAGGTTTTGTCCAAATATTAACTTAAGTACAAGGATGAAGTTTTTAGATTATGAAGGTCAAATGACATAGGTCAAGGTCATGGAGTCCAATGGCTTTCTATGGCTTGCGGGACAAACACGATATTCTATAAACACTTCAGAGATTTTCATCACAGCTGAGGTTGGGGGGCTGTAACAGCTGAGGCAGAGTAAGGGGGACATGTTAAAGGTGGACACCATCCTACAGGAAGGATCAGGCCCAGAAATGTAGTCAGATCTTCAGTCATGCTTCAGTCAGTCTTTAATCAGGCTCTATTCAGGCTTTAGTCAGGCTTCAGTCAGGCTATAGTCAGATCTTCTGTCAGATCTTCAGTCATGCTTCACTCAGGCTTTAGTCAGATCCTCTTTCGGATCTTCAGTCAGGCTTCAGTCAGATCTTCACTCAGGCTATAGTCAGATCGTCTATCGGATCTTCAGTCAGGCTTTAGTCAGGCTTTAGTCAGATCTTCAGTCAGGCTTTAGTCAGATCTTCACTCAGGCTATAGTCAGATCTTCTTTCGGATCTTCAGTCAGGCTTTAGTCAGGCTTTAGTCAGATCTTCAGTCAGGCTTTAGTCAGATCTTCACTCAGGCTATAGTCAGATCCTCTTTCGGATCTTCAGTCAGGCTTCAGTCAGATCTTCACTCAGGCTATAGTCAGATCGTCTATCGGATCTTCAGTCAGGCTTTAGTCAGGCTTTAGTCAGATCTTCAGTCAGGCTTTAGTCAGATCTTCACTCAGGCTATAGTCAGATCTTCTTTCGGATCTTCAGTCAGGCTTTAGTCAGGCTTTAGTCAGATCTTCAGTCAGGCTTTAGTCAGATCTTCACTTAGGCTATAGTCAGATCTTCTTTCGGATCTTCAGTCAGGCTTTAGTCAGGCTTTAGTCAGTTCTTCCATCAATCAATTAATCAAACTTTATTTGTATTGCATTTTTCATAAAAGTCTTGTAGCACAAAGTGCTTTACATAAAAAGAAAAGAAATAAAGAAATAAATAAAAAGTAGAAAATTGAATCTAATGACAAAACAAAACCCCACACACCCTCACGACCAACATACCGCTAACACACTCACTTATGCACTAGGGGTGTAAATCATCAGTTTCATGACGATACGATACGATATCGATTCTTTAGACAACAATACGATATTTGCCGATTTCACAAAGTCTGCCACAATTCGATTTCGATTCGATTCAGGGGCCTATCACAATCAGCTGCATTTCAGCTGAAACAAGAAAGAATAGAATAGAATAGAATAAACCTTTATTCGTCCCACATGGGGAAATTTGCAATGTCGCAGCAGCAAAGGGGACAGCGTTGATAAAGAATAAGTATAAAAATGGTATAAAAAATAGCATGAAAAATGGTAGTATTTACATTATTCTACCAGTGTAAATATAAAAAGGCAGCCTGTCACTGAAGGAGCTGCACAGGGCTGTCAGAGTGTCCTGCAGGGGGTGGGAGTCCCTCTCCAGCATGGATGCCAGCTTCATCAGCATCCTCCTTTCTCCCACCACCTGCACTGAGTCCAGGGGGCACCCCAGGACTGAGCTGGCCTTCCTGATCAGTCTGTCCAGTCTGTTCCTGTCTGCAGCCGAGATGCTGCTGCCCCAGCAGACCACTCCATAAAAGATGGCTGATGCCACCACAGAGTCAAAAAAGGTCCTCAGGAGAGCTCCCTGCACTCCAAAAGACCTCAGTCTCCTCAGCAGGTACAGTCTGCTCTGGCCCTTCCTGTAGAGAGCACTCGTGTGGTCAGACCAGTCCAGTTTATTGTTTAGGTGAACACCCAGGTATTTGTAAGAGTCCACAATCTCAATGTCCAAGCCCTGAATGTTCACCGGTGTTGGGTGGGGGGGTCTACGCCTACGGAAGTCCACCACCAGTTCCTTGGTCTTCCTCGCGTTGATCTGGAGGTGGTTCCGTTGGCACCAGTCCACAAAGTCCTGGGTCAGTCCTCTGTACCCCCGGTCATCGTCCTCTGTGACGAGGCTGACAATCGCAGAGTCGTCAGAGAACTTCTGCAGGTGGCAGCTGTCTGACCTGTACATGAAGTCCGCCGTGTACAGGGTGAAGAGGAACGGAGCCAGGACGGTTCCCTGTGGGGCCCCTGTACTGCAGACCACCATGTCAGATACCGTGCCCTCACATACTGCGGTCGGTTTGTGAGGTAATCCTGGATCCAGCCCGATAGGTGGTGGTCCACCCCCGTGTGCTCCAGCTTGTCCCTCAAGAGAAGAGGCTGGATGGTGTTGAACTCACTGGAGAAGTCAAAGAACATGATCCTCACAGTGCTCTCTGGCTTCTCCAGGTGAGACAGAGCTCTGTTCAGGAGGAAGATGACAGCATCATCCACCCCGATGCCAGGCTGGTAGGCAAACTGAAGCGGGTCCATTGATGAGTTCACCAGAGGCCGGAGGTGAGAAAGAACCAGCCTCTCCAGAGTCTTCATCAGATGGGACGTCAGTGCCACCGGCCTGTAGCTGTTCAGGTCCTTGGGGTGCGGTGTTTAAGGCACTGGTACCACGCAGGATGTCTTCCACAGCTCTGGTACCCTCCCCAGCATCAGGCTCATGTTAAAGATGTGCTCCACAATCCCACACAGCTGGTCTGCACAGGACTTGAGGAGCCTGGAGCTGATGCCATCCGGACCTGCAGCCTTCTTGGTCTTAAGTTTCCTGAGCTCTGTCTCACCTGGGTGGACGTGAGGGACAGGTGGGAGGAGGGGGGCTGGGTGCTGGAGGGTGTGGGTTGGGGTGTTGGCCTTCTGTCGGGAGTAGCAGTTGGGGGTGGTGGTTGAGGGCTGGAGGTCGTGGAAAGGGGGGAGGAGGTTAGGGTGGGACAACGACCTGGAGATGTAGATGAGGGGAGTTGCAGCAGGGCTGGCAGGGTGGGGGGAGGGGCAGGTGTCTGGTCAAACCTGTTGAAGAACAGGTTTAGATCGTTCACCCACTTCTGGTGCCCCACAGCTGGAGAGTCTGGCTCCTTGTGGCCTGAGATGGTCTTCAGGCCCCTCCAGACTCCGTTGACATTTCTTTGCTGCAGCTGGTCCTCCATCTTCCTCCTGTAGTTGTCCTTCCCCTCTCGGATCTTCCTCCTCAGCTCCTTCTGCACAGCCTTCAGCTCCTCCTTGTCTCCTGACCTAAAGGCTCTCTTCTTCTCCTTCAGGAGAGCCTTTATGTCTGGATTGATCCAGGGCTTGTTGTTTGAGAAGCACCGTACAGTCCTGGTGGGTACAGTGTTCTCTACACAGAAGTTAATATAGTCAGTGATACAGTCCGTAAGGTTATCTATGTCCTCCCCGTGAGGATCACAGAGCTCCTCCCACACAGTTGACTCGAAACTGTCCCTCAGAGCCTCTTCAGTCTCCTCGGACCATCTCTTCACTGTACGGGTCACAGCTGGCTGCCTGTGGACAAGGGGTTTGTACACAGGCTGGAGATAAACCAAGTTGTGGTCTGATCTCCCCAGGGGAGGGAGGGGTGATGACTTGTATGCATCTTTGGTGTTTGCATACAGTAAGTCCAGTATTTTATTGTCTCTGGTGTGGCAGGTAACATACTGGGTGAAAGTGGGCAGACTGGAGGATGGAGGGGCATGATTAAAGTCACCAGAGATGAGGAGGAGGGCCTGAGGGTGTTTGGTCTGTAGCCAGCTTACTGCAGAGTGCAGGATCTCACACGCGGCTACGGCATTACCAGACGGCGGGACATACGCAGCTATCGCGATAACATGCGAGAACTCGCGCGGGAGGTAATATGGCCGCAGGCTAACAGCTAACAGTTCAATGTCTCTACAGCAGATCTGCTCCGTGACAGTGATGTGCCCCGAGTTACACCATCTATCATTCACAAATACTGCCAGCCCCCCTCCTTTCCTCTTACCGCTCTCCACTGTCCTGTCCGCCCGCGAGAGATGGAAGCCGTCCAGTGTAGCGGCCGTGTCCTGGGTTAGCGTGGTTAGCCATGTCTCTGTAAACACCAGGATGCTACACTCCTGATACTCCTATTGATGCCGGGTCAGCGCTGCCAGCTCATCCATCTTATTGGGGAGAGATCTCACATTCCCCATAATAACGGACGGGAGGACGGGTCTGTATCTTCTCCTCCCGGCTCGACGACGGACTCCGGCACGGCACCCCCGTCTCCTCCTCTTCAGCTCGCGGGGTACGTCGGGTCTCTCCTGGGGCAGCACCGTCGTGTTACAGAGCGCTAACAGCTGATCCTTACTGTAAACAATAGGACCATGGCTCCTCACGGTATCTCCAGACACGGTGGAAAACAGTGAAAAACACAGCAGAACCACCAGAGTAAGCCCAAACACTCTGGTTTCCATTGTGCAATCTAATAAGGTAAAATAATTTACAAAAAGTAACTAAAGTAACTAAAAAAACAAAGGAAAACACTCAAACGAGCAGGAGCTGCTGTAACCGGCTGCCACTCGAGCAGCGCCGGAAGCGGATAAGACATACAAAGCAATTTTGATGTTTTGACAATTTTATCACTGAACTGTGAAACGATGTGCTGGCCTTTGGGTATGATAGTTTATAGGGATTATAACCATCTGTATGATCTTATCGTGTTTTAAAATTAAAATTGGGTTAATTAGTAATCAGGTGCTTTTTTGCCCCCACAATTACCTTATGGGTCTAATTGTTACTTTGTGATGTTAGTATATTGCAAATTTCCCCATGTGGGACGAATAAAGGTTTATTCTATTCTATCATATCAAGTAATGATGCAAAATAATAATACAAATTGTTGTGTTATTATTTTATTTTTATTATTATTGACCTCCGACATTTGACTATGCTCTATCAAACTAAAAATGTGCAATTCAGATTTTAATTAAATCCAAACATTTCTCATGTTCGAAGAAGAACTATTAACTTAACTAACTTATAATTGATCTTGTTTTACTGTGATGCCTGGTGACCACAGTTTGTATGTCAGTGTGATTAGACTTTGCTTCACTGTTTAATGGAAGGTGTGGTGGAAGAATTAGAATAAGCTCTCACCTTTTGTACAATAAGTACTTTCATTAATCATTTGGCTACAAAATCAAATGATGAGGTAACTTACTGTACTCGTGTCATTAGGCACGCCTGTCGTGTGCGTGCAGTATGCATCCTCTGCGGTCAGATCGACCCTATCTTACCCGGATACAGCAGTGCTATTTTCTGATTGGCTGATATGTCAAGCTCCCGTTTAGTGCTATGATGCTCAGAGCGTCTTGCTACATGTTCCAAAGCACATACAGCAGTGTCACTCAGTGGGTGCTACATAATAAATTTTAATGCATGAGAAATACCCTGTGTGGCGTGTGAGAGAGCGAAAAGGTTCAAATGTGTATCTTAAAGATAACGGTGTTGATTGATGTATTGACTTTCCATCGATTTGATTGGATAGTTGCTCAACCAATCGATGGATCGATCCAGATCGATGGATTATTACACCCCTATTATGCACACACCCAAAGCTATAGTCAGATCCTGACTGAAGTTTAAAGAAAGCCTCTCAGAGTTGCTGTTGCTGCTTTTGCAGAGACAAAAATATAAAAATATAATTTAACTCTCAACCTTGATAAACCGTGTTACCCAGCCCTAAATAAATGCTGTCAGGATTCATCCAGACGATGCTCCCTCTAAAACGATCTCACTCTGAGCAGATGTTCAGATATAAAGGCTGTCACTGAAACATCATCAGACAGTGAGTCTGATCCTCAGACTGAATCAGACTGCAGCTCCAGAGCAGAGCAGCACGTGGACGATGTTCTGAGGAAACATCTTCATTTAGAGGAGGAAATTAAAAGACCAGACTGAGCGAGCGTGTTCACGTCTCTGCGTCTGAGTAATTAGATAGTTGTCTGCTCGTAGACCTCTGATGGGCTTTATTGATCGTCTTCTCTCAGGTCTGATCGGAGCTAACGGAGCGTCACCGGGGAACAAGGGAACACAGAGAGCCTGCCCTCAGGCTGAGAGGCTGCTGCAGCTGCTTCAGTCCGCAGGAGGGTTTGGTCTGTGCTGATGGATCAGGTCCTGAGTCCACCAACAGGCTGGAAGCACTATAAGACTGATCCTGATCTAATCATTTCAGAACATGTTTTTGCTCACATGAAAGCACTGTAGTATATATGTCAGGCCTGTGAGAGGCGCTGTGACGCTGCTGCAGACACCAGAACCAGAGAAGAAGACACAGAGCATGCTCATAAAACATGTCCGCTGTAAACAAACTCTGCACAAACCAGAGCAGCTTTTAACGCTCGCCAACGGACCATAGGGGACACCAGATAGCACAGGAACGTATTACAATATAACACCTGTAGAGTTGTCCTCAGAGAAACTGTCAGTGAGGATCAGTCCTCCTGCTGTGTCGAGCTGGACTGACTCAGTCTGGAGTCTAAACCAGTTCTTGAACCAGTCCATGTTCCTGGGTCCTGTGATGAGCTGCTGTAGACGCTGAGGGATGTTTACATGTTGATATTTACATGGATGTTGTTCCTGAGCAGAAAGTGACTCTGTGGGATCAGAACTTTATTATTCAGTTTGTTCTCTGCAGTGTTAATTTTGACAGCACTTTTTAATTTAGTGTTAGTTTTAGTCTTTTGCCTGAAATATCTTTTAGTTTTTGTCATAGTTTAGGCTCTAAATTTTTTTCATTATAGTCTAGTTTTAGTTGATGAAATTTCACAACATTTTAGTCGATGAAATCTGCTGTAAATGTAGTCGACTAAAATATGAAGTGTAAAGGGTAAGGCATTTTTTATGTTTCCTTGAATTTCTGAAGTCATGTTTTACACTTGGATAAAATCAAACATCTAATAACCCTTTATTGAATGCTAGTAAAGTCTGAATGTATAAATGAAGAGAAACAAATTGAACTTTTGTGTGAAATGCAGTCACCTTTATTTAGGCTACCTGGCAGAGCATCTCAGTTACAATACCAGAACTGACAACAAACAGTGAACCTGCTCTACATGAATATATCAATTCATAAAGAGAGGAGCTCTGATTGGATCGCTCCACAACTTATCCCACCACCACCAAGCTAAGGCAGCTGTGATTGGATATATTCCTAACTTGTCCCTACTTTCTACATGACCAAATTAGGTCTGATTGGATTATGTCTCTGTCAAACATTTTAGTCTAGTTTTTATTTGTTGATGAAAATGTCAGTTAATTTAGTTTGAGTTTTTGTCCATGTGCACTTGTTTTTATTAGTTACTGTCTAGTTTTCGTCAGGGGAATAAAGGTTGTTAGTGAAACTATGATGAAAATATTTAGTCAACAAAATTAACACTGGTTATCAGCCTGTTTACCTGGTCACTGTGATGCAGTTATTATTACCACTACAACAGTGTGATGAGTTAACTCGTCACCCTGTTTGTGTGGGTCGATTTGAAGCGAGCAGAGACCACCTCTCCCAGGTTGTCTGTCCTGAAACAGGGATGACTGACGTGATCATAAATATGCAAACCAACCGAGCCGAGCACTGAACGCCTACTCGTGTCAATTTGATCTAGTAAACATATTATTTGAGATTTTATTTTTTCTGAACTGAATGTATCTTGGTGAGATCACCTCCTCCATTGTTGTGTTGTTGTCACAGCAGTTGCCATGACGACAGCACCTATAATTAGGCAGAACTAATCAAAGGCTGTACTGTGATGGAAAACAAAGACAGAGGACAGACTAGACGAGTTGAGCCTGTATCACAGATGGAAAATCAGCATTTGTGTTACTTAAAATACAGTGTTTAGTCTCTACCACTCCTGTTTTATTTTATTTATTCAGAAACGATCAAACATGTTTATTTTTGTCAGCACTTTAAAATAGTATTTCCCAGCCCTACTGCCAACGAGAGTAAAACATCTTCTATAAAACTGTTGGTGCTACAGTCCTCAGTTTTTATCCCTGAGCTCCCCTCAGACTCCAGATAAAGCCCTCAAGAAGAGCAACATGAATGTAATGGGGGGGGGGGGGGGGGGGTGTCTGTGTGAAGGTGGGGGGGATGAAGACAAACGAGGGTGTTTAAGAAAAGGATGCAGAAATCTCCACGTGTTCAGCTGTTACAGGACAATGAAACGACGCCGAGGACACAAATGAAAACAAATGCACCCACACATGGACACGGCGTCTCCTGCACCAACACAAAGCATCCTGGGTATTGTATTTTATCACCACTCGCCACGCCGTGTCGTTTATTTAGTGTTTTTTCACCATCAGATAGCTGAAGGCCGAGCGGCGCCGTGAGCCTGAACGCAGCACACTTTGGGGAGAAGAAGAAGAATTTAGAAAGATAACCTCTCACAACGAAATCATCCCAGAGTGGGTCTGAGAGAGAGAGAGAGAGACAGGGAGAGAGAGAGAGAGAAAGAGAGAGAGAGAGATTTTAAAACCAAACTTTATTGGCCATATCTTAAAACATTTGCTCACTTTTCATGTTTCACTTTTTATGACATCATAAATAAATACATAAAAAATAAATATATACATTAGATTTTCAGCAGGTCACTAAACCACTGATTATTTTCTATTATGTCACACAGAACAGCTCGATAACACCACGTCTTCCTGAAAGTATCCAGATCTCCTGAGATTTTGTAAAAAGTGAAGTCCAGGTGGATCCTGGATCTGATGAGACCCACACAGACAAGGACGGGGGACTTGGACTCTCCGCCCTCCACCCTCCTCCTCCGGCTCACTAACACGGCCATCTTGGCCTGACCCAGTACAAAGTTCAACAGTTGGCTCTTTTCTTTGGTCCTCCGGGTGTATTTAAAAGCACAGATAAAAACCTCTTTGGTAAAAGCCTCATTAAAAGCAGTAAAAACACTTTTTAAAAAAAAGGAACAGTTCAGACAGACGGGCACATTCAAAGAAAAGGGACACTTGTCCTCCACTTCAGAGTTCAGTACAGCAGTCAGAGAGTTCACCGCTACGGCCCCATGGAGGATCCTCCACTGAAGGTCTGCATGCTTTTTCATCAGTGGAGGTTTGTAGAGAGACCTCCAGGCTGGTTTTGACCCCCCCAGGTTAAGGTGACTCCTCCAGGGGGTGTCAGCGCGCCCGTCCAGCTTCCTCCTGTTCAGTGCTTTTACCATCATGTTATAAAATGTCTTTCCTGAGGCTTCCTGAAGAGACACTCGAGGACACTGAGCCAACTGAGGGCCTTCACAGTCCTTTAGGTCCGCGGTCAGCCAGATGGAGGGGAAGGGGTCCTGTGGGCTGGCCGAGGTTTCTCCATTGAAGAGCAGCATTTGGAGTTCACGCTCACTTAGTTTTGCCCTCCAGTGATCCAACAGCTGCCGGTTGACTCTGCTGGACCTCATCCCCAGACCGGCAGCTAGACCAGCTGAGTTCTGCAGCCAGGGTCCAGCCAGCTCCAACACCTGGCTCAGAGTCGTGACCCCTGCACCCTGGAGACGAGAGAACGGAGCAGGACCCACCCAGCCAGGACAGTCCAGTTTTGTCCCATGGAGGACAGGCTCCTGCAGCAGCCAGTAGAGGGACTTTGCCTGTTCTGGTCTGTCTTTTTTAATCAGGTCCCACACGTTAAAAACACTTCTATAAAAACTGTGCAGAGAGGACTTGTGTAAAAAAGTGCTGTCCTTTAAAAAGAGGTTAAAATCCAAAATCTGATTTTTAAAACCCTTTAAAATGCAGCACGACAGCGTCCTCCACAGAGTGTCTCTCGGTCCAGATAAAAGTCTTTGTATAAAGGACAGGCGAAAAGCCGCAGCCCTACTGGCTAGATGGACTAGACCTTGTCCACCTTCCTCTTTGGGAAGGAAGAGGACACTCTGTGGAACCCAGTGCATCTTATCCCAAATAAAATCCACTAAAAGACGTTGTACCTGAGACAGGAGAGAGGCTGGAGGATCTACACAGGACAGTTTATGCCACAGTGAGGACGAGACCAGGTTATTTACAATTAGGCTCCTCCCCCTATACGACATTTTCGGGAGGAGCCATTTCCATTTATTAAGACGACCTTTGACCTTGTTAACAAGGTCGTCCCAGTTTTTCTTTTCCATGGTCTCGTCCCCCAGGAAGACCCCCAGGTATTTCAGTCCGCCTCTGGTCCAGGTGAGCTCGGCCGGCAGCCTGAGCCGGTCCTCCAGCCCCTCCCCCACCGTCACAGCCTCGCTCTTTCCCCAGTTGACCCTTGCAGAGGAGATAAAACCAAATAAACGAACAGTGTTAGTTAAAATCTCCATGTCTCTCTGTGAATTTAAAAACACAATAAGATCATCAGCGTATGCAGAAATCTTAAAAGGCAGAGGACAACTGGGGAAAGACACACCTGTGAGTTTCTGCCTCAGCCGATGAAGAAGAGGCTCAATGGCAACAGAGTACAACATGCCTGAGAGAGAGCAGCCCTGCCTCACCCCCCTCCCAATACCAAAATGTGCACTCAGCCCCCCGTTAATCTTCAGGACACTCGCAATGTCACTGTAGAGAGTCCTGATCTTGGCTATGAAACCAGGGTTGAACCCAAACCCGGCTAAGGTCTGCCACAGGTACTGGTGTTCAACCCGGTCAAAAGCCTTTTCCTGGTCTATGGAAATAAGACCAGTCTCTATGCCCAATTTACTGGAAACAGCCAGAATGTCCCGAATTAAAGTGACATTGTCACTTATGAGCCTGCCAGGGACACAGTAGGTCTGGTCAGGGTGGATTATGGATGCACCTCCCTCAGTCTGAGGGCCAGAGCTTTGGACAGGATTTTATAATCCGTGCACAGCAGAGACTCCGGTCTCCAGTTTTTGATCTGCTGCAGGTCTCCCTTCTTAGGCAGGAGGGTGATGACGGCTCTCCTGCAGCTCAGAGGGAGCCTTCCTGTCTGCAGACTGTCTGTCACCACGTCTGCCAGGTCCTGTCCTATGATGGACCAGAACGATTTGTAGAAGTCTACAGGAAGGCCGTCTATGCCGGGTGCCCTGCCACTCTGCAGAGTCAGCACGGCTCTGTGCAGCTCTTCGAGGGTCACCTCAGCCTCCAGCTCAGAGTTCTCCTCTGAGCTGACTTGGGGGAGACCTGCAAGAAAACTGCTGAGCACATCTGGATCATGTGACCACTCACTCTTATAGAGGTCTCTGTAGAAACCGGCAGCAAACTTCCTGATCTCAGATGAGTCGGAGATGTCGGAGCCACCACCTGTACATAAAGAGTGAAGGATCTTCCTTTGTCCATTTTTACGCTCCAGCCCAAAGAAGAACTGGGACGGGGTGTCCATCTGTGAGACGTTCATGAACCTGGACCTGACCAGAGCCCCCTGTGCTGACACCCCTAGCAGGTTGGCTATGGCCGCTTTTTTCTGTTTGAGGGAGTCTAAATG
The DNA here is from genome assembly GCA_037902135.1 of Cetoscarus ocellatus. Lineage (NCBI taxonomy): Eukaryota > Metazoa > Chordata > Actinopteri > Labriformes > Labridae > Cetoscarus > Cetoscarus ocellatus. Next base: position 457,183 of record JBAMNC010001863.1, read on the forward strand.
CCCTCGATTTCCTGAAGACTCTGCTAAAGACTGCAGCTCTTCTGCCTCAAACTCCAGACTTTTCAAAGACCGGGTTATCTATCCAGTGACACCGCGAGTGAACTGTTGGCACAACTCTTTAATCTGAGTCTTTCCAAAATCCCACCACTGCTGAATATTGGTAAAGGCAGGCCTGCTCTCTCTGTGGGTCACCCAAAAATACTTAAAAGCAGTTCTAAAAGCCTGATTGTTTAAAAGTGCAGTGTTAAAATGCCAATAAGCGCTTTTTAAACGAATTTTTTTTGAATAAAAACAGAGCAGGACACTAAAACCTACAGGCTGGATACAGCTCTTCTTAAAAATATTAAAATGATGATTAAAACAATAGATGCGGTCTAGTCTGGCTAAAGATAAAACATAGTCTTTTGAGTGACCCCAGCTGTATTGTCTCTAGATACCATTGAATGTCCTCCACACATCAGCCAGCTGGTGGGTTTGGATGATCTCTGCCATTCTGTTGGAGGATGGCAGGTGAGGCTCCGGGTGATTCCTGTCTAAAAGAGGTTCTTCAGTGCAGTTAAAATCACCTCCTAAAAACATAAAATCACCGTCATGACAGTTTCTAACAGTATCATTTAAAATGTTTAAAAAAGCCATCCTCTCCAGGGCGTTGGTGGGAGCACAGGCATTTAAAAACACAAGCTTTACATTTTCAAAAACTGCTAAAACTTTTATTAAAACCCCGGGGATGAGCTCTTCTAAATTAAAAGAAGCTGGGAGGAAACTTCTGCACACTGCACTGCCCCGAGGGCACCAGCTTGATGCCGTGACGGCGTAACAGCCGCTCCAGCTCGGCTGCTGTAGCCTCAGCTACCGGCATGGTGCTAAAACGTTAGCACACACACCTCGCAGCCACGCACAAACAATCACTCCCACACACACGCACACACACACACACACACACTGAACTAAACTGAACTACACTGACGATCACCAAAAAAAGACGCAACACTAGCACATCAAAAACAAAAATTGCTGCAAATAAGTTTACTAAATAAACTCACTCACGCCCCAAACAATCCGCTCTCAGCTCCCAAACACACTCACTCCACCATCTCAGAGAGAGAGAGAGAGAGAGAGAGAGAGAGAGAGAGAGAGAGAGAGATGCAGCTCCGTCTCAAACATCAATAATCATAAGGGTAAATTTTATTTATCCAGCAGCTTCTGCAGCCCCTCAGAGTGAGGACAGGCTGAAGGACCACACAAACAGGATGAAGTGTTTCTGCTGCAGCAGGAGATGGAGATGAAGGAATAATGGATAATAATAATAATTATTATTATTATTTAGATTATTTAGGCTTTTTCTGCCTTGACTTGACAGGTGAGGTACCAGAGAGAGACCCTGAGCCCAGATTGGACCCTGCTGCCGTGGAGTTCTGCATGTGCAGCAGCTGCACAGCCTTTAGCTCAAAATGAACATTTTATTTTAAAAGAATCAACACGAGAGTTCAAATCTTACTGAGTAAAGCCACAACTCTATTAATCAGAGGTATTATTGCTCTTATTTAAGCTGCATTTTGGGGATTTTAACCCCTTAAAGGCCTGTATGTTTGCATAACTCCATTTGATTATTATTATTATTATTATTATTATAGTTATTATTATTATTATTATTATTATTATTATTAGGCTCTGAGATGGGCTAATGATTGGCAGTGAAATTAATTTTGATGCATTTTTTATTTTAATTTTCACACTCTGGGTCCTAAGAATCAAAAATGCAACCTTCCTAAAATCAGCTGTATGATGTTTTTGTTTTTTGTTTTTTTTGCTTTAAACAAGTCAATCCTTAAATCTACTTCGGTCTGAATTATACTACCCTAGGATCTGTTTAGAGTTAAAAAAAAACCTCTTGTATCTGCATACAGATTGGAATCACCACCAGAATCGAATCTTTAGGTCTTTGGTCCACTTCTGAGAAATCCTGAATTTTCCATCATGTTTGTTCTTCAATGTTTAAAATGATGACGTCGACATTAGAGCTCAGTGACTGCATGGTGTGTGCAGTAAAATTATAATCATGATCCTAATAGCTATCAAAATAATTCAGATTATGATTTTTGCCATACTACATGCTGTAGTTCAGTCTGTCTTGCTTCATGTGGTTGTGAGCACAGTTTTCATCCCCGTCTTTCTTCGGTCTGAATAAACAACACGAGCACAGTCGGTGTTTACGGCGGAGAGTCAGAGAGTCTGAGCTCAAATACCTCAGATGGATGTAAATAGCCCACTTCTATGGATGTTCTGAAAATAAAGATGGAGGAAAATTTGATTCTCACAAAATGGCTGTATTTCCATAAATGTGTCTCACCTGTTGATGAATTAAAGGGCCTCAGCATTAAGGGCCTCTAACCTCCTGTCTGTGTTTCAGGTGATGTCGTGGAGCATGGACTCCGGCGGTAGGATGATTTTTGCCAAACTGCTCCTCCCCCTCCTCATCCTCCCCCCACTCTGTGAGGGTGAGTACTGATTAAAATATGAAGGATGAAGATGTTTAAATATGGAAATGCTCGCCTATCGTGTGAGGAGAGGCAGCATTAATACAATAACCTTAAAGTGCCAGAGCTGTGCATTTGTTTAAATAAATTTATGAACCTTCATGCAGCTCTTCAGAGCAGCAGATTTTATTTTGGTTTAACTTTGCAGCTTTTTTTATTCAAACGTGCAACAGTGAGAAGTTAAAGCTGAATAATTAACATGAAACCTGTTTATTGGGATTTTACTCTGCTGAGCACGTCTGTCCTCATGGCACGCTCCCACTCTAAAATGATGTTAATGTTTCCAAAATAAGGCTGTGCATCCTCATTACTAATGTCTGCGTTTAGGTTTAATAAATCAGCAGGTGATTCTGGCTTAGATAAATAAGACCAAATTACAGGAGTACATAAGCACATTGTTTTAGTGAAGGGAGTGAGAGTCATAATTTAAAGTCTGCATGAACATCACAGTAATATGATCCTGATAAGTTAAACAATTTAATAATAACACAAATAGAAGTCCCCAGGGCGCAGTCTTTGGTTAGTCACGGGTTAAGTTATCAAAATGTGCAGAGAAAGTCATGCTTGTGATTCAGACCGTCCTTAAAATCTGAACACTCGTAGTTAAAGCTGGAGACGTGTTGTTTTCAGCTGTCCTTACGTTAATCACAGATTTTGATTAAAGAATAATCTGAAAGATGAAGCTGTTGTCAAGTTTAAACACATGGTTTCAGATTACAGTCATTTATTTTTCTTTGTCAAAATAAAGAAGTAAATTAAAAAGCAGCAGAACATCTGCACAGAAACATCACCAATGATTTTGTTTTATTAACAAAGTGAGCAGCACTTTACCTGCAATTATTGATTTATGAATTTCTGTCCTGCATATCTGCCTCATGGACTGTACTCCCCAGAAAGGTTTGGAAATGTTTCTTCAGCGGACTGTTCCTCTCCTTTAATGATAATTGTTAATGTGTTTTATATCATTGGAAATCCTCATTAGTCATCTTTACAATGAGGTACAGCTTCTAAGTATCATGCATTCCTATGAATGATTTTAAAACGGGCAGGGACAAGATTCAGCCTCCAGTGTTGAAAAATAAAATCAAGGCAAAAGCTGCAGTTCCCTGAGTGTCCACTAGAGGCTGTGGTTGAAGAGGAAGCAGGTCCAACTACACTCCATGTTCAAGTGTTTACGTTTACAGCAGAAAATAACCATGTTTACAGCAAAGATAAACATGTTTACAGTTTATATAAACATGTCTACAGCAGATAAAAATGTGTTTACAGCAGAGACAAAGATAATAACAGAAGAAATAACCATGTTTACAGCAGAGATAAACATGTTTACAGTCTGGTTAAAAGTCATTCTCGATAATATGGTTAAAAAAGAGTGGTTCAAACTGACTTTTCATTTATAATGTAATATAATTAATCAGCCCCACTGAAAAAGGAAAAGGAAAAAGCTGGATCTAACCTAGGAGCTTTCTCTCCTGACTCAGTTCAGACTTGGTTTTCTGATCGAATCCATACGATGATGAACGTTCTCTGGGGTTTGAATGTGACTTTATAAAACATTAAAATCTTTGAAATGGAGTTTTAAAGAATGACCTTCTTACTTTATTTCATTTTCCCCTCACGTGTGATTCTCTGTCATGGATCTCCTCACTGCCTCTAAACTCCTGGTCATTTCTTCATGTCTGATTGATGCCAAAGCTCCTCAGTAAAGTGCAGCTGTTTCACAGCATACAGCCCTCTCTCCTGAAATGTGATCAGTTTTAGAGGTCAGCTGGACGCCACCATTGGGCCCTCACTCTCCTGCTGACCTTTGACCTGCTATCTGAGGACCAGAGCAGAAGTCTGAGCAGATGCTGGAGAATAAAGAGTGGAGTCAGAGGATAGGACTGCAGCATTGAGCTGTTTAAAGCCAGGCCGAGGGGTCAGTGTTAGCCTGAGGCAGGCTCTGGAGCTCCTGATCCAGCACCTGGGAAGGGCCCCCATCAGGTCTTTGAGGGGCCCCGACATTTCTGTGTGCAGCCCTGCCCACCACGACACTCTTTTACTCACATACTCAGAGGTTTGGACGAGGACGACGTCAGTGAAGGTAACTTCCTCCAGCTGGAGCTTTAGGCCCCCTGAACTTCAGTCCATCCATGAAGTTTCTTCACTGTCTGACCTCTGACCTCTGACCTCTGCTCTGACCAGCTCATAGAGCTGCTGATCATGTTTGATGATTCCCTGGCTCTGGTATCTCTGTGTTCCTCCATCAAAGCCTGACAGGAGTTCATAATCATGGAGCTACAGGTGAGCAGAGGAGCTGGTTAACCCTTTGTTGCCTCTCTGGCAGCCTCATGAAGAACATCACGCTGGCTCAGAGATGAAGGTCCTCCTCTGTGATCACTCAGACTCCATCCTCTTCCTCTGTGATCACTCAGACTCCATCCTCTTCCTCGCTCTCCTCTGATGGGGCGATCACAGAGCTGCTGCTTTGTTCTTCAATCATCTGAAGAAGCAGCTCAGGCCACTCTGGATGCTCGACCTCAGCTCACCGTTAAGGTGTGAAGGTCACCTGAGGTCATCTGAGGTCACCGAGAAGAAGTGAAGAAGTTAGCAGAGACACACTCGTGCTCCAAACCTGCAGCAGATCTTAAACTTGTGTTATCTCGGCAGACATATTTAAAGTCTTAATGTTAAAAACATCATCAGTTTGTTCCCACGGACTCGCCTTAATCCGATAATCTTCATCCACCATTGATGTTGGAGTTTGGTCCTTTTATTTGTGACATGAAGGCATCCAAACCAGCAGATTAAAGAAGTTTGGATGGATTTAATCCAGGATTAAAAAGAACAATCAGCTTCTTAAAGACTCAGACACTTTCCTCAGACAAACACTCTGACCCATTTTATCATTTCACACAGAGAGAGATTTAAAGACGCTTCAGAACAGGAATATTCAGGTGAGGAACTTATTAAAAGAGATTTAACCCTTTAGAGGCAGTGATCATGCCACTGTGATAACTGATACCATTAAAGCTGAGACGGGTGTGTTACATTTTTATGGTTAACCTGAAAATATAGTCCCCCCTACACGTGTTCATCCTGCAGAGTGGGCCAGTTGGAGAGGATTCATTTATATTATCTAATTATTTACCTTAATATTGTTTATTTATCTTAGACCCCCTCATAGGTGCACTTTACATTATCTAAAAAGTCCTAACCAGCCCAGAAATAAAACAAACCTTCTTTGTGTATGATAATTGAAATAGATTTTAAAAGTTTGGCATTGTAAAAAAAAAAAAAAAAAAACATCCAAAGTAGTTTAATTTGATTTTGTTGAAAATAATCATGCGTGGATTTTTTTTAGCTTATTTTAATCTTTATAAGTTTAAATCCTCACAACTCCTACCATTTCTACCAATTTTAGTCCATCTTGATTTTATTATAATAACGCCTGTGAAAGCTCCACTCATCCATTATCTGTACCGCTGGAGCCTATCAGCCTGAACAATCACAGTCAATCACGGGGCCACATAGAGAGACAGACAGCCATTCATGTTGATACCTAAGGGCAGTTTAGAGGAGGTTTTCCTAATAAAAGGGCATTTTATCTGTTTTTATTTCGTGTGAATGCTCATTGTATCAGATTAATTCAATATTTTCTCTGTCAACGCTGTAACAGATTTTTGTAATCTTAACAGCATTTTACCAAAAAATCTACAGTCACCTACTGTAAAAAAAATCTACACAGTAAATTACTGAAAAGGGAAATGAATCAAGAGAAAATTTAATGTTGCCCAGAAAAACTGACCACCAGCAGGCAAATAAATCATCATTAAAATAGTTAAAGATACAGTTCTCTAAACTAAAATCCAGCAAGTTCAATGTATTTTAAAATGCGTTAAAATAAGTTGTAAAATAAAATACAGCACTGATACTGTAAATGAAAAAAACAGTAAGGATGTTTTCTTTAAAAATACATTAATATGCTGAAAATTGAAACAAAGTAATGATACCTTGAATAAAAATGCAGTAGTAAAACAATAATAGAAAATACAGTAATAAAGAAGTTAAAATAGAGTTATGGTACTATAAAGAAATTTACAGCAAACTTTTTGCATGTCACTGTTTAAATTATTTTAGGGATGCTGAAATGACATTTAGAGGCTTTTAAGCACCTGTGAAAATGGTCTAACATCACCTGAGTGCAGGCAGAGCCTTCTGCTCCACCTCACCTCACAAACAGACTCTAAACTTAGAGTGGAAATCAGAACCATCAGCCCAGCGTGAACTCCAGAAAGCACGGCCCTACATCCTGAAACAGGGTCTAGAATCCATCTTAAGATGTCCTAAATTTGGTCATCCTTTGAGTCTGTTGCTCTTTATTGTCACACATGGGTGTATAAACAAGCATATTTTTCATAAAAATAGAGATATTTTTAGATTTTTGTTGTTATTTCCAGAGGATCCTAATAAAGGCTCTTCTTCTGTCTCTTCAGGCTCCAACCAGCCGCCACGCTTCCTCAACTACTTCTTCTCCACCTACCTGCTGATCTACGAGGACATGCCCCCGGGTGAGTCTGTGTTTCTTTGAGGAGCTGATGGAGGTATTGTCTCCTGCTGTTTCCTTTGAGTGTGAGCTGAGAGGGCGAACAAACAGGCGGACGGCCATGAAGACGTGTTGTTGAAAGGTGTCTGTGAAAGCAGGGACGCTCTCCTGTGGACCGCGCTCTGGCTGATTCTTTCAGGGACCTGCTTTGTGGACTTTGTCCTGCAGTTGCTGATGTGATATCTCCGTGTCCTTCTGGTCATGTATGTGTGCCTCTGCGGGGGGGGGGGGGGGGTGCTCACACGCTGCAGGGGAGCGTGTGAGCAGCAGAGCTCCATTATTCCCCTCAGTATTATTTATTTTCTGTCCTTTCCTCCTCTGCGGTGATTGACAGGACAATTTGAAGATGTCTGGCTCTTCACGGTGTCTCTCGGTGTCACTGACTTCAGAATTAAAATCCTTTATGTGGGATTGATTTTCTCCAAGTTTGTTTTTTTATGACGTGACCTTTACTCTCCATCGACTGTCATCACTCTCTCTGAGTCCTTCAGTGTGTGCTGTTCATTTATACCTGAGAAGAGCTGCTGTGAGAGAGCAGATACAGACTCAGACTTCATCACTGCTCCTCACACCTTCAGCTCTTACCTTAGACTACCGGGAGCTTGAAGAGTCAAGAGACATAAAACACTCACCGTCCACTTCATTAGGTACGCCCTGCTACTCCCAGGTTGGACCTCCTTCACCTTCAGACTGTTGTAGTTTTGGTGAGCCCCTGTGAGCTGTAGCCTCAGTTTCCTGTCCTTAGCTGACAGGAGTGGCGCCTGGTGTGGTCTTCTGCTGCTGTGGGCCACCTGAACATGTGTGTTCAGAGATGTAAATGTAAATGTAAATGTTCTTTATTTATACAGCCCTTTACAACAACCCTTTCGGTGAACCAAAGGGCTTTACAATAGATAGTAAATAAAAAGGAGTAAATAAAAACAATAAAAAGCAATAAAAGCAATAAAATACAATAAAATAAAGTAAAATAAAGTAAAAGTGTCGCCGCGCTACTGGGTATTAAAAGCCAACCTAAATAAATACGTTTTCAGTCTAGATTTAAAGAGGCCCAGGTCAGAAATGAGACGTATTTCCACGGGGAGCTTGTTCCATAGCCTGGGGGCAGCAACGGAAAAGGCTTGGTCACCCCAGTGTTTGCACTTTGACCTGGGCACTTCCAGCAAAAGTTGGTTAGATGACCTCAGAGTTCGACCAAGCTCCCGCACAGTTAAAAGCTCAGTTAAAGACAAAGGGGTGAGGCCATTAAGAGCTTTAAAAACAAACATTAAAAGTTTAAAATCAATCCTGTATTGGACGGGAAGCCAGTGAAGGGAATTAAGAACAGGAGTGATGTGCTGTCGTCTGTTGGTGCTGGTTAAAAGACGGGCAGCAGCGTTCTGCACAAGTTGGAGGCGACCAAGAGAAGCCTGGGAGACGCCAACATAAAGAGCATTGCAGTAGTCCAATCTTGAACTTATAAGTGCGTGAATGGCTTTCTCAAGGTCGTAACGGCTTAAAAACATTTTAACTTTGGCCAGGAGACGTAGCTGAAAAAAACTAGTCCTGACGACATTGTCTATTTGTTTGTCGAACCTCAGATGTGTGTCAAGAACCACTCCCAGGTTTTTGACAGTCTGACTTAGCGTTGGTTCGAAAGCCAGTCGTCACTGTGTCCCCAAACATAATACATTCTGTTTTGCCATCATTTAGATGAAGGAAATTTTGGGCCAACCACTGCTTGATATCTACAATACAAGAAAACAAAGAACTTTGCATGGTGTGACTGTTGGGCTTCACTGGCAGATAGATTTGCAGATCATCTGCATAACAGTGAAAAGAAAGGTTGTGCCTCGCTATAATTGACCCAAGAGGCAACATGTATAAGGAAAAGAGAATAGGGCCAAGAATAGAACCCTGTGGGACCCCACAGGAGAGAGGAGCACTTGTAGAGGACAAGTCACCGACCATAACAGAGAAGGTTCTACTGGATAAGTAGGATGAAAACTACTTCAGAGCTGTGCCATGAACGCCAACATAATCGCTCAGGCGTGACAGGAGGACTGAATGGTCCACCGTGTCAAAGGCAGATGTGAGGTCAAGCAGCACTAGTACAACAGGGGATTTGTCGTCCACTGACCGCGCAATGTCATTGTGTACCTTTAACAGTGCAGATTCAGTGCTGTGACGAGATCTTAAACCAGACTGGAACTTCTCAAGTACTGAGTTGTTTTCCAGAAATGACTGTAATTGAATAAAACGACTTTTTCTAAAACCTTAGACAGAAAGGGCAAATGAGACACAGGTCTAAAATTTGACAGCACTTAGGGGTCAAGATTAGGCTTTTTGAGAAGGGGCCTGACCACAGCATGTTTAAAGGCAGCTGGGACGGTTCCTAATCCAAGGCAGCTGTTAATAAGAGCCAGAAGGCTAGGCCCCACAGTATTAAAAACCATTTTCAGCACTTTGGGAGGGACAATATCCAGTGGGCAATTTGTAGGTTTTAAAGATTTCACTATTTCACCTAGAGAGGAGAGAGAAACCATCTCAAACTGGTTGAACACAGCGGAATGAGTTGGAGCAACAATCAAGTCCTTATTAAGACACATGTTAAAACTCTTTCTAATGTCTTGTCTGACAGATTCCACTTTGTCAACGAAATAACAAAGAAAATTCTCACAAGTGGTGGCTGAGACATCAGTCACAGCAGAAGTGCAAGGATTCACAACAGCATTGATTGTACTGAATAACACCCTGGGACAATGACTGCTGCTAGAAATAATGTTAGAGAGGTACTGAGATTTTGCTTCTCGTACAGCCCTCTGATAATCAGCAAGGGAATCCCTTACCATTTCCAGAGACACATGTAGTTTGTCCTTTTTCCATCTGCGTTCGGCCTGCCTGCAGCGTTGCCTAATGGCACGGGTGGTGTCGTTCAACCAGGGATCTTGTTCTTGGCTTGGCAGATTTTTGCCTAAAAGGAGCGATTGAGTCCAGAATCCCAGCGCAGGTGGAGTGGAAGGAGGAGAGAAAGGCATCAGGGCACAGAGGGGAAACCAAGCCATTCCAGGCAAACAACTGTGAGTCCTTGAAAGCAGCAGTAAACTCATCAGCTGTGGAAGAAGTGATGATGCGCCGCTGACGACATGGAGCAAGAGGCTTGCTGACTGAAAGGGGGGCAATCAGTTCAAAAATAACAGGGACATGATCAGAAATTACAGTCTCAGAGATCTCTTTGAGGGAGATTGAGAGCCCAAGTGAAATTATGAGGTCTAAAGTGTGTCCGAGGTGGTGAGTTTTTTTATCCACAGATTGAATTAAATTAAAACTTGTCAACAGACTTTTGAAGTCAGTGGCGAATTGGTCAGACGGGCAACAAACATGAACATTAAAATCACCACATATCAGGAGCTTGTCATATTTTGGGAGGATGTCTGCCAAAAACTCAGAGAACTCCTGAATAAAGTCTTTATTATATTTCGGAGGGCGATAGACAACGGCACACAGCATAGGACTTGCGAACTCCACCACAAAAAGTTGCCGTTCAAAGGAGGAGTAAGGATCCGTGGAAAGAAGCTGGCATTTAAAACTGTCTTTGAACACAACAGCAAGCCCCCCCCCCTCGCCCCGTAGCTCGCGGGGAGCTGAAGAAGGAACAGCCGGGTGGGAGGAGCTCAGAGAAGACGCTGCTGTCACCTGGTTTCAACCAGGTTTCAGTCAAAAGCAGAAAATCCAAAGAATGTGACATAAAAAAGTCATTCAGAATGAAAGTCTTATTTACGACAGACCTGGAGTTGATCAGAGCCATGCGAACCAGACTCTGATCGGTTTGTTGGGAGGCCCGATCAACCGGGCGGAGATTATCCGGTCTACAGCCCCATCTGCGGATCCTCACGGGCCGGCGGCAAGGAAGTGGGTACCCGGCCTCCGGTACTGCCGGCAGCAGCCACCGGTAAGAGAGTTCCGTGGAGCCACGGATGGCGTAGCCGGCGCACTCCCTAGAGAGACCAAACGGCGAACGACGAGGATTGTACGTGGAGGACGAAGCCAGGTGAGCTCTCAGCCGACATATTGCTCCACCCCTCTTTCCGCGTCTTCTGCGGCGGCTGTTGCGTAGCGACCAAGCAGGTAGACGCCGTAGATAAGAGGGTACAGACGCTAGAACAGGCGGCGGTGGCTTAGGCTGTCCATTAAAGTCCTGGATCGGTAGTTTATCCACAGAATCGCGGATTTTTAAAAGACTCAGGCGATCATACACCAACAGGGATGACACTTTATGAAAGCACAGCACCATCTTGCCTTCTGCAGACCTTGGTTGTAATGTATTTGAGTTCCTGTCTTTCTATCATCTCAAACCACTCTGACCATTCACCTCTGACCTCTGGCATCAACAAGACATTTTGGTCCAGAGAACTGAATATTTTCTCTTCTTCAGACCGTTCTCTGTAAATCCTAGAGATTGTTGATTGTCTTTGAGGCATCAACATCCATGCCATGTTCAAAGTCACTTAAATCTTCTTTATTCTGATGCTCGATTTGAACTTGAGCAGGTCGTCTTGATCATGTCTACATGACTATGTGCATTGAGATGAAGCCATGTGATTGGCTGATTAGCTATTTGTGTAAAAGAGGAGTTGAGTTGGGTCATCATCTTCATGTTGTCCTCCGCTCAAGAGACTCTCTGTCTCGTTCCTGTGTTTCGTGCTGTTTTATCGTGATGATGCCTCCGTTCTCGGCCCGGTTGGTCCTGGAGCAGTGTGAGTGCAGGTCAGAGGTGCTGTGTCTGCAGTTTGGAGATATTTTAACATACATGAATAATAGAGTGGATGGCCAACATTGCACTGATAAGAGAACTTAAGTCAGCACTTGGTATTGGTTTAAACACAGATTCTTGTACTTGATCTGAAAAGGTGGTGCCGGTGCCTCCCTACAGGAGAGGGTCCAGTGCTCAGGCCTGGCGTCACCTGGAGCAACGTGACTCAGACCACAGGGGGACAGGGAGGATGGGGACAATCAAGAGTCAGCATGTCACCAGCCTGCTGGGACAGGTCTGCATGCTCCTTCAGACCAGGATTGTCCAGTGTTTTTTTATAGAGGGCCAAACACAGGAAAACTGTGACTGTGCCTCATCGCTGCCCCCCCAGGAGTCAGGGCTGGCTTATCAGCTTTCAGGGGAGTTTTGTGGCTCTCACTAACATGAGATTCACCCCCGATCAGGATGAGAACAACGATCTGTGCAGCAGAGGGGGAGTTTTTGACTGCTAATCTTCAGACAGACACAAAACAAGAGCAAACTGCAAGCAGCTGCCAAACTCTGCAGGATATTTGGTGCCTGAAGATGAATCATGCTCTATAGATCTGACCTTATCATCAGCAGATTGTGCAGAAAATGAGTGTGATCAGAGGTATTTACTGCTGAAATCCACGTGTTTTTGTTCATTCGATTGTTCGGGGACCGATTTAAAATGGACTGTGAGCTGCATTTGGACCTTGGGCCATAGTTTGGACACCCCTTAGACATTAGTCCTCTTAAGCCCTCAGCATTGAGTCTGTTGTTGTCCCTGCATGTATAAGAGGTGACAGGAACACTCTGATGCTTGACTTCATCATCATTAACATGGACACAGACACCGGGTCGGCCCCCCTTGGATCAGTCCCTGTTATATCAGTGAAGGTGATCCCAGTATCTGTGGGAGGGTTTGTTATTTTTGGCCCTCTGGATATGAATCACCGTGTCCTCTCCTCAGCTCGGCTCCAGGCCAACGTCTCCTCCCGCTGGTCCACTGAGCTGTCCGTCATGTCCCGGTCCCGCCCCCTGATGGCTTCGTTAACGGTGTGATGATCAGGGCGGGCCGGGCTCGCAGACAGAGACGATTTGTCAGGATTATTGTTTATTAGCTCAGCAGATGTCCTCGTCCAGGAGGCCCTCCCAACACACACAAGCCCAGTTTGATTGTGTGTCAGGACAAGTCTGTTAGTGATGTTTTTACAGCCACGAGGGCGAGAGGCGGGGCTGCTCGTGGTCATAATGTTGATTTGAAACAACATTTGTCTGGTCAATGAGCAGTGGAGAGATCATTTCACCAAATAAACCAAATAAAGTCATTATTCTCCACCCTGTGCTGGTCCAGGAGCTTCACCTTTAGAGGCACAAACACCATTTATGACTGAGATTAAAAAGCAGCAAAGAAATCTGAGCCTCACAAGGGGCTGATACACCGAGAGCTTCTGTGACTGACACAGCGTCTCCAGCTGGTGTCAATCAATCAATCAATCAATTTTTATTTGTAAAGTGCCAATTCATAACAAGTGTTATCTGAAGACACTTTACAATAGAGCACAAAGCTCTTCATATTATGGATACACATATATGCATAGATACATATATACATGTATAAAATACACATATACATATATATATAAATATATACATCCAACACCCAGCATGAATCCATATAGCCAATCATGAATCCCTCCATCATGGCGGCAAGAAAAAACCTTATGTTAAGCAGCAGGAAATCTTGAATGTGGACCCCAGTCTCATGATGAACAGCAAATCCACACGATGCTGTGTTGGGTGTGTGGGCAAAGGGAGGGAGGTAAGTGGAGACAAGTGGACTAAAGTAAGAACTAAAGCTAGTGACAGATCAATGGACCAATCATAGACCTGTCGTCGTCAAATTTGTTTCTGCTGGGAACAAATTTATTAGAGGTTAGCCTCTTGAGATGCTACAACTGGTTTTCAGGAGGGTCCTCATGTCTGTGTGATTGTAGTGATATTTTTTATAGAAGTAAAATCAATAATAATCATGAAAAGTGTAATAATCTAATATTTACATTAACATCTATAATGATTATAAGGTAGAGATGACGGACGTTAAATAATGAAACAGCATGGTGTGGCTGCTGATATGGTTCAGTCCAGACGGCTTCATGCACGAGACAAACCAAAGTCTCTTCTCCATGAGCTCTCTCAGAGCAGGCTCAATGTCCAGGTGACAGCGCTGGTCAAAAAACTGTTTCCCCAAAGTCAGCTCACCTGCTCACTGGTTACTTCTTCTACTCCTACCCTCCTTTACCATACACACTGCTGCCACCTACTGTGGAGACCAGGCATTATACTCAGAGGATACACACAATGGCTCCAACAACGATTCTGACCTCAGGAGAATAGATGAATAATTAAATCACTTTCAGGAGACCTCAGAGGATTATAATACTTAAAAACGTTATAATATTGGATTTTTGATGATTTCCTATTTGGCAATATTTCTGAACTCGATATCACAGATACCGATGTCCTAGTTTATAGATCTGATACAGTAAGATTCTCAGACGTGTTTTGTGAATTGTAGCTCAGCTGTAAGATCTGGTTAATAATTGTAGTCCATGTTTCCCAACCCTATGTGTGCAAAGTGATCATGTTCAGACCCTCGTCTCCTCATGTCCTCACTCTTCTTGATGACCTCTGACCCTGCTCGGCTGTCAGAGAATAACCTGTCACTCACTTCCCTGCTGTCGCTGTTTTCAAAGTCTTAATCAAACCTTCGTATTTTCCCGTCCTTAGGTTAAGCCGTCTTAGTCGGGTTCCCCCACTCACACTCCCCCCCCCCACTCACACTCCCCCCCCCCCCCACCCCACCCCCACCCCCCCCCTACCCCACCCCACTGCTGTAACACTGGTGTGATGAACAGAAATGAGCACCGGTCTGACTGATGGCATGAGCTCGTGGATCAGGTTCCAGGCTCGCTCTGATTGGTCAGATTCAGTTACCATGGAGTTTTGTTTCAGTGATGATATAACTGTGGAGGGTTCAGGTGAGCGGGTTGTGTGAGGTAACACCACAGACTGGAGGAGGTATGAGGGCTTTGGAGGCCGGTCTGCGGGGTTCTCCATGGTGTAAACAGTCTTTAGCTCTATGTGGACCTGTAGATTCAACTATCCTGTGCAATACATTTCCATATATACTTAAAACATTTATTTGTATTCCTAATATTTATTCTTTCTATCTTATATTGGTATACAGAGCTCTTCAGTTGCACTGTCCTGTAGGATTTTACCTTGTATATATTTTGTACCTATACTTTTTAAAACTATTTCACACGTCCTCCTGACACCTCCTGACTAACTGCTCACACACTGGCTTAAGTATCAGCGTAAACTCAAAACAGCTGAAGCCACAGTGTCTGTCCTGTGAGTGCTTTGTAGGTCTGTCCCTTCCCCCCCAAATCACCTCCACCTGCAGGCCGAGCCTCAGCGGTGGGCTGCATGTCAGTGATAAATATGAATCTCTCCATCTTGTCCGTGATGGCCTTTTCCCGCCCCTCTATGGGGGCTGAGCACTAGACAAGGTGACACTACACACTTGGGTGGAAGTCCCACAGATGGGCCTGCAGATTTGTTGTGGATGAGGAGTGGGCCAGCTGCTTTGCACGCAGTTGAACTCCAGCCCGTTTACTTGTTTATTTTGCCGTCTGTGATGTGGAGCCCAAAGTGCTTCCGTGCGACACTCCTCAGAGGTTTTTATTGTCAGCTCAGGGTGACTTTGCCTGTCCTTCACTGTACTCCCTGTTGTTGAGGTCAAGAGAGAAGTGGATGGTTAGTTTTGCTGGGAGCACCCTCTGTTGCACTGGTTCATTCAGTAACAATGACCTCAGGCGTGACCTTCAGGCCGGCCAATATCAGGCCTCCGAGCCAGACTCTGTCACAAACAGACTATCTGTCAGAAGGCTGGATTGTCAGACAAATTATCCTTACTGTCTTCGACATGGCATTCCTCTGTACAGCTTACAGAGGAGCATAACTCGAGTGGACTCGTGCAGACCAGACGTCAGGAATGATGAAGAGCCGACCCAAACCTAGTGTGGGCAGGGCTGATGCTGCACCTCTCTGTGCTGCATCGTTAATCTGGACTGACTGATCGAGTTTTTGTTTAATACATTCAGATTTGAGACATCACAGTCTCTGTGTCTTCTTTTCCTTTGAGTCAATCGACTTTAAGGAATCACAGAACAATGATGAGCTGCAGGGCTGTATGTCCTCAGTCTGAGTGTATGTCCTCAGTCTGAGTGTATGTCCTCAGTCCGAGTGTATGTCCTCAGTCTGAGTGTATGTCCTCAGTATGTCCTCAGTCTGAGTGTATGTCCTCAGTCTGAGTGTATGTCCTCAGTATGTCCTCAGTCTGAGTGTATGTCCTCAGTCTGAGTGCAGATTTTTACCCCCACACTCAAACAGATACTTAAATATTGAGTATGAGGTGACGGCCCTAGTCCTGTAAGCAGAGCAGTGTCTGTATGTGGCCCTGCCCAGATGGGCTGTGGGCCCTGAGCCCCCTGGGAATTAGCGGTGGGCGGGTCGATCCAAATATGGATAATATCAACGCTAATGTTAATCAGATCACTACTTTTGGACATACAGGGTCTCCTGTGTGCTCTGCTGTGGTTTCATCAGAGAGGAGATCTGTCTGTCTGTCTGTCTGTCTGTAAGTGCTGCTCCTCCGTCCCGTAAAGTCCTGCACCGGTGTTTTGAAGCTGCAGGGCTCCTCATCACTGCTGTCTGATCACTGCGCTCACCCTTCAGCCATCACGGGTCCCTCACCCCTGTGCAGTGAAGTGAACTGTAACGTAAACTTTGTGAACTCTGGATTCGGTGCTGGATGTTCACGTGGTCAACTCTGGAAAGGACAGCATCTTTCAGTTCCTCAGTTTAGACCAACAGGAGACTTTCCAGCCTGATACCACCTGCTCTGCATCAGGTCTGTAGGTAAGAAGCACTGATGGTGCTGTTGGACCGAACATGACAAATTTAAAGCTGTGGAGTCTAATGTGCACATAGTTTGCAACCAAAACCCAGTTCTGTGTCCTGTTGAAGCAGAGAGAAGAGTTTCTTACCATCAGGCCAGCAGTTGAAAATGAACTGTGATGATAGAACTGATCCTGACTTTGAGCCTTCTGGAGAGCTGTTTCTTTTAATATTAGACTATAAACTGTTCTTATTATACTTTTATTGTGCCGATGGACCATCTAACAAGACTGAACTCCAGTTTTTACAGACATCTTCATTAAAGCATCTGTGTCTTTAAAAGAGCATACAGTCTGTGTTTTCACTCAGTGATTTATTTTTGGAGTCTTTGGTATGATGTCTAAAGTCCAAGCGAAGGTCCTCCTGGCTCCGTAAGAATCAGGACTGAAACCCAAAGATAAGACTTTGAGGAGCAGCCAGCAGACTGACTGAGGTTATGCTTGTTACTCAGTTTTTGGATGTGACTATTGGACTGGAGCTTGAAGGGTCATAATCATGCAGGGATGTTGAACTGAAATATGATTCATGTGAAAATGAAAGTGTCCACGTCTTCTTTGGAGTTAAGGGTTAACTCTAACGAACCCACTTCAGACCATCAGGAACAGCAGAGAAACTCCTGAATAGGGTTTGAATCCCACAAATATGTCCTGAGTGTCAGGATCATTAGGTGATGGATTAATTTAAAGACAGTGAACTGAGGAAATGTGTGTTTAATATATCTGTGTGCCATCAACCACTCCATCTCAAAGGTTTGCTTCATTCCACATAAATCAAAGTATGAACTGTTCGGACGGCCTTAGGCCATTAAAACACCCTGAACATTAATGTTATAACAACCTGAACAATAATGTTATAACACCCTGAACATTAACGTTTGGACGGCCTGAGACCGTATATAGGGGTGGGCAGAAATATTGATTCATCAATGCATTGCAATTGTTCCCCTCCCAATTTAATATCGATTCAGCAAATCTTCTGAATTGATTCACCTCCTGGCCAGTGGGGGGCGCTGTGCACTTTTTCGGTGTTTATCCAGCTGTCTCTGGTCGCAGAAGAAGACATGCTTGCAGAGTGATAGGATTGAGAGCCGAACATGAGAGTGACTTAACGGTGGTTTATCAGTATTTTCTGTGTAAATAATGTAAAATATCAAACACAACAGCATTTGTATCATTCTAGAATGTTTCCTTTTCGTTCTTTTGATGTTTTTCTCTGTATTTTGCCGTCTTTTTTGTCATTGATTGTCTTTTTCATCATAGTTTGTTTTTTATGGATTCCATAAATAGTAATTTTAGAAACACTAGAAGAAAAAATGTCAAGATCCCTGTCTTCAGCTGGACAGGAACTGCTTCAGGGACTATCATCAGTAAAAAAACGCCTGGACATGGTCTAATATAACGAGCTGTAACATGGACAATAAATGCTTAAGGCAAACAAAAATGTTTGAGTTTATGTAAAATAGGTGAAGTTCATTTTTGGTCATCTCAGAAAACATTTCTACATGTTCAGTTACAATTGTTTATGAAGAGAATCCTGTTGAAAATTTTCTTGTAATTACACACTGTTTTAAGCATTTATGACATCATAATGACAAATAGTTGCAAGAATTGTTAACTTTTATTTCTCATGAAAAAGGGTAAAAAAAAGTATTCAAAGGACAATTCCTGACACATTTATTGACAAAAAAGACAAAAAAGTCCAGGTAGACATTTATAATTATAGTATTAACTGTCATGTTTTTACTTTTGTACTCCATACGCACAAATAAGTTATGACTGTGCAAAAATATGAGGTGACATACCAGATATGTTCAAATTGGCATCACAAAAAAACCTCAAAGATTGTGAACAGGTACTCTAATTATTTGTGTATTTCTACTTCTTACTGAATTGATACTGAATCGAATCGTGAGGTTCTTAACAATGCCCAGCCCTACCGTTATAACAGCCTGTCCGTGTTCACTCAGCCTCACGTCAGTGTGTCGGCTCCTCGTGGCCTCGGCGCTCCGTCTGAACAGGACGTGATTGTCAGAGAGACGAGGGAGCTTCAGACAGCATTCAGGTCTGACCTGAGAGCAGAGAGAGGCTGGACCAGGACCAGGACCAGGACCAGGACCACGAGAACCACATGCTGCAGACACACAACACACAACACACAAATGTACACACAGGACACACACTGCAGACACACAACACACAACACACAAATATACACACAGGACACACACTACAGACACACAACACACAAATATACACACGGGACACACACTACAGACGCACAACACACAAATGTACACACAGGACACACACTGCAGACACACAACACACAACACACAAATATACACACAGGACACACACTGCAGACACACAACACACAAATGTACACACAGGACACACACTGCAGACACACAACACACAAATGTACACACAGGACACACACTGCAGACACACAACACACAAATGTACACACAGGACACACACTGCAGACACACAACACACAACACACAACACACAAATGTACACACAGGACACACACTGCAGACACACAACACACAAATCTACACGCAGACACACAACACACAACACACAAATCTACACGCAGACACACAACACACAACACACAAATGTACACACAGGACACACACTGCAGACACACAACACACAACACACAACACACAAATATACACACAGGACACACACTACAGACACACAACACACAAATGTACACACAGGACACACACTGCAGACACACAACACACAAATATACACACAGGACACACACTGCAGACACACAACACACAAATGTACACACAGGACACACACTGCAGACACACAACACACAAATGTACACACAGGACACACACTGCAGACACACAACACACAAATGTACACACAGGACACACACTGCAGACACACAACACACAAATCTACACACAGGACACACACTGCAGACACACAACACACAACACACAACACACAAATGTACACACAGGACACACACTGCAGACACACAACACACAAATCTACACGCAGACACACAACACACAACACACAAATGTACACACAGGACACACACTGCAGACACACAACACACAACACACAACACACAAATATACACACAGGACACACACTACAGACACACAACACACAAATGTACACACAGGACACACACTGCAGACACACAACACACAAATATACACACAGGACACACACTGCAGACACACAACACACAAATGTACACACAGGACACACACTGCAGACACACAACACACAAATGTACACACAGGACACACACTGCAGACACACAACACACAAATGTACACACAGGACACACACTACAGACACACAACACACAAATGTACACACAGGACACACACTGCAGACACACAACACACAAATATACACACAGGACACACACTGCAGACACACAACACACAAATGTACACACAGGACACACACTGCAGACACACAACACACAAATCTACACACAGGACACACACTGCAGACACACAACACACAAATGTACACACAGGACACACACTGCAGACACACAACACACAAATGTACACACAGGACACACACTGCAGACACACAACACACAAATATACACACAGGACACACACTGCAGACACACAACACACAAATGTACACACAGGACACACACTGCAGACACACAACACACAAATCTACACACAGGACACACACTGCAGACACACAACACACAAATGTACACACAGGACACACACTGCAGACACACAACACACAAATGTACACACAGGACACACACTGCAGACACACAACACACAAATATACACACGGGACACACACTGCAGACACACAACACACAACACACAAATGTACACACAGGACACACACTACAGACACACAACACACAAATCTACACACAGGACACACACTGCAGACACACATCACTCACCTCTGACCCACAGTCAGAATCCGTGGATTCCTAACAACAAGGAAAAGCTTTTGCGTTCCTGTTTGTGGATTTAAACTGGAGAAGAGTTTTTCTGTGCAGCTGAAGCCTGAACATGAACTCATTTAAAAAGAAGTTTTAGAGATGATGTTCAGCAGATATGGGAATGAAGGTGTTTGACCATCACAGGGCTTTTACTGTGTATTGAATTATTTGGTTGTCTCGTCTTCTTTTTTCTTTCTTTTTTTATCTGTTACTTTCAGTTTATGTATGAGTAGGGATATGTGTATGTCTGTGTATATTAATTATTGTATAGATTTATATTGATAAGGATGCCAAAAAATAGTTTATGGATGCGGGTGGGATTAAGTAGGTATTACTTCTTCCCGCTCCTTTATGTAAATCATAGTTTTCATTTTCACGTTTTGTCAGTTTTGTGTTGTATCGTTACTTTTGTCCACTATTGTACAATCGTCATTTGTTTTATCTTTTATTTTTTTTACATATTGCAAAATAAACTGGTGCTACAGTCAGGATGCTCAGGCTCTGAATCTTTCACTTTAAATGATTTAATGTTTTTTGATGGTGATGAAATGATCAGTCACCCGTCTGATACATCTGACTCTGTCAGACAGATTTATATTGATTTATTATTATTAATCTATGGTGTTTCTTCCCATCAGACACTGCAGCATCCTGCAGTATGAGCACTGTAAACATAATCACACACAGAGCTCCATATTTCCCTCGTTTGGCCCAAACCTGAGTTTAAATAAATCTGAAACTCGTTGAGCTAACTGAATCTTTCTGAGTGATGGTCTGAGCCCTCAGGTTAGGCCAAAGATGCTCCGTCTGAACCTCAGCAGGTTGTCTTTACCATGTCCACATGCCTTAATGCACTGAGTTGCTGTCATGTGATTGTCTGATAAGTTGTTTGCCTGTATGAGCAGGCGAACAGGTGTGTTGTACCTGTTAGCGTGGTTGTTGTGTTTCAGTCTTTGTCTGTCGGGCTCTGCATCAATGAGGGCTGATGTTTGAACACTGCAGCAGATAACACAGTGTGTGTGTGTGTGTGTGTGTGTGTCAGTAAATGAGATGTGTAATTAGACTGAAGAACACTTTGATTAAATGCTCTCATCTCTTAATCCACTTTGCTCTGATTGTGCAGATTAAACTCAGAGTGATTAACACAAATGTTAGCTCCAAACAGGAAACCTCCGCTCTGCTGGGACCAACGCTGGGTGTGTGTTTGTTTGCTTGTGTGTGTGTGTGTGTGTGTGTGTGGGTGGGGGTGTGTTTGTTTGTGTGTGTGTGTTGTCATGCCTGCTAAGTTAGCACACAGTTAAAGTGATGACTGTGGGATATGATTCCTCTGAGGGAGAAATTCATCCATCCATTCATTAAACCATCACTCACTCTGCCTAATTATCCATCCATTCATCCATCCATCCATTTACCTATTCATCATCCATCCAACCTTCCATCCATCCATCCATCCATTTTTCTTTGCTCCCCATGCTCCATCCACATCTATTCATTATCCATCAGTCCAGCTGTTTATTTATCTCTCAGTCTTCAATATTCTTCCTGTAATTTTTGTAAAATTTGGTGATAAACTGAAGGACTGAATGCTTGAATTTCCCTCGGGATCAATAAAGTATCTATCTATCTATCTATCTATGACTTGAGGTCATTGCTGTTGCCGTGGTTTCATAACGAGGCTGCTTGATTTTGGTGATAAAATTCTTATTCGATCATTTCTGAGACCATTATTTCTATAATCCATCCATTATCGACATCACTTTCAGGGTCACAGGGGGGTCAGCTGACACTGGGTAAGAGGTGGGTACACCCGCCAACCAATCACAGGGCCACATAGAGAGACAGACAACCATTCACACTCACACTCATACCTACAGGCAATTTAGAGTCAATCAACCTAGTAAGCATGTTTTTGGTCTGTTGGAGGAAGCTGGAGTGCCCAGAGAGAACCCACACATGCACAGGGAGAACATGTCACACAGAAAGGCCCTGACCGACACGGGGTTTGAACCAGCAACCTTTGTGCTGTGAGGCACGTGCACTACCCTGTTTCTATATTGATACTTGAAAATAGTAAAAAAAGTGAAAGAGGATAACTCTGACACACGTTTGTTAGAAAATATAAATATAAATAATTAAAATCATTCATCTCATGCCCCCCCCAGGTCTTTGACCTCAGCTGGCTGGTGTAGGAAGCTGCATTATAATTCAGAGCTGACTGATTGCCCAGCTCTACAGTTACAGGAATAAATATCATGTTGTTTCCATTTAAATCACAGCACAGTTTAATGTGATGCTATTGTGACAGCCCTATTGAACCAGATTAAACGTCCTCCCCCGCTCTGAACTGCTCCCGGTCTGCAGCCTCCACAGTAAATACTCGGCTCTTTAATTAGCTCTGTGCCGTTTCTAATTCAATAATAATTACGGAGCAGGGAGCAGCCTGGAGGAAGCTCTTATTAAAGCCTTCCTCTGGACCTGTTGATGATGAGTGTGTCAGACGCTGGGCCTTCATCACGCCTCCTCCTCCGGACGCTGCGTATTGACGCGCTCGTAAACAAAGCTGAGCTACTGAAACGGCCTCTTCGTCTTTATTAGAGCCGCTCCTCTTCTTCACCGCAGATCTATGGACAGAGATGTCACACAGTCTTTACCTACGACTGCCCGCTGTCAGTGATTCATGACTCAGTCAGCTGTTGGAATATTTACCTGCTTTATGAAAAATGAATGTTTGAAGAGAGAGAAATGATCTGTTAGTGAAACTGTGGCATTTTGACTGAACATTAACGCGTTAGTCACTATAAGGAGAGTCAATCTGAGCCCTAAATACTTTACTTCTTCATCTGATTATTGATAGTTGTCTCTTCTCTTTTATTTTTATTCTATTATTATGATTTTTTCGTCCTTTTTAAAAATACTAATAATTATTAATATTATAATTTTCTTCTGTATAATTATTTTTTCCCACCTACTTTTAAAAATAGTTATTATTCATTATTTTTAATATGTTTTATTATTATAATTATTTCATATTTAATCTCTCTGAATGAAATGGATGTCAATTTTCACTCTTTGCTTCATTACACTGGACTCAGGATGCGCTGAGACTGTGAATGTTGGAGATGGTTTATAAAAATATGTATTCATTGTTGTTCAAATGAATTGAAACAAAATAGTTGAAGAAAAAATAGTGATTAAAAATGGAAACACTATAAGTGTAATTAAATCCAGCCTGAGGGTTGATGTAGATTATTATCATATTTAAAATCTATCAATATACTAAAACATTGGTATTGTTTTAATACAAAAGCTTGTCAGTGTTTTAACCAACTTATTTTGTGTGTTCAGGAGTTTCCTCACAGTTTTTGATGATTATGCTAAAGACCAGTTCGTGCCTCCTACACTTACCATTGTGATGTCACACAGGTATAGTTCCTGACTGTCCTGAACATGAGGCTGAAGCCTGTGAACACCTCCCTCCTCCCCCATTCTCCTCACCCCTCTGTCCCTCTCCTGGGTCTAATAAAATCAGTGGGTGCAGTGTCTTCGCTGGCTCTCTCCTTCCTGCTCTGTCTGATAAAGTCTGATCTGTCCCAGCAGAGCCTCGGGGCGCCGGAGCTCTAACACTCTTTAGTTTAACGTCCTCCATCAGGACCCATGAGGGAGCACTTTCACTTCCTCTTCTTCTTCTCTTTGTTTGGCTTTAACGCGCTCTCATTATCAGGAAACATATTTTTATTATCATTACCACATCCTCCTCCTCTTTATCTCTGCAGCTCCTCTGGACTTTGACTTAATCGACCAAGAAATCAAAACATGAGTATAAAAAGTGAAGTGATGCTTTCTTACCCTCTGACGCTCTCAGAGCGCCGGCGCCATCTTCTCACGGCGGCCATTTTACTCTGAGGTCACATCTGGAGACACAAATACGGTGAGGATGGGGACACATACACTGTGAGGATGGGGACACATACACTGGGAGGATGGGGACACATACACTGTGAGGATGGGGACATACACTGGGAGGATGGGGACATACACTGGGAGGATGGGGAGACAAACATTTTGAGGATGGAGACACACTCATGATCAACAGATTTATGGACTTCAGTGTGGTGCTATGGGGACCACCAGGCAGGAGACACTCAGGCTATGTATGAAGACTTGAGCCCCAAACATGGAGACACTAGGGCGGGGACTGTAACATGTATTCATCCATAAGAGAGGTGACAAAGAACCCAAACAGTCTGTGACTTTATGTACCAGCTGGCCTGATAACTGAGGATAACTGACCCACAGACCTTCTGGAGGATTCAGGGGAGTTCTGCCACATGAATACCAAACTACCTTTAAAAAGCACCAACAGAATGTGTAACTGAACTGTGTTTATCTTTCTGAGACATGAGTCTCATCCTTATCAAATCAACACTGTGATGGAAGATCATGGCTGTCTGTGATCTCCACCAGAAGATCACAGAGTCATACGATGAGTGAGGGTCAGAAGAAGAAGAAGAGGTGTTAGTTTGGACCTGCTGGTCTCTGTGTTTGTGTCTGCAGAATCTGAACCCACAGATCTGTAACCGAGAGCTTCTTCTTCTCCTTTTCCTCTCCTTCTTCTTCTTCTGCTCTCTCTCCTCATTTAGACTGTCTGTGTGTCCTCTGGCAGCTGCTTGTGTATCTGTCACCGTCTGAGTTTGAGTTGGCGGATGAGCTACATGACACTGTCATTGTGGTGTGTGTGTGTTTGTGTATATTTTTGTGAGTGTGTATTTATATATGTGTGTGTGTGTGTGTGTTTATGAATCCTATCTGGCGGCTGCAGCAGTGTTGGAGTCTTCCTCCTGTTGAGGTTTAAAGCACCTGATCGCAGCAGGAGATGAGTCCAACGAGTGTGAGAGATTCTTAATGACGACTCCCTCTCTCTCTCTCTCTGTCTCTCCCTCCCTCGCTCGTCCTCTCCCCCTCTCTCTCCATGATGAAGAGGAAGCACTTGATCTTCTTACTTTGTGTGACGGCTCTCTGCTGTCATTCACTCCCACAATAAGGCTCGCTCGCTCCCTGCCATCATGAGCGACCTCTGTTTTGGTTTAGTCAATCATCCCTTATCTCCCCCCATGGCGCCCCCCCACCCCCCCACCTCCCCCAGGAAATAATGGGGTCCATGGTTCAGCGGCGTCTGCAAACACACCATCCATCAGGCGGCGGTGCAGAGCGTCATTGTGTGCGCTTACTGCGGGCGTGATGTGTTAGTGTTATTACGGCTCATGCAAACATCCAGCAGCAGCGCCGCAGCGTCCCAGTAATTCTGGAAATGAATCTGCGGGTAAAACCTCACACGAGTCACATGTGACTTTGATTATTTAATTGCCGTGTTTCAGTGGTTACAGGGGTGTATTTGACCTTTGACCTCTGCCAGGGTCATCATAAACTTATTCTAGACTGTATCTTAGTAGGTTAGATGTTAAATTAAAAAGACAGAAAGGTCAAATGGGTCCATTGATAGATTTAATCATTCATAACACATGCTGAACATGTCAGCCAGTGGAGTAAAGGTGGGTTCATCTTTAATTAACAAATCAAATTAATCAACAAAGAAATGAAGAATCAGGGAGGGTTATTGATGGTGCTGGTGTGGATAAAGTCTGATCACATACCCTAATATGACGGCAAAATTTAAAAAACACTTTAAAAAAAACTATTGATGTCACACAATGTGATTGGAATTAGTTTAATTTGATTTATTGTTAATTTGTTTTATTTTAAAATTGGCTTACAGGGTTTTTCAGAATCAACATCACATGACACACCTGACATTCAGCCTGATGTTTCCACGCACTCAACATTCTGCAGTAAGTGCTTTGAAAAACTTAAAGGGACAGTTCAGTGTTTTTGTATCAGAGGCCTAAAGGCTCCAGCAGAGCTGCAGCTTTAAGGAGGACCAGCTGAGACCACCTGTGAGGTACTCTGCTGTTACCAGGGACAGATCATTCATGTTACTGAGCCAGGACACTGTGTTTGGTTGGATGTGCGATTGAGTGAAAAATTTGAGGTCACTTTCTGAGCACTGATCTGCTGTTTGTCTCTCTGCTGACAAAGACTGTTACTGAGGCACAGGGTCACCGTTAAGAATATCAGTATCAGCAGTTATGAACATTTTCGCCAATATTTACAGCTGATGTTTTGACCAATACTAATGGCCATGAAAATCTCATATATTGGAAAAATGCCCAGCAGAGACATTGTGCCCTCGACACTGAAACATCAGCGTCTGTGATCATGAGTTTGGAAAGATCAGCATATCTGATTTCATCAGAAATCCGAGCTTGGGCATCCCTATTCCCGAGTAATCGTAGGTGTTCAGATATAGATAACTTCAGCCTCTGTGGGCCCCTCATGGCTCTGGGCCCCTGCAGCCTTATGTGCGGCCCTGCTCGTCAGTGAAGCTGTGAAATAACATCCAAACTCTGCGGTGACTTCAGGTGTCTCTGTTTTCCTGCTGCGTGTCCTGGAGTCCCAGACTCTGATTTACTACCTCCAGTTTTATTGGTATAATATTTGATTCAGTCGACTTTGTTTCTGTCACATGTGGGCTGTGGCTCCGCGGCTCAGTCTGTTTACTCTGTTAGTGTGTGTGCCTCAGATCATCCTCCTCCAGCTGCTTATCAGTACAGGTGGGTCACAGCTGATACCTGCCGGAGCCACGCGGAGCAGCTAACCTGGAAATTGATGTTTCACATCAGCGCCTCGCTCGCCCCGCTCCACTACAGGAGTCCATGTAGGAGAGAGAGAGTCAGACTAACATGAGAGGAGACGTTAATGTGACTGATCCTCGGCGCCGTCTGTTTTTATGAACACGCTAAAGAAGAGCGCTCTTATCCAATTACAGCCTCCGAGCCAGAAACCAGAAGAGAATTAAATGTCACAGAAACATGGAAACGCTCTCTGAAACTCTGAGGGTGACAGACCTAAAGAGGAGACCTGCTGACTATTCAGGAGGGTCTCTGAGGCTCAAGGGGAGGAGACGCCCCCAGGAGGAGGACGGGTCACATCAGACAGGGTCACTGTGTTCAGACCTGCTCCGATCAGGGACGCCTGCAGCACATGATGCCGCTCCTTTTCACCGTGGACTGAAAAACTCTGGTAACTCCACACGGACTCTTCACAAATCTGCTCCAGTCCCAAAGAAAAGCTCGTCCAGACCAGTGGCGGCTCGTGCAGTTTTCTCCAGAGGGGCTGTAACTCCAAAATAGACATAAACCAAAAACAGGGTTTCTGCAGGTTTTAACAAAGTTAAGGCTTTGAAGACCTTTTTAAGACAATTATGAATTAAATTTAAGATCTACACAAAGTCAGAAAAAGTAGGCTTTTGGAAAATTGCAGTCACAGAATTGTTTTCAAACTAATCAAATTTATTGCCACAGAACAGCCCATAAACAATCAAGAACAAATGTTTTATATACAGTGGAGTCAGTGAGTGTGTGTCAGGGTTATTATACTTTTTAAAATTTAATTGGGTTTTATTTTGATTAAGTTTTTCAGATTTCTTTTGTTTTAATTTAGTTCTGGTTAGTTTAACAAGTAATTTAACAAAAAAAGGGGGCAACAAAGGAAGTTGTACATTTACATACATAATTTAAGCCCACTTTACACAATATGGACAGATTTAAGACTTTTTAAAGCCTAAAATTGAGATTATCAAATTTATTACCCTGCAAAATCTTTTGCATGGCCTAAGACAGTGTCACAAACCTAAAAAATGAATGCACCAATTTAATTCAATAAGGAGACGGCCATGAGTCAGCTTTCCAATATATCTGACTTAATAATAACATATAAAAGCAAAATATTGTATGAATATATGTGTTCATTTAATAACAACTATGCAAATTAACATAACACCTCCATAAAAACAGACTAGTATATTATATGGGGCCTATTCTAAGGTGTGTTTCTCACTTTCTCACAGTATAACATGATTAAAAGCATTGGGCCAGATCTACTAAAGGTTTACTGTGTAAAGTAATCCCTCTCTGTTTTGCACTCTTAACACATCGTGGAGGAGCTCATTTAACCTGTTTAAAAAATCCAGAAGTGTAAACCGAGTGTATGGTCGCTCACTGTCTTTGGACTGCTGATTAATTCTGATGTTTGGCTGATCAGGTCCGAGCTCTTTCACCTGCTGCTTCCCCTGTTACGTTCTCCTCAGCAGATACGTCAGACGCATTGTAGCTGTGCGTCCGTTTGTGACCAATCTGCTTATGAACATCATGCAACTTAGGAACGCTTGGGCGCTGGTTGCTAGCGCCCCTTAAGGTTTTTTTTATTTGGCTAGGATAAGCTAACTTTTTAATGCAAAACTGTGATCTGAGCATGTGTGAGAGCACAGACGTTCTGATTCTGACCCGAGGCTGGGCAGAGAGATCACTAACGGACTGAGATACACGTTTAATGTAAAGATTAATTTAATAGCACGATTTCCTTATTTGGATAATAATTTGCAGGTAGACAGCAGACATCTATTTTGACTCACGCAGCCTCACGCAGCTCAGGCAGGGCTCCGCCCACAGCGCCCTAATATACTGGCCGCCACTGATCCAGACATTATCGAAGGTCCAGCTGCTTAAAGATGTAAGAAACAAACTGAGAGCTTCACCTGCCTTCAGGAGCAGAAACTGACTGTTATGATATGATGCCTTCAATGACATTAAGGAAAAACGACAATCAGATGAATGAGTGAAATGTCATGATGTGGATTGTCTCCGATCAGGACCAAAGCATGAAGGACACACGGTCAGCCGCAGCCTCCAGTCCCTGCAGGGGACGATTTAAAGCTGCTGAGTCTTCATCAGTCTGAGTGACTTGTTGGACTTGAAGTTGTCTGTGGCTCAGTGGTGGAGCCTGCTGTCTCTGTCCCATCCTGAGGACCTCGTTAACCCTCTGATTGCTGCTGCGGACGTCTCAGAGGACGGGTTTCTGTCTCCAGCCTGTAATATCTGAGCTCTGGAGCTCCATGAACAAAGGTCACAGCATCCTTGGGCTGAGAACTGACATTTGTTCTCATAAAGGCCGAGAGCCGAGTCTGCTGTTTGTCCTGTTTACCATGATCACAGCTGTTTGCTGTCCATCTGCACAAGTCAGAGACCACGTCTGCAAGTCAGAGACCACGTCTGCAAGTCAGAGACCACGTTTGCAAGTCAGAGACCACGTCTGCAAGTCAGAGACCACGTTTGCAAGTCAGAGACCACGTCTGCAAGTCAAAGACCACATCTGCACAAGTCAGAGACCACGTCTGCAAGTCAGAGACCACGTCTGCAAGTCAGAGACCACATCTGCACATCAGAGACCACGTTTGCAAGTCAGAGACCACGTCTGCAAGTCAGAGACCATGTTTGCAAGTCAGAGACCACGTCTGCAAGTCAGAGACCGCGTTTGCAAGTCAGAGACCACGTTTGCAAGTCAGAGACCACATCTGCACAAGTCAGAGACCACATCTATGATGATATGTTGCTGAGTACTAAGAATAGAATAGAATAAACCTTTATTTGTCCCACACAGGGAAATTTGGTATAGTATAAAAATATAAAAGTATAAAAATAGCATAAAAATAGCAGTACTAATTTGATTTCATTGCAGTTATTATTATTTTTTAATATTTAATTAGTAATATAATATGCTAAGTATTAGAATAAAATGATATTCTAAGTATTGCGATACTTCAAGACAGAATCCTCTGAGATGAAGTTTCAAACATATCTCAGTATTTCCATCCTGTCCCTTCAGTTTGATTAAAATCAGAGTTATTACAGTTTGTCATGGTGGTACTGTAGCCCCCCCCCCCCCCCCCCAAACATCCCTCCTGGTGTCAGTTTGCTGTTTGCACGTCTTCTCTTTGTTAGCTAAGTGAGTGTCAGAGTGCTAACTCGGAGCATGTTCACTGTGAGAGCGGCGATAGGATGAGTGAGTGTGCACGCTGGTGTGTGTGTGTATGTGTGTATGTGTGTGTGTGTGCACGCTGGTGTGTGTGTGTATGTGTGTGTGTGTGCACGCGAGTGTGTGTTCGTGCTTTAGCCCCATTGTGAGCTGGTGTGTGTGGTATAATTGAACTTCTCTCTAATCTCACAACAGAGGAGGTGTTTGACATTTAACAGAACGCTCGTTTCTTTTTTCTGACAAATAGGGCTGTCTGTCCCCTCTTCTTCTTCTTCTCCTTCTTCTTCTTCTCCTTCTTCTTCTCCTTCTCCTTCTCCGTCTTCTCCGTCTTCTTTTTACAGTTGTGGGGCTTTCAGAGCATTCTGTGTGATGTATCTGATGGAAAACTAACTCTTAAAAAATGTCTATACTGAGTAGATTTTGAATATTAAGTGCCTGTCTGTTTAATTTTATTGTAAATAAAGTGTTTGTTAAAAAAAGAAAATCTCCTTCTTCTCCTTCTTCTTCCTCTTTTCTCTCTGGTCTTTGTTTCTGTGTGGTACTTTGTCCCAGCTGCTAACAAATCCTGAAGCTTTGCTGCTTTTCTGCTCAGCCGTGTGAGACTGTGGGCACTGGGGCTGTTTATTCGGGCTCAGATTTGCATTCTCTTCCTCACAGACTCCAGCTCTCAGCTCTCAGAGAGCACTCAGTGTTCGGCTCCTGGGGGCCTGTCATGGATGTGAGGAGATGGTGATTGGAGTTCAGGAGGTCTGCAGAGCGAGCTTTTAGGTGAACGAGAGAGCGCTGTGCAACAAAAGAAAACAAGCTGAGATGGTGCCAAAGATTTCAGAGAGAAAATGGACATTTAGAAACGATGAGAATAAAAAGCATGTCAGAAAGTTTAGGAGAAACATCTGCTCCAACAGCTGCAGATGGAGGAGCAGGGAAGAGCCTGACTGAGCCTGCAGAAAGACCAAGAACAAACGAAGACCTGCAGTCCCACGCTGGACCCCCTTATGGAGGCTGATATTTATATTTACATTTATGATTTCAGCTTAAGAGAAATTTATTATATGTAAAAAAAGAAAAAGTTTTCCATTTTATTTTTTTATTTCAAGGCTTTAAAACTGATTTTATGAGTTTTTAGGCCTCAAAAAACCTTACAGGGTTTAAATTGGATGGATGAAGTTTTACTCCTTAGAATTCATAAAATAGCTAAAGTTTGACTGTAAACATTGAAGCCTTAAAGGTCAAAAAGGGACTTGAATATAAAAAGAGAGTCTGACTTTTTCCTGTGAATTTTTTTCAATCAAGAATCAATTTTTGAATGGGTCATTGATGAGGGCTGTCAACACCAAAATTACATTTTGATGAGTTTCTGGGCTGATCAGGCTGTCAGCAGGTCAGTGTGGTGATGGAGGAGGAGGAGCAGAGGTGTTTCTCCTGCAGGTCAGTGTGGTGATGGAGGAGCAGCAGAGGTGTTTCTCCTGCAGGTCAGTGTGGTGATGGAGGAGCAGCAGAGGTGTTTCTCCTGCAGGTCAGTGTGGTGATGGAGGAGGAGGAGCAGAGGTGTTTCTCCTGCAGGTCAGTGTGGTGATGGAGGAGCAGCAGAGGTGTTTCTCCTGCAGGTCAGTGTGGTGATGGAAGGAGGAGGAGCAGAGGTGTTTCTCCTGCAGGTCAGTGTGGTGATGGAAGGAGGAGGAGCAGAGGTGTTTCTCCTGCAGGTCAGTGTGGTGATGGAAGGAGGAGGAGCAGAGGTGTTTCTCCTGCAGGTCAGTGTGGTGATGGAAGGAGGAGCAGAGGTGTTTCTCCTGCAGGTCAGTGTGGTGATGGAAGGAGGAGGAGCAGAGGTGTTTCTCCAGCAGGTCAGTGTGGTGATGGAGGAGGAGCAGAGGTGTTTCTCCTGCAGGTCAGTGTGGTGATGGAGGAGGAGGAGCAGAGGTGTTTCTCCTGCAGGTCAGTGTGGTGATGGAGGAGCAGCAGAGGTGTTTCTCCTGCAGGTCAGTGTGGTGATGGAGGAGCAGCAGAGGTGTTTCTCCTGCAGGTCAGTGTGGTGATGGAGGAGCAGCAGAGGTGTTTCTCCTGCAGGTCAGTGTGGTGATGGAGGAGCAGCAGAGGTGTTTCTCCTGCAGGTCAGTGTGGTGATGGAAGGAGGAGGAGCAGAGGTGTTTCTCCTGCAGGTCAGTGTGGTGATGGAGGAGGAGCAGAGGTGTTTCTCCTGCAGGTCAGTGTGGTGATGGAAGGAGGAGGAGCAGAGGTGTTTCTCCTGCAGGTCAGTGTGGTGATGGAGGAGGAGCAGAGGTGTTTCTCCTGCAGGTCAGTGTGGTGATGGAAGGAGGAGGAGCAGAGGTGTTTCTCCTGCAGGTCAGTGTGGTGATGGAGGAGCAGCAGAGGTGTTTCTCCTGCAGGTCAGTGTGGTGATGGAAGGAGGAGGAGCAGAGGTGTTTCTCCTGCAGGTCAGTGTGGTGATGGAGGAGGAGCAGAGGTGTTTCTCCTGCAGGTCAGTGTGGTGATGGAAGGAGGAGGAGCAGAGGTGTTTCTCCTGCAGGTCAGTGTGGTGATGGAGGAGGAGGAGCAGAGGTGTTTCTCCAGCAGGTCAGTGTGGTGATGGAGGAGCAGCAGAGGTGTTTCTCCTGCAGGTCAGTGTGGTGATGGAGGAGGAGGAGCAGAGGTGTTTCTCCTGCAGGTCAGTGTGGTGATGGAGGAGCAGCAGAGGTGTTTCTCCTGCAGGTCAGTGTGGTGATGGAAGGAGGAGGAGCAGAGGTGTTTCTCCTGCAGGTCAGTGTGGTGTTGGAGGAGGAGCAGAGGTGTTTCTCCTGCAGGTCAGTGTGGTGATGGAGGAGCAGCAGAGGTGTTTCTCCTGCAGGTCAGTGTGGTGATGGAAGGAGGAGGAGCAGAGGTGTTTCTCCTGCAGGTCAGTGTGGTGATGGAGGAGGAGCAGAGGTGTTTCTCCTGCAGGTCAGTGTGGTGATGGAAGGAGGAGCAGAGGTGTTTCTCCTGCAGGTCAGTGTGGTGATGGAAGGAGGAGGAGCAGAGGTGTTTCTCCTGCAGGTCAGTGTGGTGATGGAGGAGGAGGAGCAGAGGTGTTTCTCCAGCAGGTCAGTGTGGTGATGGAGGAGGAGCAGAGGTGTTTCTCCTGCAGGTCAGTGTGGTGATGGAGGAGAAGGAGCAGAGGTGTTTCTCCAGCAGGTCAGTGTGGTGATGGAGGAGGAGCAGAGGTGTTTCTCCTGCAGGTCAGTGTGGGGATGGAGGAGGAGGAGCAGAGGTGTTTCTCCTGCAGGTCAGTGTGGTGATGGAGGAGGAGGAGCAGAGGTGTTTCTCCAGCAGGTCAGTGTGGTGATTGAGGAGGAGCAGAGGTGTTTCTCCTGCAGGTCAGTGTGGTGATTGAAGGAGGAGGAGCAGAGGTGTTTCTCCTGCAGGTCAGTGTGGTGATGGAGGAGCAGCAGAGGTGTTTCTCCTGCAGGTCAGTGTGGTGATGGAGGAGGAGGAGCAGAGGTGTTTCTCCTGCAGGTCAGTGTGGTGATGGAGGAGGAGGAGCAGAGGTGTTTCTCCTGCAGGTCAGTGTGGGGATGGAGGAGGAGGAGCAGAGGTGTTTCTCCTGCAGGTCAGTGTGGTGATGGAAGGAGGAGGAGCAGAGGTGTTTCTCCTGCAGGTCAGTGTGGTGATGGAGGAGCAGCAGAGGTGTTTCTCCTGCAGGTCAGTGTGGTGATGGAGGAGGAGGAGCAGAGGTGTTTCTCCTGCAGGTCAGTGTGGTGATGGAGGAGGAGCAGAGGTGTTTCTCCTGCAGGTCAGTGTGGTGATTGAGGAGGAGCAGAGGTGTTTCTCCTGCAGGTCAGTGTGGTGATGGAGGAGCAGCAGAGGTGTTTCTCCTGCAGGTCAGTGTGGTGATGGAGGAGGAGCAGAGGTGTTTCTCCTGCAGGTCAGTGTGGTGATGGAAGGAGGAGGAGCAGAGGTGTTTCTCCTGCAGGTCAGTGTGGTGATGGAGGAGGAGCAGAGGTGTTTCTCCTGCAGGTCAGTGTGGTGATGGAAGGAGGAGGAGCAGAGGTGTTTCTCCTGCAGGTCAGTGTGGTGATGGAGGAGGAGGAGAGGTGTTTCTCCTGCAGGTCAGTGTGGTGATGGAAGGAGGAGGAGCAGAGGTGTTTCTCCTGCAGGTCAGTGTGGTGATGGAGGAGGAGCAGAGGTGTTTCTCCTGCAGGTCAGTGTGGTGATGGAGGAGGAGCAGCAGAGGTGTTTCTCCTGCAGGTCAGTGTGGTGATGGAGGAGGAGGAGCAGAGGTGTTTCTCCAGCAGGTCAGTGTGGTGATGGAGGAGCAGCAGAGGTGTTTCTCCTGCAGGTCAGTGTGGTGATGGAAGGAGGAGGAGCAGAGGTGTTTCTCCTGCAGGTCAGTGTGGTGATGGAGGAGGAGCAGAGGTGTTTCTCCTGCAGGTCAGTGTGGTGATGGAAGGAGGAGCAGAGGTGTTTCTCCTGCAGGTCAGTGTGGTGATGGAAGGAGGAGGAGCAGAGGTGTTTCTCCTGCAGGTCAGTGTGGTGATGGAGGAGGAGGAGCAGAGGTGTTTCTCCAGCAGGTCAGTGTGGTGATGGAGGAGGAGCAGAGGTGTTTCTCCTGCAGGTCAGTGTGGTGATGGAGGAGGAGGAGCAGAGGTGTTTCTCCAGCAGGTCAGTGTGGTGATGGAGGAGGAGCAGAGGTGTTTCTCCTGCAGGTCAGCGTGGGGATGGAGGAGGAGGAGCAGAGGTGTTTCTCCTGCAGGTCAGTGTGGTGATGGAGGAGGAGGAGCAGAGGTGTTTCTCCAGCAGGTCAGTGTGGTGATTGAGGAGGAGCAGAGGTGTTTCTCCTGCAGGTCAGTGTGGTGATTGAAGGAGGAGGAGCAGAGGTGTTTCTCCTGCAGGTCAGTGTGGTGATGGAGGAGCAGCAGAGGTGTTTCTCCTGCAGGTCAGTGTGGTGATGGAGGAGGAGGAGCAGAGGTGTTTCTCCTGCAGGTCAGTGTGGTGATGGAGGAGGAGGAGCAGAGGTGTTTCTCCTGCAGGTCAGTGTGGGGATGGAGGAGGAGGAGCAGAGGTGTTTCTCCTGCAGGTCAGTGTGGTGATGGAAGGAGGAGGAGCAGAGGTGTTTCTCCTGCAGGTCAGTGTGGTGATGGAGGAGCAGCAGAGGTGTTTCTCCTGCAGGCCAGTGTGGTGATGGAGGAGGAGGAGCAGAGGTGTTTCTCCTGCAGGTCAGTGTGGTGATGGAGGAGGAGCAGAGGTGTTTCTCCTGCAGGTCAGTGTGGTGATTGAGGAGGAGCAGAGGTGTTTCTCCTGCAGGTCAGTGTGGTGATGGAGGAGCAGCAGAGGTGTTTCTCCTGCAGGTCAGTGTGGTGATGGAAGGAGGAGGAGCAGAGGTGTTTCTCCTGCAGGTCAGTGTGGTGATGGAGGAGGAGGAGCAGAGGTGTTTCTCCAGCAGGTCAGTGTGGTGATGGAGGAGGAGCAGAGGTGTTTCTCCTGCAGGTCAGTGTGGTGATGGAGGAGGAGGAGCAGAGGTGTTTCTCCTGCAGGTCAGTGTGGGGATGGAGGAGGAGCAGAGGTGTTTCTCCTGCAGGTCAGTGTGGTGATGGAGGAGGAGCAGAGGTGTTTCTCCTGCAGGTCAGTGTGGTGATGGAGGAGGAGCAGAGGTGTTTCTCCTGCAGGTCAGTGTGGTGATGGAAGGAGGAGGAGCAGAGGTGTTTCTCCTGCAGGTCAGTGTGGTGATGGAGGAGCAGCAGAGGTGTTTCTCCTGCAGGTCAGTGTGGTGATGGAGGAGGAGGAGCAGAGGTGTTTCTCCAGCAGGTCAGTGTGGTGATGGAGGAGGAGCAGAGGTGTTTCTCCTGCAGGTCAGTGTGGTGATGGAGGAGGAGCAGAGGTGTTTCTCCTGCAGGTCAGTGTGGTGATTGAGGAGGAGCAGAGGTGTTTCTCCTGCAGGTCAGTGTGGTGATGGAAGGAGGAGGAGCAGAGGTGTTTCTCCTGCAGGTCAGTGTGGTGATGGAGGAGGAGCAGAGGTGTTTCTCCTGCAGGTCAGTGTGGTGATGGAGGAGCAGCAGAGGTGTTTCTCCTGCAGGTCAGTGTGGTGATGGAGGAGGAGGAGCAGAGGTGTTTCTCCTGCAGGTCAGTGTGGGGATGGAGGAGGAGGAGCAGAGGTGTTTCTCCTGCAGGTCAGTGTGGTGATGGAGGAGGAGGAGCAGAGGTGTTTCTCCTGCAGGTCAGTGTGGTGATGGAGGAGGAGGAGCAGAGGTGTTTCTCCTGCAGGTCAGTGTGGGGATGGAGGAGGAGGAGCAGAGGTGTTTCTCCTGCAGGTCAGTGTGGTGATGGAGGAGCAGCAGAGGTGTTTCTCCTGCAGGTCAGTGTGGTGATGGAGGAGGAGGAGCAGAGGTGTTTTTCCTGCAGGTCAGTGTGGTGATGGAGGAGGAGCAGAGGTGTTTCTCCTGCAGGTCAGTGTGGTGATGGAAGGAGGAGGAGCAGAGGTGTTTCTCCTGCAGGTCAGTGTGGTGATGGAAGGAGGAGGAGCAGAGGTGTTTCTCCTGCAGGAGCCTCGGGACCTGACTCTGGGGATGAGGAGGACCTGCTGTGGTGTTTCAGTTGTGGTCACAGCAGATGTGGAGCTCCTGTCTGTGATCTTGAGGTCTGGTCCCATCCTGCTCCTCCACCGTGGCTCCCACACGCTTGGCTGATCCTCGGGCTCTGAGGGATCAGGACAGAGGCTGAGGAGTTCATTTAGAGGCTGAGAACATCTCAGCAGATGTTGGAGATGCTCCTGTATTGAAGGATCTTTAAATGTGTGGGACAGTTGCAGCCTTTTCTCCGTGTCCGTTATTTAAAGCCAAACATCTACAAAGAGTCAGTGCACACTGTTTCCTTTTGACGGATCAGAATAGAAACTAAAATAGTCTCTGATTTATTATCTGTCTTCCACTGACGCTTTGAAAATCCATTTATGAGAAACATGAGAACAACAACAACAGATGTCATGTGTTCAACTTAAATAGAGATTATTGATGTTCATTCAAGATTATTAGAGTCAGCAAGAATCTGATTAATAAAATGTATCACGATACATGAGTAAAAATTATTTATCATGATACTGAGGACAGGGCAATACATCACATAAAAAAGCATTTTTCAATTCAATATAGTATGAAGAACCCAGAGTATTGTATGTGAGTACAGTAGTAAGCTGGAAAACTACACGAAAAGTCCAGACGTCAAAGCACTGCTGCTGGCACAGTTGGAGAAGTTCACCATCAGCTGTTTTGGGATTCAGGCGTTCCTCAGCTTCCTCAGGTAGTGCAGGTGTTGCTGGGCTTTCACCGCAGCCGAAGAGATGTTAGTGCTCCAGGACAGGTCCTCCGAAATGTTTACACCCAGGTATTTAAAGTTCGACTCTCTCTCCACCGCCTCACCGCCGATGAAAAGTGGAGAGTGGTGTTGTTGTCCATTTCTGTGGAAATCCACAATGATTTTCTTTGGTTTTCTTGATGTTGAGAACCAGGTTGGTTCCATGGCACCACGATGTTAGACGTTGCACCTCAGTCCTGTATGGTGTCTCATTGTAGTTGTTGATAAGTCCGAGTGCTGTGGCGTCGTCGGTGAATTAGACAGTGAACTGCAGCTCTTCTGTCTGCACATAGACTTCATCCTAAACCCCAGAGGTTCCTCAGAGAACCTGTGCAGACCACATGGAGGACTTCAGCCCTCATCCTCACACCACGTCATGATTTAGGTCTGTTTCTGCTCCAGGCTGTTGCAGAGTTTTTGTGTCCTCATGGGCCACCGTAGTACGAGGAGAGTTAGTGCTAAAGAGTGCGAGTGAGTGAGATAGAGAAGAGAGCAAAGCTGATCAACCAGAGCAGCTGTCACTGCAGCTCTCTGCTCACCTCCACACTCTCCGTCCCTCTCTCCAGATTGACCGCCGAGGTCAATTGCCAATTTGCCAGTGCCAGTGTCTTTGTCAGGAAACAATATTAATTTAGTCTAATTAGGACCTGCAGCTAACGAGCGCCGCAGATAATGACTTCATTTATAATCCATAAAACAAGTGTGGCGTGTTAGCGAGCGGAGGAAACAAAACAACACACACTCTCACACTCACACTGACGCTGGCATGTCTGCATTGCAGTCCTCTGCTGGTCAGCTCCAGACCCTCTCAGACTAACCATCAGCACTCCCTCACCTTCATCCTTGTCTGTATGGGATCTGTCTACACCTTGGTGATATGGACCAAATATCCTATCTTTGTATTTCTAAGCTGAGTCTGTCGGCCTTCAGCCATGCTGCTGTGAAACAGGTGAGGGTCTCAGAGGGGAGGTTGATCATCTTTGGTTCACTGCTGTTTTTCCATCAGCAGAGTTTGAGACTGGGCTGTAGTTTCTCATCGATGTTCCTGTTTGAGCTCTTCAGGCATTGAGGAGGATAAACATATGTGAGCCTGGAGGAACAGAGAGTTAGAGATGGAAACAGATCCTGGCAGAGGGGGAAACATCGAGGGGATTCAGCAGATGGACATGAGAGGGAGAGATGAGAGAGATAGACACGCTCCACTTCCTCTGCTCATGCTGATTAAGTCCAGCTGGTCTCGGTGTGGACACTCGCTGAGGTAAACTGGACCAGACCGCTCCAGGACCAGGATCAGCCTGCAGTTCTGCTTAATCTGTATCAGTCTGTATGAGTGTTAAAGAACATTGTGACTGATGGAGTCCAGAGGGAACAGCTGCAGGTTTAAAGTCAGCTGATGAAATAATCAATACGATTTTTTAACCATGAGTCTAAAGATGATCCTGAGCGTGGATCTCGGCTCTGAGGGGCTGCAGACGCTCAGGTTTAACAGCAGGAACTGGACTGTTCTTGGTTTACTACAGTTCATCAGGGCAGGACCTCTGCATCAAAGAACTGGTTAGTAGATGGTTTCATTAATCCGTCTGTGGTATCAAACATGGACCGAGATAGATTTACTTACATTAGACTCTGTGACCTGTGCACCATGCATGAGTTCCCTTGAGCTGGGCTTGTTGATGAAGCAGGAAGTGCTTCGACCTCACAGCGAGGA
The DNA here is from genome assembly GCA_037902135.1 of Cetoscarus ocellatus. Taxonomy (NCBI): domain Eukaryota; kingdom Metazoa; phylum Chordata; class Actinopteri; order Labriformes; family Labridae; genus Cetoscarus; species Cetoscarus ocellatus. The sequence goes on from JBAMNC010001863.1 coordinate 497,016, forward strand.
GGTCGCGGGGGTCACTGATGGACACCCTGAGCCGGCCCGAGGGTCGATCCAGACACTCGTGTGGGCTTGTCCAGGTGCTCTGTTTCCCTCTAAAATAAGTATTTTACTCTAATATCTACAGTTACCTGCTGTTAAAGCTCTGTGCAGTAGATGAATTTTATTTATTTATGATGTCTCTTTTTATGTAAGGACTACAGATAGAAATTAGCTTCTCTGCTAAATCTGGTGCAGCCATCTTTTTATTTCACTGGAATAATCTATGTCACTGCACACTGTCCAGTTATAAACCAATAAACTAAACTAAACTAATTACTGTAGATGGTGATGGATGGAAGGGAATATTCAGTCACCACCCTAATCCCATTTTGTCCAGAGAACATTGACAGAGAGCAGGATTTCTCATGTTTTACATGTTAGGATGAGACAAATGTTTGGGTCGGTGTCTTTCATTTTATAACTAGAAAGCACTCAGAGAGCGCAAACCTACGCTGAGGTAGCTCACATATGTCTGTTCCATCTATAAGCAACAGTTCATGATAAAGATACCATCATAATCTGATTCATGACTCTGAAAACACACACCCAGCACTCAGAATCATGTTGATATCATTATTAGTTAGACAGTTATTGAGCAAAATCCATCGTTCACTCATGGAGGTTATCTGGATCACCACCAAAATCTAATCATTCTAAGTTGGGCCATTACCAACATCTCCTGAAAATTACAGCAAAATCTGTCCAGTAGATTTTGAGTAATCTTGCCAACAAACAAACAAACAAACAGACAAACATATGCTGGCAAAAACATAACCTCCTTGGCGGAGGTAAAAATGTGTGATTTTTATCTGAATAAAATAATATATTGCTAATAAATATTGAGAAAAACATTTAAGCATACAGTAGCCTAATATAAATATGAATTAAAATACAGTACATTTACAGTCATTTGAAATACAGAAATTAGGCTGCAGAATGAAACACAGTAATGATACTGTCAATAAATAACAGTATTATTACCATAAAAAACATTTACAGAAACTTACCGGCTCCTCGTTGCAGAAAATCTAACTTTATGCTTCACCTTTACTCTCGTTGCCATGGCTACGTTTGCTTCCTGCTTTAGCCAGCTTGCCCCCTGATTGGTTTGCTCTGGTCCAATCACAGAGGACGTCTGGGCCCTGATCCTCTTCAGAGAGAATAAAGACACTTTGAACACACCACAGGATGATCAGTTAAGATCATCCTTAGCACCAACAGATAATCAGGCTTTTGCTGAGTTTGGTTGAAAGCGGAGATCCAAACCAAAAGTTGGCCCAATTGTCATGTTGTGTGTACCCTGAGTGTTGCAGCAGCTGGTGATCCTGTGGAGTTTGGAAGGTAAAAACAGATGCGAAGAAAAAAAACATTTATTTCTTAATTAAAGATCATTTTGATTAATAAGAGTGGACATTCAGCGGTGATGAGGTTACCTTTGTGATCTAATCATACATTTTTCCAATAATACAGCCAACATATGAGATATTCATTCATTCCTATAATGCTTATCCCTTTGGGGGTTGCGGGGGGGCTGGAGCCTATCCCAGCTGTCATTGGACGAGAGGCAGGGTACACCCTGGTGGGACTGGTCGCCAGTCAATTGCAGGGCCACATAGAGAGACAGACAACCACTCACGCTCACGCTCATACCTTAGCGCACTTTAGAGTCACATATGAGATGGTTCATTTTTGTAGCCAAAATATTGACTGTAAACATCATCAAATGTGTCCATACCTGCTGATTCTGATAACATCATCCATCCCTGATGATGCAGCAGGTCACTCATGTTTCTCTGGCTCTGAAGCACTTGTCCTCACATTGAGGCCGTGGGCCAGATCAGGTCTCTGAGGTCCTGCTGGTGTTTTTCTCTCACATGCATTTGAAGAAAGCGTCTGCAGGTTTCAGGATGATATCTGAGCGTAGAATCAGCCTGTTAAATCAGAGTGTGTGTCTGTTTATTCTTTGAAGCTGCAGCATCTGCTGCCTCAGATCCTCCTGCTGCTCCAAACAGGGTTTCCCTGTCAGATCAAATACATCAGAGGAGCCTCCACTTCTGTATTTACCTGAAGAGCAGAAAGTAAAGCGTGGACACGCACATCCTCACAACAGTCTCTGCTCAGGAACAATCAGACCTCGCTGCAGAGCTCTGGGGGGCGGGGTCGACTACAGTGCCCCCTGTGGACAAAGTATGACACGTCTTTAATATTTTCTTTAACATGTGTGAGCTCTGTTGTCTGAGGAAATCTGTCTTATCATCCATCTTTAACCATGCCTGTGTTCCTCTGCCTGTGTGCCCTGATTCAGAGGCAGTCAGCACTAATGACAACAGTAGTCAAAGACGTGATCACGGCAGGAGGACGGCTTGATTTTATTGACACTGACTGCTCAGGTCCTCTGTCTGTTGTTCATGACCTTAAACCTGTGGAGACATGTCAACACAGAAAGACCAAAGGAATCGATAAGGGAGTCGTTAAAGATTTGAATCGTTAACAGCATCAGTGTCGATAAAGTCTTAGAGGCTCCTGTCCTAACAAAACCTGAAACACAGGACTCAGACTCCTGATCTGGACTGAACCTGTTCAGTGGGACATCGACCTCATAAAGACAAACAAAAACTGATCTTGCTGAAGGTCCGATGGCGTCCCTGAAGCTTCTCTCTCTTCTGTTTTCCCATGTTTGCTGTTCGCTCCGTCTGGTCTCAGAGGTGAGAGCTTCATACATCAGAGAAAGAGCTCCATGTGTCCTGAAGCAATCGTCCACACTTCACCTGTAATGACGGCGAGGGCTGGAGGTCACCTTTCTGTCCGCTCAGACTCATTCCTGACCTCCGCCCGACGACCACGGCCACATCCTCGGGCTGACGGAAACAACCGCGCGACCATATTTCAGAAACACGACGGCCAAATGATCCACATGTAAACGGAGCGGGAGGGCGTGGGGGGCTTTGTTTCAGTCAGAGTGAGTGTGTGTGAGGTGGCATGTTTCATTACCTGGCTGTGATTTAGATCCGTCTCAGGTAATAGTCCCCCCCGCTGAGGTCAGCACAGGGCCGAGGGTGGGGGGATGGGGGAGCACAGGGGCGGGTTTAGGGGTTTGGAGACCCAGACAATATTTCAACATATCAGACGAAGAATCAGCTGCAGCGGAGTGGGGGCGCCATGTTTTCTAAAATAGATCTGCAGGGTTTGAAGTTTTTACCCAGAGGACACCGTCATAAAAACACATAAGAGTGAGAGTGTCAGTGAAGACAGCGTCAGTGTTTTTAGACTGTCGGTGTCAGGGGTCTGGGTCAACCCCCATCTCCTCTCAGTCCACATCCAGCAGCACAGCCTCTGCTGGTTCACAGGAGATGATGTGATTTTATGCCAGAATCTGTTTTGATGATATTTCCAAACTCATTATTTCCACTCCTGATATTTATCAAGAGCACAAAGCATCACTTCACTAAACTGTCCCGTTCCTCTCATGGTCAGGGCAGAAACATTTTCACATATAAGGGATCTGAGTCGGTAAATTGGTGCAAAAACAATCAACATATATGTCATGAACACAGAACAATGAGCTCTTAAATGCAGACGACTGAGTCTGTGTGGAAAAAACGACAGAGTTTATTAAGCAGTCCAAGTCGGTACACAAAAAGCAGGCAAGAACAGGCAAAGATATATCCAAATAAACGTGAGGCAAGAGGCAGGGTCCAAAAACTAAGGAGGTCAAGATCAGAGCTATGACTATGAGAAAACGCCTGGTAAGTGACATGAGGGTACAAACAAACTGGCAACAAGACAGGGGAAGACATGAGGGTTAAATACACGAGGTGATTGGGGTTGATGAGACACAGCTGGGGAAGCACAATCAGGGATCAGGTGTGACAACACCAGACAGGAAGTAAAACTTACGAAGACAAAACGACAGGTGAACTTTCAAAATAAATCAGGAAACACAAAGAGAGGACAGAAAACGTGAACAAAACAGGGAACTTAACTAAAGCAGAGAGCAGGATCACAGTATAATTAGAATAAAAATAAAGTGTTAGAAACTGGTGTGAAGAAAGAAACTCAACATTTTATTCTTGAATAATGACACTTTTGATTCATAAAAGAAGACATTCAGTGACGATGAGCCAAACCATCTCGGTTCATCAGAATCAGGCTTAGCTTTATTGGCCAAGTAAGATAAGATAAGATAGAACTTTATTAATCAAAGACTCTTTCAGGGAAATTAAGATTTCAGTAGCACTGTGTAGTACACAGGTATAAAAGAACATAGGATATCAAAAAGTAAAAAAATAAATATCTGCAAGTATGTTAGACATAAAGGAGGTTTACTTCACTCTCTGAGTACAGACTAGGTACACAGAGAGTGTATATACATAATATAATAATCATGATAATATACATATACAAACAGAACAGAAGCAGGAATTAAACTTTGAATAAAAATAAAATTAAAATTAAGCTAAGGTATAGAGTATGTTCAATAAGATAACAGCTGTACTTTCTGTCAGTATTACAGGATATTTATGAGCGTTTGTGCAGCTGAACTTCAGCTGTGAGTGACGGTCATGAGGATTATGATGTGTGGCTGAAGAAAGAGCGTCAGAGAGCGTGGACGTCTGAAGTGAGCAGCGTCACTGACTGTCAGCGCTGATGGACGTGCGTCCGTCTCCATGTTGGCGTGTTTTCTCTGACAGAGCGGCTCACCGTCACTCCACAGCCAACTGTCCGCTCTGATCAGCCGCAGGCGTTGCTCCGTCCGGCCTCGGCGGGCATGACAGCGGGCTGACAAAGGGGGAGGGGGGGCAGCAGAGGAGATGCCGGCGTGTGACGACAGAGCGGAGCTGCGTGTGAATGTGCTGTGACAGCTCTGCCTCCGACCGTCCAATCACATCGCTCACTGTCCTGGCGCTCGCTGGCTGTGATTGGTTAGTCACGGGGCTGTCGCTCTGAGTTTCCATCACATCAACATGAAGACGGTGATCGAGGGCGTCCCCGTGTTTTCACTTTCTCCTGAGTCTCAGAGAGAATGAGGGACGAAAATATGATTCAGACCTGAGCCGCAGAGTCCAGAAATACTCCAGGAACAAAAACCCACGTGATTCAGGCAGAGACAAACAAATGCCTGTTTTAGAGAGAGAGTCCGCCCCCAAAGTCAGACCTCATGGAGTCCTGCAGACCCTGAGACCTCTCTCTGAGTCTAAGAGGTCCAGTATGGACTTCAGCATCTCTGAGGCTTTAGGACCTAAAACAGTCTATGAGAGCTCCTGTTGATGCTCTGATTACACCTGCATGAGCGTGGACCTTCTGCTGGATCACTCTGGTCCAGGTCCTCCTCTGGTTCATGGACTGGTCTTATGTTGACCTGGACTTTCACAGACCAGCATTACATCATCACGAAGGATCCGTGCTGCGGTGGAGGCAGAGATCGGTGTAGCTGTGGAGACTTTCACCTGAACATGTGTCCCAAAGTCCTGCACAGGTCCAGTTTATCCAACCCAAACCCGTCTGTACCCGCACACCACCCCGCCAGCAGCTTGAAGAGCTTGAACAGCTCCAAAGGAGGGTTTTGGGATATTTAGATATTTAAAAGACTGAAGATCATCTTTCTCTCTTGGCTTATGTTCATCATCACCCGTACCTGTAAAATTTAATGATTCATTTCTTTACCTGCAGGTTTGTGACAGGCCCCCGCCTCGCTGCAGGACTCTGGTGTGTCCCATTGACTCCTAACTGTTGCTTCTGAGTTGACTGTGAAGATCTTGAGAACTTGGGGCCTCTGCAGACCTTCTTGTCTCTTGATGGTTGTTCCTGGTCTGGCTCTCAGAGCTCAGCCATGTCTATCTTCAGAGGTTCTTCCTCGGTAACATCTATACACTTTCCCTTTTTCTTTCTCCTTGGCTTTAACGGTCAGATATTTCAGACGGGGCTGTTTGAGGGGCTCCTGCTCGCAGCAGGCTCTCTGAGCCGCTCTGACAGCTGAATGGATGGAGAGAGCAGAGGAACTGAGAAATGTTCAGAAAGACAAACTTCTCCACAACTTAGAGCAGGACTTTCCCATCAGGGCAGCTTCACTCCTCCTGGGGGGAGGAGCTTACAGCAGCTGCATGTTTTACTCTGCTCGGGCCGGCGTGGACCAGTGGGAGCTCTAAATCAGCACGTGGACATCATCAATCCCTGCTGGATCGATCGGGCCATCCCGTGTGGGAGCAGAGAGACCCCAGCTCTGAGGGGACAGGTCTGCAGGCCCCGGGACGGTTTATCACCGGACTGACAGCGGCACAGAGCCGGACGACACACTCTGTCAGAAACACAATTTCTGCAGCCGCGTCCTGACTTACAGCTCTCTGAGTTTATGTTCACCGGATTAAAGAGCTCTCAGGATCAGATCCCCCACGAGGGGCCGGCTGGAAATACGACAGAGAGATGAAGACGAGAGGCTGAGGCAGGTGGAGGACGAGCAGAGTCCAGATCTCTGAGCCTGGGATGAATATTTGATGAATCGTCTGAAGGCGAGCGAGCCGAGCGCTGGAGTCACACAATCAGCTGATGAGTCAGGGTGATGCCACTCATGTTTCAGAACGTCCATCGTCTGACAAAGAGAGCCGTCACACTCTTCATCATCTCATCAATCAGCCCGTCACAGCTCATAAACACTCACCACAGAGCTCCTCTCTGAGACATTGCCTGTTCAAAGGATGGACAGTGTCCTTCAGGTGATCTGAAGAGAGCAGAGCTTCACAGAGGAGGTGAGCGATGTGCCTCATGGCATCCCAAGTCCCTGCCGAGTGACTGTCAGGCCTCACATTTTGAAGAAGAACAGAACGTTTAATCTGTTTGTTTTCTTCTGCTCGTTTGTGGCAGCGTCGCCGCGGCAGCGGTCTAGTTGACCCGGGGGTCCCCCCCAACATGCTCCGGCTCATCCTGGGGCCTCTAGGGCATTTCAAGGCCAGACAGGACCATCCCATTGAGGTCGGGGTCTTCTCTGAGGTCTTCTTTCACATCCAGCTGCAGCATCATTTGGACTCCTAGTATTTCTCAGTGATTCACATCGATCCGTTTCCTTTTGCTCAACTGGAGTTTGGACGAAATTGCTGCCAGGCCAAGCTGGCAGACCTAGATGTTTCCTTTTAGGACGGGTGGTTGTGATGTCTCAGCAACACTCTTTGGAATCAGAATCAGAATCAGAATTGGCATTTATCGACAAGTAAATTTCAGATACATGGAATTTGACTTAGTAAATTGGTGCAAAAACAATCAAAATAGTTAGAATATAAATAAAGATTCAGGGGGAATAAAATCAAGTATAAAACCAGGTGGAACATAGTGCAAAGTGAATCAGGTAGATATAAAAATATACAAAATATACAGTATAAACAAAAACACAACCCAAAGGGACATACAGGCTGCATCTTCTGCTGTTTCTGCAATTTTTTTTATTGTTTTCTAACCTTTTTTTTAACCAGATAAAAGTCACTGAGATCATGTTCTCTGTCAGGGTGACCTGCTCAAGAGGTCCTCAGCACGTCATATCAGCTTCATGGAGAGGTCACAATATAAGTTAAATACACCATTCTTGTAGGTGCAGGTATCTTGCAAGTTGCAAGTTGTGTTAAATTTAGAGTAAATTTGGTCTTTTTGAGAACATTATTCATGTTTTTGTGCATCTGAGAGAGAGCAAAAGCAGTTTCATTGATTTTTTGGAATCCAAACAATTACTAACCTAAAGACTAGACTGCAAAGACTCAGAAATCAGTCTTTTTTTATTACCCTTTATTTTCAGAAGAAGAAAACATGTTAAAATATATTTATCATGACAGCTCCTGTTTCTAAAATCTGCGGCAGCGCCCATGTGGAGACCAAACAGCCCCATCCCTCTCTCTGTGATGTCTCCTCGGGGGAAAACGGCGGCGATGCTGAAATAAACTGAACACTTCTACCTGAATGATGATAAGACGGCGGCCACAAACAGGGAGCCTGGACCTCTATTACCATACAGAGAGCTCTGTGTGTTCAGGGGCCATCTTTAATGGTTTAATAGAGGATGCAGATAGTCCCCGTCCCTGCAGGATGGTTTCAGAGACGCTCGCTGACAGTTACGTTTGCACCTCGGGGAGATCAATTAGACCGCAGCCATAAAAACAAGATGGAGGACAGAAAATAAACTCTGATTGTGTTTGTCGAGCGTCTGCATCAGCGAGGGGGGACGAGGACAGGCTGGAACAGCAGGAGAGAGGGTGAAGCTGAGATAATAATAATAATAATATTAATATTGATCTCTGATTGGTCCCCCCAGAAGGCTGTGATTGGTTCTTTAGTGAAAGACTGAAAAGACATTTGTCCAGTCTTTGGAAAATCCCTTTAAATTCTCTCTTTAACGTCTTTGCAGCAGAATGAAGGACCGACTGTTTCTGCAGAGTCACGGGTTCCCCTGCAGGCTCCAGCTTCATGAGGGCAGGGGTGGGCAAGCACCGACCTGCAGACCAAAAGTGGTTCACCTGTTACAACATCCAGCCTGCAGGATGATCTGAAAAGTGACAGACTTTTTTAAATGGGGGGACACGAGGGGTAACAAAGGTTTAATTGGGGAGGAATCAAAATTTGGCTGTGCTGTTGCAGCAGTTACACTAAAGGCATTAGGAGTCCTGAATATAAGAGTTATGCAATGGTATTTAGAGCCACTGCCAGTGCATCCATTGCAAAATGAAACCTGAAAGAGCGTCATATACAGTGTCACAACTTTTATGCTCAGTAATTTCTTGGTTTTGGTTTTGTTTATGTTTTATGATTCAGGGGCCAGTGACATTTGGGGGGGCACATGGGAGCCAATCAGTTTTCGGGGGGGCAGGTGTTGATGCCTCAGGTGGAGCAGCACTGATCACCGCACACTGGAATATTCTTCAGGACAAATGAGACGGACGTCTGAGGACCAAGCGCCCCCCCGAGGTCGACCCCATGTCTCTACGTCTGAGAGGGTTTGGGGCTGATGTCTGCTGAGCTCCAGCTTTATGCTCTCAGGTGACTTCACAGCCTGAGAAGAACTTCAGAAAGTCCTCCTCCTGCTGAAGACTGTGGAGAAGATGATGGTCTCTGTACCTGTCAGGATCTTTTTGACTAGTCTGATCTCTGGTTACTAAACTAAGGCAGTTTTTCATCGGCCATGTCCCCTGACCAAGAGGAGACAGCCCTGAGTGATCCCTCTTACGTCAGAGAGGATTAAGGAGTGGATTAATGCTGTCAGATGCTCTCTGTGCCTTAACATTAGAGACCAGAGCTTCTCCAGTGTTTTGTGGATTTAAGTGCATGTGGATGTTTGTTTTGTAGGCATCCATCTTAAAAAGCCTGTGCTGAGGCTCCACATAGCCATCAAGGCCGCCTGGCTCCGTTTTTGTTCTCCAGCCCTCCATGCTGGTCACGTGACTGAAGGCCAGAACTGTAGACTTCAGGAGACGCTTGGAGATGGATCGAGGTCACGCCGTCTCACAGAGACGCTGAGCAGGAGGCCTCAGTGTGGTCAGATGTTTGTCGTTACTGACGCCTCCCTCACCGCTAAAACTTAAATCTGTTCCCCTAAGTGAGACATTCGCTCAGGATCCTCTGGTTCCTGGTGTTCCTGGTGTTCCCGTTGTTCTCTGGTGTTCTCTGGTGTTCCTGGTATTCCTGTTGTTCTCTGTTGTTCCTGGTGTTCCTGGTGTTCCTGTTGTTCTCTGGTGTTCTCTGGTGTTCCTGGTATTCCTGCTGTTCCTGGTGTTCCTGGTGTTCCTGGTGTTCTCTGTTGTTCCTGGTGTTCCTGGTGTTCCTGGTGTTCTCTGTTGTTCCTGGTGTTCCTGTTGTTCTCTGTTATTCCTGGTGTTCTTGGTGTTCCTGGTGTTCCTGTTGTTCTCTGTTGTTCCTGGTGTTCCTGGTGTTCTCTGTTTTTCCTGGTATTCCTGGTGTTCCTGGTGTTCCTGGTGTTCTCTGTTTTTCCTGGTATTCCTGGTGTTCTTGGTGTTCTTGGTGTTCTCTGTTGTTCCTGGTGTTCTCTGTTGTTCCTGGTGTTCCTGGTGTTCTCTGTTGTTCCTGGTGTTCCTGGTGTTCTCTGTTGTTCCTGGTGTTCCTGGTGTTCCTGTTGGTCCTGGTGTTCCTGGTGTTCCTGGTGTTCTCTGTTGTTCCTGGTGTTCCTGGTGTTCCTGGTGTTCTCTGTTGTTCCTGGTGTTCCTGGTGTTCTCTGTTATTCCTGGTGTTCTTGGTGTTCCTGGTGTTCCTGTTGTTCTCTGTTGTTCCTGGTGTTCCTGGTGTTCTCTGTTTTTCCTGGTATTCCTGGTGTTCCTGGTGTTCCTGGTGTTCTCTGTTTTTCCTGGTATTCCTGGTGTTCTTGGTGTTCTTGGTGTTCTCTGTTGTTCCTGGTGTTCTTGGTGTTCCTGTTGTTCCTGGTGTTCACTGTTGTTCCTGGTATTCCTGTTGTTCCTGGTGTTCTCTTTTGTTACTGGTATTCCTGGTGTTCCTGGTGTTCTCTGTTGTTCCTGGTGTTCCTGGTGTTTTCTGTTGTTCCTGGTATTCCTGGTGTTCCTGGTGTTCTCTGTTGTTCCTGGTTTTCCTGGTGTTCTCTGTTGTTCCTGGTATTCCTGGTGTTCCTGGTGTTCTCTGTTGTTCCTGGTGTTCCTGGTGTTCTCTGTTGTTCCTGTTGTTCCTGCTGTTCTCTGTTGTTCCTGCTGTTCCTGGTGTTCCTGGTGTTCTCTGTTGTTCCTGGTGTTCCTGGTGTTCCTGGTGTTCTCTGTTGTTCCTGGTGTTCCTGGTGTTCTCTGTTATTCCTGGTGTTCTTGGTGTTCCTGGTGTTCCTGTTGTTCTCTGTTGTTCCTGGTGTTCCTGGTGTTCTCTGTTTTTCCTGGTATTCCTGGTGTTCCTGGTGTTCCTGGTGTTCTCTGTTGTTCCTGGTATTCCTGGTGTTCCTGGTGTTCTCTGTTGTTCCTGGTGTTCCTGGTGTTCCTGGTATTCTCTGTTGTTCCTGGTGTTCCTGGTGTTCTCTGTTGTTCCTGGTATTCCTGGTGTTCCTGGTATTCTCTGTTGTTCCTGGTGTTCCTGGTGTTCTCTGTTGTTCCTGGTATTCCTGGTGTTCCTGGTGTTCTCTGTTGTTCCTGGTGTTCCTGGTGTTCTCTGTTGTTCCTGGTGTTCCTGGTGTTCTCTGTTGTTCCTGGTGTTCCTGCTGTTCCTGGTGTTCCTGGTGTTCCTGGTGTTCTCTGTTGTTCCTGGTGTTCCTGGTGTTCCTGGTGTTCTCTGTTGTTCCTGGTGTTCCTGTTGTTCTCTGTTATTCCTGGTGTTCTTGGTGTTCCTGGTGTTCCTGTTGTTCTCTGTTGTTCCTGGTGTTCCTGGTGTTCTCTGTTTTTCCTGGTATTCCTGGTGTTCCTGGTGTTCCTGGTGTTCTCTGTTTTTCCTGGTATTCCTGGTGTTCTTGGTGTTCTTGGTGTTCTCTGTTGTTCCTGGTGTTCTCTGTTGTTCCTGGTGTTCCTGGTGTTCTCTGTTGTTCCTGTTGTTCCTGGTGTTCTCTGTTGTTCCTGGTGTTCCTGGTGTTCCTGTTGGTCCTGGTGTTCCTGGTGTTCCTGGTGTTCTCTGTTGTTCCTGGTGTTCCTGGTGTTCCTGGTGTTCTCTGTTGTTCCTGGTGTTCCTGGTGTTCTCTGTTATTCCTGGTGTTCTTGGTGTTCCTGGTGTTCCTGTTGTTCTCTGTTGTTCCTGGTGTTCCTGGTGTTCTCTGTTTTTCCTGGTATTCCTGGTGTTCCTGGTGTTCCTGGTGTTCTCTGTTTTTCCTGGTATTCCTGGTGTTCTTGGTGTTCTTGGTGTTCTCTGTTGTTCCTGGTGTTCTTGGTGTTCCTGTTGTTCCTGGTGTTCACTGTTGTTCCTGGTATTCCTGGTGTTCCTGGTGTTCTCTTTTGTTACTGGTATTCCTGGTGTTCCTGGTGTTCTCTGTTGTTCCTGGTGTTCCTGGTGTTCTCTGTTGTTCCTGGTATTCCTGGTGTTCCTGGTGTTCTCTGTTGTTCCTGGTGTTCCTGGTGTTCTCTGTTGTTCCTGGTATTCCTGGTGTTCCTGGTGTTCTCTGTTGTTCCTGGTGTTCCTGGTGTTCTCTGTTGTTCCTGGTGTTCCTGGTGTTCTCTGTTGTTCCTGGTATTCCTGGTGTTCCTGGTGTTCTCTGTTGTTCCTGGTGTTCCTGGTGTTCTCTGTTGTTCCTGGTATTCCTGGTGTTCCTGGTGTTCTCTGTTGTTCCTGGTGTTCCTGGTGTTCTCTGTTGTTCCTGTTGTTCCTGCTGTTCTCTGTTGTTCCTGCTGTTCCTGCTGTTCCTGGTGTTCCTGGTGTTCTCTGTTGTTCCTGGTGTTCCTGGTGTTCCTGGTGTTCTCTGTTGTTCCTGGTGTTCCTGGTGTTCTCTGTTATTCCTGGTGTTGTTGGTGTTCCTGGTGTTCCTGTTGTTCTCTGTTGTTCCTGGTGTTCCTGGTGTTCTCTGTTTTTCCTGGTATTCCTGGTGTTCCTGGTGTTCCTGGTGTTCTCTGTTTTTCCCGGTATTCCTGGTGTTCTTGGTGTTCTTGGTGTTCTCTGTTGTTCCTGGTGTTCTCTGTTGTTCCTGGTGTTCCTGGTGTTCTCTGTTGTTCCTGGTGTTCCTGGTGTTCTCTGTTGTTCCTGGTGTTCCTGGTGTTCCTGTTGTTCCTGGTGTTCCTGGTGTTCCTGGTGTTCTCTGTTGTTCCTGGTGTTCCTGGTGTTCCTGGTGTTCTCTGTTATTCCTGGTGTTCTTGGTGTTCCTGGTGTTCCTGGTGTTCCTGTTGTTCTCTGTTGTTCCTGGTGTTCCTGGTGTTCTCTGTTTTTCCTGGTATTCCTGGTGTTCCTGGTGTTCCTGGTGTTCTCTGTTTTTCCTGGTATTCCTGGTGTTCTTGGTGTTCTTGGTGTTCCTGTTGTTCCTGGTGTTCTTGGTGTTCCTGGTGTTCCTGTTGTTCCTGGTATTCCTCATGTTCCTGGTGTTCTCTGTTGTTCCTGGTGTTCTCTGTTGTTCCTGGTATTCCTGGTGTTCCTGGTATTCCTGGTGTTCCTGGTGTTCTCTGTTGTTCCTGGTGTTCTTGGTGTTCTCTGTTGTTCCTGGTATTCCTGGTGTTCCTGGTGTTCTCTGTTGTTCCTGGTGTTCCTGGGGTTCCTGTTGTTCCTGGTATTCCTGGTGTTCCTGGTGTTCTCTGTTGTTCCTGTTGTTCCTGGTGTTCCTGGTATTCTCTGTTGTTCCTGGTGTTCCTGGTGTTCCTGGTGTTCCTGGTGTTCTCTGTTGTTCCTGGTGTTCCTGGAGTTCCTGGTGTTCTCTGTTGTTCCTGGTGTTCCTGGTGTTCTCTGTTGTTCCTGGTGTTCTTGGTGTTCCTGGTGTTCCTGTTGTTCTCTGTTGTTCCTGGTGTTCCTGGTGTTCTCTGTTGTTCCTGGTGTTCCTGGTGTTCCTGTTGTTCCTGGTGTTCCTGGTGTTCTCTGTTGTTCCTGGTGTTCCTGGTGTTCCTGGTGTTCTCTGTTGTTCCTGGTGTTCCTGGTGTTCTCTGTTATTCCTGGTGTTCTTGGTGTTCCTGGTGTTCCTGGTGTTCCTGTTGTTCTCTGTTGTTCCTGGTGTTCCTGGTGTTCTCTGTTTTTCCTGGTATTCCTGGTGTTCCTGGTGTTCCTGGTGTTCTCTGTTTTTCCTGGTATTCCTGGTGTTCTCGGTGTTCTTGGTATTCTCTGTTTTTCCTGGTGTTCCTGGTGTTCTTGGTGTTCCTGGTGTTCCTGGTGTTGTCCCTCCTGTGGTCTCGGTGAGTGTGGCGGCAGTGATGGAGCAGAGTTTTAGACGAATAGAGCTGCAGCTCCTCTAAGTGGCTCTTCTGTTTCCCTCTCCTGCAGTCCTTGGGTGTGTGAGTATTAATCCGACAGATTTATGACTAAATCTGTCACGGCTCACAGGAGAACACCCTCTTCCTCTCTTCAGTTGTCCCGCAGAGAAAAGCTCACCTCCACAAACACACACTCTCATATTTAGGACGTGGACACGCAGGCGCTCGCGGTTATGAGGCGTGGAAACATGAAGTCAAACACACGCCGCGCTGCTGCTGCTGCTGAGTGTAGAATAATGAACATCTCCTGAAGGCCGTTTGGTGGAGTTAAAGGATCTCTGAGGGATCAGAGCCAGCGTCTCTTTGTTCGCTCGTCTTTTGTTATCATGATGAGTGAGCGAGCGGCGTATACACGGATCATATATGATCCATACGTGCTGCTGTGAGCGAGGCCTTGAATAGGAGCTCGAGAACCATTGTGAGAGTTTAACATCAAACAGGAGCAGAGAGAAGAACGCAGGTTTTATAGATCTGAAGATCTGTTAACACACACGTGAAAACATCAGGAACAAATGAGTAAAGGCTGTTGTCTCTGCTGAAGATCAATCACTGAAGAACAGAGCTGATGGTGGAGCTGATGGTGGAGCTGATGGTGGAGCTGACGGTGGAGCTGATGGTGGAGCTGACGGTGGAGCTGATGGTGGAGCTGACGGTGGAGCTGATCCACAATCATCTGGACCATGAGGGCCGTCAGTGAGGGCTGAGATGATCTGAGCTGGAGATGCAGTGGCCCACATCTCTACCGTGGTTCTTGTCTTGGTCCAGTCAGGACGGACTGAATCGAACTCCTTAAAACTGTCTGTGCTCGGTTTGTGTCCCCAGAGCAGCAGCCTCCCTCTGCAGGTCGGAGTCTGTCAGTCTGAGGCCTTTCAGAGGAGCTGTTTGTCACTCCTAAACTAAAATTTAGTTTCACTTTTGAGACAGAAATTCATCTCCAGAAATGTCCTTGATGCAGTTTATCATACAACAATTAAAAAGATGAACACCTTCTAAAAAATGACCTTTTAAAGATCGTTTCTAACTCTGGGGATCATCTGTTAGACCTGAATCATAATTCTGGAAAGACGAACTCATGTGAACATCAGGCTGTTTCATCAAAGTCTGACACAGACACCTCATTTTCCTTCATCGTGACATTATGGACAGCACAGTGGTGCAGAGAGAAGGTTGCTGGTTTGAAACCCTGTTTCGGTCAGGACCTCTGTGTGTGACATGTTCTCCCTGTGCATGCTTGGGTTCTCTCCAGGCACCCAGGCGTCCTCCCACAGACCACAAACATGCTCCTTAGGTTGATCGGTTAGTTAGTTGTAAAAATGAGTCCAGGTCCTGACCCTCGGTCTGTGTTCAGGCTGTTCTTCAGTCTGTGGGAACAAAGGACCTCCTGCACCTCTCAGTCCTGCAGTGGGATGAGTCTCCCACTGCTGCTGCTTCTCTGTCCCTGCAGGATGTTGTGGAGGGATGGCCACTGTTGTCCAGGACGTCCTGCACTGTGCTGAGTGCATGTCTCTCCACCACACTCCCCAGTCAGTCCAAACTCCTGCCAATCACAGAGCAGCCTTCTTCACCAGCCTGTCCAGCCTCCTCCTGTCAGTCATGCTAGGAAATCAATATTACAGCCATGATCTGGGGTTAGAAGCTCTTGAAAGGATTTTTAAAGTGTGTCTTTTATTTCAGAAGCTGCATCCGTGATGTTTATGCAGAGAGGTTTTTGGCCTGAAAATAAAATAACTGATAACTGAACAATGATCTTTTCTTGCCTCTACAGCTCCTGCTGGTGTGAAATTAGCCCAAAGCAAAGAATTAGACCAAAGAATCAAAGCAGCCTGATGGCCGAGGCTTTCAGTGCTCTCACACCAACAACATGGCTTCACCAAAACACGTCTCTGCTTCATTATTTCACACTGTGGTCAATTCTGTGGAGTTTCACGTCCAGCGAGCTCACATCTGATCAACGAGAGCCCTGACTGTTGGGGCGTCACAGCCCAGAGCTTCACCATGGACCTCTGATTGCTCCATCTGTTTCCTCCTGAATGAAGTCAAAGATCTGCAGAGGGAGAGAGAGGGAGGGAGGGGCGAGCGGGTCCTTCATCACTGCTGTCGGGGGGGGGGGGGTCGGTCAGAGCAGTAACTTCCTGTTAAACAGCATCATTCATCAGAGAGGAGCCGTGTCTCTCTGATCATAACAACCAGCTGTGTGGTCTTTACGGGACAGGCTGATCATCAGGGATTATCTGACCCTTTAGGGCTCAGCTTCATCAGGTCAGAGGTCATTCAGTCAGAGAAACAAAATCCCAGCAAGACATTCAGGGCTGAGACATTGACAGACTAACAGGTATAGCATTGCCTCACATTCATGCTAATCTTATACTCCATTTCTCATCGGTTTCTCCCAACGCTGTTCAAGAGTTCACCATCACGTACTTCTCCAAACCAGCTCTTGGCTGCTCCCCCTCTGGTGTCTTTTCTCTATCGTTCCCTGGATTATGAGTCCAAATACTTTAACTTCCTGATTTCTTTTCTCCTGTCAGTCTGTAAGATCCTATAGATTCTGCATCAAAACTCCAGAAGAAGCTGTATAATAATAATAATGATAATAATAATAATAATACATTTTATTTAAAAGCGCCTTTCTCAGCACTTAAGGACATTTTACAGAGTAATTAAAATAAATAAAAACAACAGACAAAAGTGACACAAAGTTAAAAAGGATCTGAGAAATTAGGGAGAATATGCGTGTTTAAGCAGATGGGTTTGAACCGTGATTTGTGGTCAGTTTGTAGCTTAAGCATCTTTTTCCTGTAAGTTTGTTCTGAGAAACAGCCGACATCTCACCCAGGAAACATTTAACACTTTAGCTTTTAAACTCTTTAAGCTGAGGCTCAGGTCTGAAGTTTCTAGTCTGACTTAGACGATCATTAATGCATGAAGAAGGACATGTACGCCTCTCTGTCCTCCTCTGTTTCACACCTCTAGTCCTCTCAGCCCTAAGATACATGTAGACTGTATTTATGCAGCTCACAGTTTTTATTAATAAAACTCACAAAGGGGCATTTTAACTTTATTTTAGTCTTTATAATGTCAAACTGTAAATACAGGAATGGACAAAGTCACGTGTCTTATGTCCAATAATGATTTTGTCATTTTTTCAGTTTGGCTCATCAGAGAAATCTTTTTATGTGTTAAAAACTTTGTATGAATCCATATTCGAGCCCTAAAACAGATTCAAAAAGGTTTCTACTTGGACTTTAGGAGTCTTTAGGAGCGCTCTCTGTTCATCTTTACCCTTCCTTTGCTGCAAGTTTGACTTTTGAATCGTTAAAACTTCAAATAAAACAAATCAAGTCAGGGGAGTCTAAGCGGGAAAATGTCAAACTGGGCTTTATTTTGAAATGCACAAACAGGAAGTGTGATTGTACTTTGTTTATCTTGTCTATGATGTGTTCTGCTGACGTGGGCCTACAGATTTGCTGTGTCAGGAAAAATACGTTTCTATGTTTGATTTTGTCTGTTTTGGAAAAAGACGTGAGGCTTGTGGCCTTCTATTGTCTAGAATCTCAGCGTCTGAAGCCCTGACTGCTCCCCTGATGCGCTAACTGGTATGAACTTTGACATTTTCATGGTTTCAGCAATATTTATTGTCAGTTTTCAGTGCAGGATATGTTTTACTGAGTGCACAGCTAGCTGTTTACCATAAATTAAAGTAGGTGCTGCAAAGTGTCACAGCTGATGAGGAGTTAACAGTTGTAAATTAAATACATTTAAGGCCTTTAGTTCAGATTACAGAAAGCAAAACCCTCAGAATAAAATTACAAAAAGTGCAAACAAAGCCGATAACCCTTTTTTCTCTTATATTAAAGAGGTCCTGAAGAATAGAAAAACCAGCACTTCAAGTATAAAAGTCAACATCTTCACAAAACAATAAATACACTTAAAAGTACAATCATCTGTGATCTGTCACTGCTTTTCCACTGAACTGTTGCAATATGATGTCACAAAAAAAGTGACAGGAAGAGAAATATTTTATTTGCGCAGGTTCCAGATTTCACTCTCTCTCTCTCTCTCTCTCCCTCACTCTCTCGCTCTCTGCCTGTCTTTCTGGCTCTCTCTCTCTCTCTCTCACACACACACACACACAAACAGCGCTACATGTATTGCATGAACCCACACTTGCATAATAAATAAATAAACAACAAGGTTTCTAGAACTGGCAAAACGTGAAACATTCAAAAACAAACTAGTGAGAAAAACTGTAGAACTACAACACGAACAAACGATGAAATCAATTAGTAAACAATTAGAAAATGAACCTGACAAATGAACAGGATCAGCACTGCAAATTTATCAGAGATTGGTCACAGGTCTAGACAGAACCATCACTCGATCCAGATCCGGATCGAGGTCCACCATTTGGTGATGCCTGTCTTAAAACATGACCCTCCTCTGCCTTCGCCTCTCTGCTGGTGAGGCAGAAATGACATACTGACGGTGAACAGACCTCTAACTGAACAACTGTTAACTCCTCATCAGCTGTGACACTCTGCAGCACCTGAAAACATCAACAGGCTGTGTTAACGACCTGTGAGCACGGGGACGAGGTGCTGCTGATGGTGAGAATGCACTCACTTAAAACCTGATAAAGAGACTCAGGCTCAAGTGCTATGTCGGTGTTATGATTTAATGAGTGATCGTGTTATCTGGTGGCTTTAGCATCTGTGGTTGTTGTTTAGAGGTATCACAAAGACAGGAAGTAATGAGTGCCTGTTCATTCATATTTTCATGTCAAATGAGTAACATGGTGATTATTTGAAGATGAGGATGTGACGATGCTAAGGAGTAAACCAGAACTATATCAGGGTGACAGGTCAGCGTCTTCACGTCTGTTCCAGTGGTGGACAAAGTACTCAGCTCCATTACCGGAGTGAAAGTATAGATACTCCTGCTCAAATATTACTCCAATACAAGAGAAAGTTGTTCAGTCAAATGTTTACTTAAGTCAAAGTACTGGAGTACCTGCTTTTGAAAATACTTAAGTATTAAAAGTACATTTTTGTTTTGATGTCAACGTGTTATTGTGTTGTTGCCACAGTGAATTTACAGAACAGCCTACTGAAGCACTGACCTGCTTAAAGAACCTGTAGAATAAAAGCTTGTAAAATATGCTGCAAAGCCAATAGAAATGCTTTTTGAAACACTATTGAACTGAAACACGATTGAATCGAGAAAATGACAACCACAGCTGCATTCATCCTTTTAAACACCCCCCTAAAACAGCATGGCAGTGTTCTGACACAGCTCTGGTCAGTCTGTGTGTGACTAACTTTACCTCGACATGTTTGACAGAGCAAACATTTAAAATGATATGAATTGTTCAACAATCTCAGACATGGACTTCAGATATGTCCATGGGTGGTACACTCTGTTGTTGAAACATGCTACACAAACATACGCTGAAATACAGGTGTACATGTACAAACAGGTCCTACGACTGAGATGTCCGAGTGGTGGTTTGCTGCTCCTGAAGAAGCCCTACTGAGCAGTTTTGGGGCACTTCATCAGTCAGCAGACACCTCTCAGGCTACCAAACCACCGTCCAAATGGTTCAGTCAGGACTTTAACTTTGAGCTCCTGCTGCCCCAGGAGGATCCCTGTCCTCTCACAGGTCCTCATGAGCATGTTCTCCACCCGTGTGCTGATCCAGGCTCTTATTTATCCGTCCTCTCTGCAGAGAGAGTTAATCTTCCATCAGAGCTGCACACACTTGGCGTGTCCCCCGTGATTTGTTATCACTCATTTGTTATCGTCACTTCTTCAGAGCGTCTCTCCTCATGGAGCAGAAGATTCTTCAGCAGCCTGAATAAAAAAATCTGTTGTTATTGATGACTGTGAGCTAAAACGCTTAATTTGCACCGTCTTCAACCAAATTATAACTCATATTGAAAGCAGCTGAATTTGCATAAATCTCATTAGACGCAATGAGAGGGGTTCATAAATCGTTATATTAATTAGTCATTTCTGCCAGGCTCTCACAGAAAATGGGCCGTATTAATAAAAGCAGGGCGTCTGTTAGCGTGCAGCTAATTGGTCGTCGTGTTGAGCAGTTTGGTTTCCTCGCAGCGTCGGAGCTGGTTCAGTTTGATTCAGCGCCGTCCCCTGACCCCGAACACGTGTGTGTGTGATTTATGTCTCTGCTCCCTCATCGGTTCGTTGTTACTTCACACTCCTCAGTTTCAGTTTCTGGTGAAAGTTGGGGTTGCAGCCTCTCCCAGCATGCCGTGTTCAGCCTCATTAACACGTGCAGATAGACTGATTACAGATAGAGCAGGTGTGCTGAAGTAAGATGGCTGTCATTGGTTTACCTTTGGTCCTGTTGGACAGGGTCGGGCAGGGGCGTCCCAGCTTTATTCACTTAGAGCCTGGTACAAAGAAGGTAAGGTAGACACTTCAGTTCAGCTCAGTACGGTCCAATAAACCAGGTGTTTCTTCTCTCAAATGAGGAGAAAGGTTCACAATTCACAGACCTGTGCCATCCCACTTTAGGCACCCCTCTGAAGGAGTGCTGAGTGAAGGGCGGAGCTAACGGCACTGCAGCCTGTTGATTGGTCACAAACATCATCAATTTCCATGTAAGGATGGAAAAACCAGTTCCAGCTGAGCATCAATAACAGCTCCCTCGAAGAATCAATACCCTTAGTCATCTTGCTTAACAACTCCCTTATCAGCTCCTTCACCTGGGGCCCACATGTCATGTCAGTCATGGACATCATGCTCTCAGGAGGCAGCATTGGCTCAGTCTCTGACATAAAGACGCTTACAGCACAACTTTCAACTAATGGAAACACCAGCAGCGTGCACAAGCATTCATCTCTGCAGCCTTCAATCTCTCAGGTGTTTGACACTGTAGCCACTGGAAAGCCGTGAAAGCAAACTCTTAACCACACAGAAAATCAGTCAGGGAATCGTTAAGGACATTGGTATCAATAAATCTAGTGAATTCCCACCCCTGTTCCCCTGTGACGGTAGATACCACTCAGTGGAAATACAGCTTCAGTGTTTGGAGTTAAAAAGTCACTCCAGACTGATTAATCACTGAAAATGCTTAAAGACAAATCAGCCGACGTCACAGCCTTGATGCAACAAACACTCACCAACTGTTAAGGACTTTTGGGAGGCCAATCGGATTTCAGGGGCCCTGATTGGCCCTACAAAGAGCTACAGTTGTCGCCCTTAAAGTTTGTCTTGCTCTGATTGGTTGACTGCTCTACTCATTGGTGATTGTCATTTCATGTTGTTCAGATTGTTTTCAACAACTCCGGATTCATTCTAACCTATTTGCTCTTCACTGGGCTAATTACAGCTATCCAATGAGCTTAAACTGCTGATGAAACACTGGTATGATGTCACATTGGTAGGTTGATACTCTATCATGCAGAGGAGGCAGATAAAACTTGAAAAAGTTTTGAAAAGCACCTCAGTGATGAGACAAAGGTGATTATCCGACGCTTTTACTCTGAATCTGAAGTTGGGATGTTCCAGTTTGACTCCATCCTCGGGGGCTCCTGGTGTGGACAGGGTTCTACCTCGGCGAAGTGTGCTCGGTTTTTTCTTTCAGATTTTCGTCACAGCTCCATGGACGAAGCTTAAACCCTCTTAACTGTCTCTGTGAATAATGTAGACCCCTCTCCAGGAGCTGCTGCTGCCAGGTTTATGGACAATTTGATGACAGTAAAAGTTTTCACAGCCTCAGTTTATCTCTGTATGACTGCTGTGTCTTTTATTGTGCTGTTTACGTGTGTGTGCCTAAACTCAGAGAATGGGAAAAGAACATAATGAAGATCCAGACCTCAGATATCAGCACAGGCTTTTGTTCAGCCCTGAACAGCACAGCAGTTTTACCTGAAGAGCCCCATGCTGTACCCGTGGGCTCAGATTTACTCACATGTCTGCCCTGTGATTGGCGGTGCAGCCCCGTGAGGTTTACCTGCAGGTTTGAGGAGACCATGGGTGAGAAACTTTATCTTACTGTGACAGGGCCAAGCAGAAGAATTTAGAAAATGTATGCTTTAGGGTTGGCTGTGACGTTTGACCTTAAGGCTCCATCTCAGAAGGTCACCATAACAAACGCTTTACAGAGCATGTCGTCCAGAGGGGGCGTCACCTGCCTCTTTAGATCTCAGAGAGAAGCTGGATGAAGTTTGGGACGACGTGCAGGGAAACAGGTCACTTCCCTAAACCTGAGTAACTTCTGTCGGATCAAAAGCTTTAAAGATGATCTGTGCATGTTTCTGCAGTTCAGGCAGTCCTGCTGTAGCTGTGGAAGGAATTAGAAAGAGAGAGAGGCAGGGGAGTAACGCGCAGAAAGGAGCCACAGGTTGTAGCTTTGGCTCTTCGCCTAGATCTTAACACATGAGAGTTGACCTACTGACCCCTAACCCATCTCTACTTCTGATTTAACAAAAGGAACAAATAAAGACATTTAGTTTATTGTATCAGCAGGTTGGAGTTCAAGTCCATTCAGTCAGCGATACGTCATTTACTGACCTTAACAGAGCTGAATGTAACC
The DNA here is from genome assembly GCA_037902135.1 of Cetoscarus ocellatus. NCBI lineage: Eukaryota > Metazoa > Chordata > Actinopteri > Labriformes > Labridae > Cetoscarus > Cetoscarus ocellatus. The sequence continues at coordinate 519,456 of JBAMNC010001863.1, forward strand.
TTTTCAATATGAGTTACCGAGCATTTACTGCTAAATAAAGAACGTTATACAGACATTTAGATTCTTATTTTACAGACACATTAAAGTGTTATTCCAGAGACAGTTAGAGGTAATTATAGCCCTGTGTCCTTGGAAATGTTGTCATGATGATGCTCCAAGCCCTTATTTTGTATTGACATAAATATATATTATTTGCTGCATGCCAAAGGGTAGAAAACATGGAGCTCAATCACTCATACTGCAGATAAGAGGAGAAGGTTGATGACTGTGACTCCTCAGATGATTTTGGACAAAAACAAAAAGACCAAGTATCCCCTAATCTCCTCCTCCATCCTGCCCCACCCCTGACGTCCTGACCCGGCGTGTCCTTTCTATCCTCCAGGTTCCTCGGTGGCTCAGCTGAAGGCCACAGATCCTGAAGGTGAGCCTCTGATGTACGGGGTCTCTGGAGAAGAAGCCATGAGGTATTTCTCCGTGAACAAAGACACCGGGGTGGTGTGGCTCCGCCAGCAGCTGGACCGAGAGGTATGGACCATAAAACACACGTTTATGAAGAGCAAGACTGAAACAGGAGACACTGAGGAAGAGTTTGGAAACAGGATGTAAATGAAGAAAGAGAAAATAAAAGTCTTCTGGACTTTAATGAAGGGACTTTCCCTCAAACAGATGTGATGTTCTCAGAGCTCTTCTACACATTCAGCCTCAATGAGAGGATTCACCAGTGTTTATAGTTCACTGCTCTGCAGCAGCACCAGCCTACTATGTCATACTTCAATCTGATTGGCCCATTATCAATGTGACGGACAGATCATGGATCTAATGATGTTCCAGGTCTTCTCAGGACAGGTTCTGACCCTCGTGAGCACTCAGCTGGAGGCAGAACGGTCCTTCAGACCAGTTAGTCAGGTCTGCTGAGCAGGCTGCTTTCATTTGTTTATTCATTGTTTCTGTACGTCTTGAAAAATGTTGTGTTATCACTGAAATATCACCTTCACAAGCTCAGGATGGAGATTAAGTTAGTCAAGATCTCTTGAAAACCACCAAATTAACTCTTCACCTTGACAGAAAATTAAAACACAGCATGAACTTTTGGCTGCATCTTGTTCTTCATGCACATAAATCCAGACCCGCAGCTCTGGACCAATGTGTGGGTCTTCAGATGGTGTTTACTTTGTACTTTTTCATCTGTATTTATGACTAGGAAAGAGAATCGAAAACCAATCCCAGTTAAAATCAAAAACAACTTGATATCATCAGTCCTTATGCTTACCAGTTTCACTTTATTCTCCTTACAAATGAGGGACAGCTGCTCTCATCAGAGGCAGTCAGCAGGAACAAATTAAGATAAGAGGTAAATAATGTGTTATGGTCAGACGGGGGATAGAACTGGTCCAAACTGAGGCGTAAGTTTAGATAAAATGAAACTGACTTCACGTTAAAATGGCGGAAACACCATCAACATGTTTTAGACTCCACCCTCATGAGGAACAGTCTGCAGTAAAGTCTTTGTTAATAAGTTGTTAGCTGTTAACCGTGCTTGAAGCTTCGTCTTGATTGAAAAGTTTGTCTGAAATAAATCAGACGTTGATGAATGTTTCCTCTCAAGACTTCATTTGCATTTGAAAAAAGGTCATAAATCATTAAATGTGTTTTTAAATGGTTAATATATTTCATCCTGACCAAAGTATCAGAATGAAATCGTCTGTCATCAGGTCTATTCCTCTTCCTCTCTGATATGATGTGTGTTTGTCTGTTTCAGGCCAAATCAGAGATGCAGGTGGAGTTCTACGTCAGCGACATTCAGGAGGTACGAGGAGCTGAGCTGTCTCTGTCTTCATGTCTGATTCTGTCCTTGGCTCTGGGACGACACAGTCCTGCATCCTAAACTGGTTTTATATATTTAATGTTTAATTTGAAGGCACATTAATGAACATCAGTATTTAATCCAAATGTAAAATCAGAGCTAGAATAAGTGCTTTATTACATCTGTGGTGCTTTGGCAGGTTACAAACAAAAATCAACAATAAGAACAAGAATTCAGTCTAAGAAGAAAAAAGGCAGAGCAGTCAAATGAAAACATATAAAGTGCATTTTTTTACAGTGTAAAAATTAAAATACTGTTATTATAAGATGAAGAATAAAACAGTAATGACTAAAACTCAAACACCATTTAATACTCCAGTGACAAAGGCACAAGTTCAGTTCATGGAAACATACATGTAATGGAGAATAGAGAGAATAACTAAACAAAAGAAAACAGTAGTTCAGATTGTTTTGTTTTCGATTTATGCAGACTTAACCCTGCCCGTACTGTTTCTTATTGTAACTATATCTGTCATTATCGGTGGTGCTGTGGTTGTACATTCATCAGTATGTTCTGCTCATCTAAATAAACATTAAACTCATAAAAATGTATTTTTATGTTTTTACACAAAATATTTCCCTTAAGCTGGTCCACAAACCCCCGACAAGAGAAAAGGACCATGTCTATGCTTATCTCCGCAACCACAGTAAACATTAGAGCAGGGGTCCCAACCAACAAGCCTGATAGCAGACCATAGGTAATTAATAATAATGAAATATATACTTTTTACATATCGCTTTTCAAATGAAGGTTACAAAGTGTTCTACAAGTTCAACGATAATTGAAACAAATTTAAAGAACTAAATCCACTACACATCAGGAAGGATCATCTTTGTGAGGAGAAAAATATAACATACCAGTTTATTTTATCATGATTTACTTTGTCTTTGGCGGTCTTCTTCTGTTGTTGTCTCTTTAAAACGGTGCCCATGTCTACTCAATGGTGTGCTCCAGTTGATCTCAGACACCTCCTTTGCTTTTCCTTTAAGTCTAAGTCTCTGATGTTCGATGATCTGGACGCTCTGACCATGCCTCCCCCCCTTAGGTGGTGAAGGACACGGTGAACATCCAGATCGGGGACGTGAACGATAACGCGCCGATCTTCCACGGGCAGCCGTACACCGTCCACATCCCAGAGGTAGGACTGAACCCGGCTTTGCTTCTGCTCACATGTGGACCATCAGGCCTCTGAGGGGCTTCGCTCCTGCACGGTCCAGCTTGACTCTACGCCGTAATTTTGGTTTTGATCAGGGTGCTGCAGGGGAGACGTGTTTCTGTGGTCCAGCCCTGAAGTTCTCATGGGGCTGGTCCCTCTGAGGCGTCTGGGACTGTCCTGTGTGCTCTGGATCGTTGTTGGTGATAAACTGTGGGGACAGGAGGTCGTCAGGCTGACTGTACCCTCACGCTGTGACCTCGTGTTTGAGAAGTTCCCCCTAATCCAGTGACCTGATCAGGCTGATCCTCACGTCTGTGTCTGTGGTGTTTGAATTATTGATTATTAAACACAGTCAGAGACGACTGCATCAGGGTCCTCTGCCATGTTTGTAGTCCTTGTTGGCAGTTTGTTGTTGGCAGCCGTCCTTTCAGAGCGTTAACATCAGAGGATCTTTGTTGCAGAATGAAACACTAGAATCTCGTCTGCATGCCTTCATCATTATTCCAGCTACACAGGAAGTGCTGAGAATAACTCACTTTTAGGACTCCCTCCTGTTTTCTGCCTTTTCTCTGGATCGGCCTCGGTGTGTCAGGACTCTTTAAGTTAGCATGTTACTACAGACCCCGCCTACGCTGAAGAGGACCTATCAGAGAGTGGACTGTGACGTTCAGCAGCTGTACACTCCACCTCTGATGTTTCCTGTCATTTGGTCTTTTCAGCAACACTCAGAGACACAAACAGCTTCAGCTGCTGTAGCAGCTCCTACACAAATGAGCAGACAATAGGAACCTGGTGAAACATGCAGCACTGACATGACACTGCTAAGTAGTACCCGGGTTAATAAGTTAATGAGACCTCTGCAGACTCAGCTGTACTGTACTGCAGGTTCGAAGCAGAAGAACATCAAACTAAAGAAAATGCATCCATGTCTGCAGCTTTCCAGGAGCTTTAGAGTCTGGATTAATTGCTTTGGGTGAAAAATTTAATGAAGATAAAACTAAAATAATTTTCTTTGCTTAGTCCTCGAGCAAGACCTCTGAATTTCTTTCCTTCCAGCAACAAAATAAAATATGAAGAGCCGACTGATTAAAAGAGGCATGCAGCAGCACAGTATAGGATCCCTCTCTCCTGATCCTGTGTTGTTTTGTCATACTGGTTTGATAGATGCTGGGATGTATGATCTGCAGTTTCATGATCATCACACCAAACAGCAGCTCCCTCTCAAGCGTTTCCTCAAAGAGGTGTTCTTATAGGAGAGTGTTTGGATGAGAGAAAAGGATCAAATCCATGCATTCACTCTGCTGTTTGGACCATTTCAGCGTCACAGTCTGCATGTGGCCCATCTCCAACCCTCCCTCCAGCTGCCGCGGCTCCCTCTCCGTCGGGGAAATAGCTTCATTTTGGTGCACTCGTGATCCCGAACGAGTCGCAGAGTCGTCGTTTGGCTCATGTTTAGAGAGTGTTTGCAGAGAGAGAAAAACACTCGCAGCGGCGAAGACCTCAATCTGTTTTCTCCTCCGAGTCGTCGTCCTCGCTCTGAATCCACCACCTCCTTCTTCTTCTCCCGGCTCCTCTCCTCTCTGCCCTCTCTTCATCTAATCCTTGATAGAAGTAATTGCCAGAGTGGAGAGGGGGACTTCAAACAGGGCGTACACACACCCCTACACACACACACACACACACACACACACACTCATATATTTGTTGTGTTGGTGTTGAGCACATACTCCTTTCTGAGTCTTCTCCAAATCTTCAAAGCTGCTCCTTTTTCTCTCCTCGATCCATAAAGTCAGGCAAATAAACAGAGAAAGGACTGTTTGGACCACCCAGCGGGGGGGTGGGGGGTGTTAGGGTTTTGGGGGGGGGGGTGTTTAGGGACTCACTCAAAGTTCACATCAAAACTCTGCAGAGAACAACAGGCTTCAGTCCGGCCTGCCGCAGGATTTTAAACAAAGATGTCTGACCCTCTGCGGTGGTGCAGCAGGCGCTGCTCGTGCCTCACAGCAAGAGGGTTGCTGGTTCGACTCCTTGTGTTAGTAAAGTCCTTCCTGTGTGGAGTTTGTTTGCGCCCCTCCTACCTGTGCAGGTTTTCCTCCCACAGTCCAAAAACATGGTTGTTAGGTTGACTGATGACTAAATTCGCCCACAGGTGTGAGTGAATATTTGAGTGGTTGTCTGGCTCGATATGTCAGCCCTGTGATTGACTGGAGACCAGGCCAGGGTGTGCAACCCAGAGAAGGTAAAAGAGACTCTAGATAATTTTGACAGCACTTTTTAATTTAGTTTTAGTTTTAGTCTTTCGGCTAAGGTAGTTTAGTTGATGAAATTTCACAACATTTTAGTCGATGAAATCTGCTGTAAATTCAGTCGACTAAAATATGAAGTGTAAAGGGTAAGGCATTTTTATGTTTCCTTGAATTACTGAAGTCATGTTTCATACAAATTGAACTTTTGTGTGAAATGCAGTCACCTTTATTTAGGCTACCTGGCAGAGCATCTCAGTTACAATACCAGAACTGACAACAAACAGTGAACCTGCTCTACATGAATATATCAATTCATAAAGAGAGGAGCTCTGATTGGATCGCTCCACAACTTATCCCACCACCACCAAGCTAAGGCAGCTGTGATTGGATATATTCCTAACTTCTCCCTACTTTCTACATGACCACGTTAGGTCTGATTGGATTAAGTCTCTGTCAAACATTTTAGTCTAGTTTTTATTTGTTGATGAAAATGTCAGTTAAGTTAGTTTGAGTTTTTGTCCATGTGCACTTGTTTTTATTAGTTACTGTCTAGTTTTCGCCAGGGGAAAAAAGGTTGTTGATGAAAACTATGACGAAAATAATTAGTCAACACAATTAACACTGGTTGGACCCTCCTCCTCTCACTAACTGTCAGAATCATCGGATCGTTCAGTGAACCACGCCGGGGCTTTGAGATGATGTTAAAGGTGATGGAGGCAGAGATTCAAATTTAATACTCACTGAATTATTGAGTCTAAAGATCTGAACCTTTTAGTGCCGCTTTAAGGAAATGTAGATGTATTTTTATAGGTTGAGTATCAAGGCTTTTGCACACCAGACAGAAAAAATAGTAAGGTTTTTATCCAGTTAATTGTTAATTTGGAGTCCTTAATGTGCAGAAAAAACTCTCCAAATTGTCCTCAGACTTCAGTATTGATGAAGGGCCACTTTGGCAGAGTGGGGAGTGACTGCACACTCAGCACATCTCGAAGCTCTTCCCTGGTCTGACTCTGACCTGAACTCTTGTGCAGTGTGTCTTACTCTACGCCGTACCCACGGTCTACTCACTGTTCCTCCACCATCAGTGAAGGCCAGAACTTCAGCAGCTCCTTCAGATGGTCACTTTGTTCTTCTCCCCCCTCCTCACCTTATCTTTGTCCTCACATCTTCTGTCAGCTGCATTTTTATGGCCTCATTACCTCTGTGACCCTGACTGACCTGTGGCGGGCGAACAAACACGCCACGACATCCGTCCATCACGCCGCCGTCAGTCGCTGAAGTCAGAGCTCCGTCAGCTCTGAGAGGCAGAGCTGCTGATGGATGGGGAGGGGGGGCATTGTGAGATTTAGGACACGTAAAGTGATGAAGACACGAATCTCAGAGTCGACTCAGAAACATTACTGAAGGCCTCTGCATGCTGAGTCTGTTTCAGTGAACCTTCAGGATCATTTTCTGATTATAAAAATATGTGCAGAGGCTGCACTCAGAGTCTGATTTATAAAAAGCAGAAGGCCTCAAAACAAACATATTTTAATAAAATATTCTACTTTAATTTGATCAAATATTTGACCAACTGCAATTGTGTTGTTGAATTTAAATAGATTTGTATTCAATGTCAGAACTTTAAGCCTTCATGCACCAGTTTTTGCACAATAAGTTCATAAAATTAACACAAAAATGTTTGATTCCTGCAGAAGAATCAAAGAAATGATTTTTTTATGAACACATTCAGAGACGTGTCTGATCATTCTGTTTATTTTTACTTTTTCTTGTGTCAGCTTTAACAAAATTCCCTGTATGAATCCCCTAGTGGTCCAAAGCAGAACTGCATGCTGCACGTTTGTCCAAACATGAGTCTGTTGTTGGTCCCGTCTCTGCCACAGCAGCCTTGTTGCTATTTTTATTGCAGATGCAGTCTCTCAAAGAGTCCCCACTCTCCCTGATGGGGTCTTGGCTGGTCCTTCAGGTCTGAGGCAGGGCCTGCCCCCCCCAGCAGTCATAGATGGTCAGGTTCAGGCCGTGTTTGTGTGAATCTGTGGTGTGGAGTTTGCTCGCTGTTGATTTAGCAGCTTCTTTATTAACCAGGGAAAAGGCTGAGGCTGTCCCATGGAGTGAGGGGGCAGCCTCTCAGGGAGACGCCCTGCAGGAGAGGACCTGATTTATTGTTTGTTTGTTTTTTTTTTTTGGGGGGGGGGGGGGTTTGTATCTAAGCTTCTGGTAACTAAGACAACGCCTTTGAGGGCCTGAGTCCAGTTTCAGAGCGACCTTCACCAGCATTTAGTGTCTCTGTACAGGAGTTCGCGTTGGCTTCTGTGGCAGAGCTTCAGTCAGCCCATGAGCTAAATTCTTCATTTGTGGAAATATCCCCAAAGAACATGAAGACAAAGTTGGATGATCACGTCTCCCTGCTCAGAGCAGCTGCAGACCTGCAGACAGGTCTACAGCACGGCGCTGCCCCAGAAGTTGATCTGGTGTTAATTCTTCTGTGAGTGATGCTGAAGGTGGGCGTGTCTCTGCTCAGAGCTCTGAAGGTCAACAAGCTTTAGGAGACAATCCGAGTGGTTTTGTCTTTGTCACGTGTTGATGCATAAATCCTGACGGAGAGGCAGACGGAGCCCTCTGAACGACTCCACAGCTGAGAGTCATCCTGGAAATCAGAGCTGTTTCTGCAGAGATTCAGTCTCAGCCTCAGAGAGCAAACATGTGTGACACATGAGGCCGCGCTGCTTTTTTAATCTGCAGCAAATTATCTGAAAAAATGGCCTCTGCGCGCCTTCAGAGTCACAGTTATGAGGAATAGTCGGGGGGAGCCGGCCTGACGCTGAGCTACGAGAGCTGAAGGTGAGCGGCGAGCAGGGGAGAGCGGGGGAGTGTGTGTAAATGTCGTTTTAATTTGTAGAGCCATAAAGAGGGTGAGGAGAAGCAGGTGGGCTGCTAGCATCCCTCTGTCAGCGCTAATGAGCCGGCCAGATTTACAGCAGCACGCTGAAGCTGCAGACACGAGCAGAACACAAAATAATATTTAGACGGAGCAGCAGATGGGACCGAACACTAATACACCATCAGAGGAGATGATGGAGGGGGCCAGGGCATGCTGAGGGGGGGGGGGGTGCAACAAGTGGGACAGCACATCAGGTTTAGGGTCTTGGACTGAGTCTAAATACTGATGCACACTTCATTTTAAAACTGTCAACAGCTCCAAATCGATGCTGTTCAGAGATACGTCTGCAGCTGGGTGCTGATGTTGGACAGCTGACTGAGCAGAGAGGGCACAGCAGGCTCAGCATCTTTGGCTCTTAGCAGGTCCAGCTGACTCATGTCCCTTCATGGTGCCACTTAAAGCCTCATAGCCACTTTTTCAGGTTCCTCCACAGGGATCATGAGTTCCTCAAGGAGCCTGATGTATGAATATCTGACCTGAAACCTGAAGAATCAAAGCATGAACAGGGAGAGTTTCTCCACAGAGGAGACAGACTGAAGCTGTAACTCTGAGACACACAGACAGGAAGAGTCTGGATGGTTTCTGTGACATTTTCTGCCTCTGTGGACATAAATGTGTCTCTGCTGTCCTTTTCTGTCTGTTTGGCCCTGAAACTCCTGCAGCTCATGAGGACAGTCGATTGTCCTGTTCTTGATCTTCTGATTGGTGTTCCTGCACAGCTCTGTCTCAGTCTGAAGCTCTGACTGGATCACCTGGACAGAATGTCCAGACACATGGAGAGACGTGGCCTTCATCTGCTGAATATTTAGAAGACGGTCATTCAGTCAAAACAAACTCGTCCAGCTTTGTCCTGTTAACGTGGACATCAGGACTGGTCCTCTGCAGAGACAGACCAGAGAGGTCCAGGAGGACTGATGAGTTCATGGCGGAGGCCTCCTGTTGGACCAGACTGACCACAGACAGCTTCCTCTTCTTCTTCTGTCTCACTGATTCTTCTTCTCTGGTTCTTCACTGCAGCCCGTTCGCTTCCTCTCCTCTCATTGGCTGACAGCTCAGAGGGACGAGGAGTCCAGACCTTCAGAGGTCCTCTCCAGTCCTCTCCGTCCTCTCATACAAACATGTCTTCTGGACTCCGTGGGTATCGGCGGTGCTCTGGTGCGGCGGACTCCACCGCGCTGCCATACTGCAGCTCAAACACGGATCAGGCGTGCAGGCAGACTGCAGGAGGCTGAGGGCGATAAATGTCTAAAGTTTAAGTGTTGACTGTGTCCCAGGTGTGTCAGGCAGGTGAGTCAATTCCTCCTCAGACTCTGCGTCCCTCTCTCACCTGCAGGAGGCTCTGATGAGCTCCAGGTGAACCCCCACAGGTCAAAACAGGTCTGAAGCAGGAGGACCCCGAGGCCGCTTCCACGAATAAAAGTTTCTGTTGTAAGTTTGGGAGAATTTCCTCCACAGGAGCAGAGACCCTGTTAGAATCAGAGTGATACAGTGTAGAGGATCAGAGCGTCTTCATCAGGCCCAAGTCCTCCACAGGTCAGACTCTCAGGTGGTCCCTAAACCAGGTCCAGGTGTGCTCTGGGACTTTGTGCTGTTATTATGACTGAGCAGCAGCTGAAGGTTTAGTGTGTGAACACTCATGTTATATGATTTAATGTCTGTAAAAAATGACATTCTGAACTTAAAGATCACATGAAGAGTTTTTGGTCTTGAACAGTCTGGACTCTGCTCGCTGCCTGAAGGTGAATCTCACCTGGGGGACTTTTTCTGACTGAATCAGGACAAAAGGAGGAGCTGCAGTGTGAACACCAGCTGAGACTCTTGAGGGAGAGACGAGTTAATGATCTGAATTTTTTTGATATATGGATTAAACTGATAAATATGAATTATTTTCTGCAGAAGATTTAAAAATGAAAAGTCAAGATTTTCTTGACTTACTCCATCTGTAAGTCGCTGCAGTGTTTAAAAATATAAATTCTGAAACTGTACAGTTTTCCTGACGGTAGGCCCTGTCAGGTTTTACACTTTTGTAGACTTCTTTTTTAAATGAGATTAAATATTGATCAGCGAGTTTCATGTTTAAATACTGTGAAAATAGCTCAGCTTCCAGTGTTTATGTAGACGGGCCATTGACAATTATTTTATGACATGAACTTTAAATTTATGAGGCTAATTCTGTTCAATTTTTAATACACTTTGAAAACATAAAGGCAAAACTTTAGTCATGTCATTTCTGTCTAGCTTAGAGTTTGTTTCTTTTTTTGAGAGGGAAAATATCGATTAAAATTGTAAATCGAGTGTTGTGGAATAATATCAGGGACTTTATTTTTAGGCCATATTTCCCAGCCCTAAGCTGACCTATAAACATGCTGCCCCGAACAAAAACCAACAGGCGTTGCGTCCAACATGCGTCCAGACTCGGCTGCTTGATGCTGTTTTTGTGTCTTCGGCCAAAGTGCTTCAAACACAACGGCCCTCACAGGATCGTGCTTGTTTGATGGAAGAGTTCCCAGAATGCATCAGGCTCCATCTTTGTCTCTGATATTTGATGAATCTAATAAACTGGTTGATGGAGTCTGTGGGGATGTGTGGCTCAGGGGCACTTCAGCAGTCAATCAGCTTCGGTCTGGTCCATCATGTTGGCTCGGCCTGCGTCCAAACACTCTGAGCTGAAAGCCTGACGGCATCCCCCGCCTGAGCGCAGCCGCTCTCGTGTTTGGTTTGAGAGCTCCATTACGGCGTGAGCGAGCTGCTCGCAGACAATGTGTTTGCTGGCACACGCCGCCGTCAGACTCAACAGCGATCTGCTCCTCGCCATTCTTCTTTCACTTTCTTCACGTCTGAAGCTGATCCGTCCCTCGTCTCTCATGGCCTCCTGGATCTTGGCGGGTCGGGCTCTCGCAGGTCTTTGTTCACCGTCCACTAATGAACATTTCAGCTTTAACGAGTGTTTGGACTAATGTCTCTGCGGTGTCCCTAGCTTTTATGGAAGCGGTGGAGGAAATGATCTCAGGGGGCTCCATGCATGAGGCCGTCTGTGATCACATGGTTTTACGTGGTCTTAATAATGACCTGAAGTCTACAAGTCCAGAGTCCAGGTCTGCTGGTCCAGCCTCTTAGAGGACCGTCTCAGGTCAGGTCCTTAAGACTTAGGACCAGCCCTTGGACTTTCACCAGGTTTAAGGCTTGAAAACAGGTTTCAGACTGGAGTGATGCTGTCACGGAGATATGAACCAACATCTCTGAGGGATGTTTCAGCAGCTTGAAGAATGAAGGAGCTCTGAAGGTGACAGAGGTCAAACCTGGTACTTTGAGGTGTTCCTAATAAAGTGGACAGCGAGAGTAAATTGACAGTTTGAGGTTGATAGCTCTGTGTGTGGAGACCCTTTCCTCATTTGCTCCTCCTAAGTTCAGATGATGTCCTGTCTCAGCACTGGTGGGCCTCAGAGCCTTTGGACCAGCTCCCTGAGGGATTTGAACCCCTGCTGTCGTCTAATCGGACTCTTTGGTCGTCATATGGACACTGAAGCAGCAGAATCATCTCATCAGACATCAAGTTTGAAATGTGGCGCAGAGACAGCCCTAGAAACAGATCTGATTTCAGAACAAGACTCATGAAATGTTGCAGAATTCATTGCTCCATAAATTTGTGGTGTGATTGCACACAGGCCAACAAACAGGCGGGCCGGGCTGTCTCTTAAAGTTGGATTTATCCCCTAATGGCTTCAGTATCGTCTCTCCTGGGCTGTAATTGAATCTGAGCGCCGGCTGGCTGACAGGCCTCACCGAGGATTCTGCCTGACACTAAGACCCTCAGCCCGAGGGAGGGATGGAGGGATTTAGGCAGAAAGGAGAGAAAAATGGATCAAGAGAGAAGGTTAAAGGGAAGCAGTCAATATTTCACTCACCTCAGGCTCCGTTTAGAGCTCTCTCCGTCATACGTTTGGACTGTCGGCGCCCAAATCGACACTAAAGAGGATCGATGTTCAGAGAGCAGCTGCAGAGATGGGCTCATCTGTGACTGCCTAAAATACTCCTTTAAAGCTGATGTGATAGTCATCATGGAGACTGGGGTCTGTCCTGTTTCCACAAAGTGCCCAATCACCTGCTTTTAGCACCGTGAATCTGTTGAGGTCACACACCAGCCCTCAGCCAGGATAAGCCAGTCAGACGATCTCAGACTCAGACCTGCTTCACGCTCAGGAAGCGTTTAACTCTCATGGCGGCAGCGGCACCTGCTTTTGTTTTCAATCAGAGCTTTTAGACTGCGAGTGCAGAAGATCTCAAGAACAGGATGCTCGCCTATTTGCGTGAGACACATGCATTTCTGGGCCAAAGTCAGATTGATGATAACAGATATAGAGCCATACTGACATTTATCCAGCTGGTATTTGACAGAAGATATAGAAACCGTCCAGACTCTTCCTGTCTGTTCCTCTGAGTCAAAGCTTCAGTGTGTCTCCTCTGTGGAGAATTCTGCAGGTTTCTGGTCAGTTACTCATGAATCAGGCTCCTTGTGGGGAGACTTATTGTGGTCCTTCCCAAACTTTCAGCAGAAGCTCATTATTGTGGTGATATACATGTCGAGTTGGAGCTGTGACAGCAGGGAGACGCAGTGAAGCTGTTCCTCTGTTTCCAGTCTGTAGCTCCTCTTCATCATCATCAGAGCCGGATGTTCTTTTCGGAGCTTTGCTAACATTTCTCTGTCTCAGGAGAAAACCTCAGTTTGTTCACATCTGTGGTCGTCTCCCATGCAGGGCTCTCTGTGCTCTCATTGGTCAGTCGAGGCAGGACAAAGAAGGGTGTGGCGTCCCAGACTTGTGTGTTGTTGTTGGTCTTTATGACACTCTACACCAGAGGGACTGACCAGTTTTTCTTGCCGATGGGTCTTGAACCTCTCTGACTGTCGGGCCATAGTCGTGCATAAACCGTGAAGTCCGAACGTTAGCTGGAGTTGAGTGTTGCAGAACCAGATGGCGGCTCTTTCACTCTCTGGTTTTTGGTGCAGGTGGACGTTGGACGGACAGACCATGAGCAGGTCACTCCTCTGGAGGCTCAGGTGGAGAGGACCGTGGCCCATCACTCATCAGGTCTGTGGTTTTAGCTGCTGTTTGCGCAGACGCTCTGGCTGTAGTAACCCGTTCTTCCCGCTCTCAGCAGTGTAATGACGGGCTGTATTTTCGTGGGAGTTGTTTGTGTAATTGGCGATCGTCACTCGCTCGCTCCCCTGAGCTGTGATTCATTCGCAGACTTCACTCTCCGCTCTCTTTACCGAGCTGTACAACCATTTTTTTTTCCCAGCATCCTTTTCCAGTGGAGGGGGTTAACGCAGCAAACGGCGGGCAGTGTCACGTAGCCTGCCACTCATGAAGGTAAATCACCTCCTCCCCCTCTTTATCGCCCTGTCATTTACTTTATCCGCTGAGCATGAAGAGCACCTTGATTTGTGCGGGATGGGCGCAGATTTGTCTGTCAGGCTGGTGTTTGTGAGTGACCATCAGAAAGTGCTGAGCGAGGGAGGGAGGGGGCGAGCGAGGGGGCGAGCGAGGAAAGGAAGCAGCAGACGAGGAAGGAGCGAATGAGGGCTGAGATTGAAGGGGGAGAGAGAACGGCCTGCACTCCCAAAAGCCATTAAAGTTTGATTCTCTCACTCCTCACTCTTTGAATAAATCAACCTGTCGTTCCTGCCCCCCCCTTTCTTTCAAGTGCATGAGCCCCCCCCCCCCCCCCCCCCCCCCCCCCCGCCTGTGGCGCTCTCCCCCCCCTCGAACACTCGCTCTGCAGAATGTGAATTCAGTCCAGGTTTTGCTAACATGGAGCTGCTTGTGCCTCCTGTCAGTCCCTCCATGAGTGTGTTTGTGTTTGTGAGAGCCTGAGGAGGACGAGAGAGAGAGAGAGAGAGAGAGAGGGGCGAGTTAGAGAGAGAGAGAGAGAGAGGGGCGAGTTAGAGAGGAAGACTTTAGAGAGAGAGAGGGGTGAGTTAGAGAGAGAGAGAGAGAGGGGCCAGTTAGAGAGGAAGACTTTAGAGAGAGAGAGAGAGAGAGGGGTGAGTTAGAGAGAGAGAGAGAGGGGCGAGTTAGAGAGAGAGAGAGAGGGGCAAGTTAGAGAGAGAGAGAAAGAGAGAGGGGCGAGTTAGAGAGGAAGACTTTAGAGAGAGAGAGAGGGTGAGACAGAGAGGGCGAGCGAGAAAGAGAGGGAGAGGGCGAGTTAGAGAGAGAGAGAGGCGAGTTAAAAAGAGAGAGAGAGGGGCGAGTTAGAGAGGAAGACTTTAGAGAGAGAGAGAGAGAGGGGCGAGTTAGAGAGAGAGAGAGAGAGAGGGGCGAGTTAGAGAGGAAGACTTTAGAGAGAGAGAGAGAGAGGGGCAAGTTAGAGAGAGAGAGAGAGAGGGCGAGACAGAGAGGGCGAGCGAGCAGCTCATCTCC